>JAEAOA010000079.1:605000-670432 GCA_016746295.1 Potamilus streckersoni
ATGTTACTATGTTTATGTGGGGTATTCATTATGATTCAACTTCCTTCTTTGCTTGTAATATATGGAAAACTCAAATTTATTTTAAAAAGTGTTCCATAAATCTTTGCTGTGAATAAAGCATGACAATTGCTTCTGTGTAAAGACAACTGATCTAAAAAATTGAATGAGGATATGAATGAGCAAGATAATTAAATATTAAACTAATAATTTAATCCAAGTTTTTAATGAACACCTCATCAATACTTTCTCATTCTAAATCTCGGTAATTTTGGCTGAAACATGGACATTAAAATACATGTCCATGTTTAACTCATCAACACATTGACCTGAGACAAGTAATAGCATACATAGTGAATGCTGGTACATAAATAACCATTAAATTTTAAAAAAATAATACAAAAAGCAATGAAAATCAAAATCACTCTATATACCTTTTCATAAAGCTTGAATTGACTACAAAATTACATGAGAGGTTAACCTCAGGAATGATGTTACATGTATATAAAGCAGATAAATTACTGAAAATAGATCTATAGGTACTGTCTTTTTTCTCCACTGGTCCAGACATAAATGCTATTGTGAGGGGAAATGGGGGGGCTTTACATGTATTTAAAAAAAACGGAGTTGTCATATTTTCACATTTACTATTACTAGGTTTTTAACCAAATATCAATTATTCATACTGAATTTATGGCCAAATATCAAATATTATGGCCAAATATCAAATATTATGGCCATTACCTGTACTGGGTTTATGGCCAAATACCAATTATTGGTACTGGGTTTATAACCAAATATCAATTACCAATACTGGGCTTATAACCAATCTTTAGAGGGAGGGAGGGAACCTGATCCATATCACCACTTCATAGGGGTTCCAATGCTCAATTCCACTGGCAATGAACAGTAGGCAACTCCGATCTGTAGGAAGAAATGTCAAACTGAGCTGTTCCCTTACTCCTCAAGCTAGTTACCAGCAACTGTTCAAAAGTGATGCTCCCACCCTACTGGGTGGTGGGGTGTACTAAACTGTTTGCCAGTAATTAGTGCTGCTTCCCTCTCCTTGGTGAGGGGTACAACTTACTCTCTGTCCTTAGAGACCAGAGAGTCCTGTTCCTTCCAAAGGACAGGGTGCAACTTGTTCTCTAGTGAAAAAAAGTGGGTATAGCTCCTCACTTTCTGGGTGTAACTCATTCCCTGACCTCACAGAATGGGGAGGGTGATGCTTTACCCTAATAGGAGGGGTGACTCACCATCCATTTACAACCTCCCTTGGGAGAGGGTCCACTAACCTAAGTCTCCACAGAGATTTAGGTAGGCCTTCTTTGAGATTCAAAGGACTCAATGAATGAGAACACAAAACTTGGAAAAAGACTTGAATACATTTCTTGATTTAAATGTGTCTATATACAGCAAGATCCTAAATGTTATCCAACAATAGGCTACAAAAGGAACAATAATCTGTCATTTCACTGTGTGTCTAGGTTCGTACAAAAGTAACAAAGAAAAGAGTAAAGCCACAAGCTTTGTAAAATTTAACAAATAATTAATTTCTCTAGAATAACAAAGTAAAAATGAGAAAAAGGAGTTACAGTTTATGATTCAAATCCAATAATCAAGCTAAGAATTATTAAATATAAGACCTATCACTAAAAGTCCTAAATGAATCACAGTTTGTATCCTGATGAAATTCTGAGATGGATCTTTGATGATCTGCCTTGTCCTGATGTGTCAACAGTTCTTTGTTTGATCACAAAGAAATAATATTCCAGTTTAGAATTCCAGAATAGATTTTGATCAATGCCTTTTTTCTGATGAGCAATGATATTTTCCAGGGAAAATAAATTACTAATTCCGAAAAATATAAAAAAATTCAACTTAAACTGGTCACAACAAAAACAAAACACCTTTGAGCTCCAAAGGTCAAAAGCAAGACTGACAAAAATCACTTTGATAATGTGAGATTTAAGCCTAACTACAATGCAAAACAGATTCCCAGATGGTCACATGATCAACTCTCTACTGAACAAATTATAAACATGACATGCGGATTATCAAGTATGCTAGGTAGGGATTTGATTCTACAGAACATATCTTACTATAAGATTGGAAAAAAGTTATTTACTCCAGACTTGAAATTGGCTCTGAATCTAGGTCACCAATTAGGTACAATGTTTCTACTACTGCTTGTTGATAAAAACAAACAGAACTGAACTGAATTTCTGAAAAATGTAAAATCCAGTGACTAAAGTTATCATGACAATAACATGTAATAAAATAAAATAAAATTTTAAAAAAATTATTTAAAAAATTAAAAACTAACACACAAGTAATTAAATTACATACACATAACAGCAGTGTGTGCAACATAAGCAAGTGGTGGGTGTCTCTCAGAGGGATTTCCTGTGACCACACCTACTTACACCTATGTTTCAACTATTAATTCCAAAAATCTGAGAAAGAAATATTTTTCCCAAAATAAACTTCTATGTACAAACATTTTACAGAAGGTAATGTACAGACTACTAATAAAATAATTCAGTGAATAGTCACCTTACCTGGGTGTATTTACCTGGGTGTTTTTACCTTGAAAGTAAATGGTAAAACTTAAGCAAAGCTAAACTCAGAAGAGAAAAATGCATTAAAAACAACTCAGATTTAATGCTAGTGACTACTAAATTAGCAATTAAGCAAGGATTAAT
This sequence comes from Potamilus streckersoni, assembly GCA_016746295.1. Taxonomy (NCBI): domain Eukaryota; kingdom Metazoa; phylum Mollusca; class Bivalvia; order Unionida; family Unionidae; genus Potamilus; species Potamilus streckersoni. Next base: position 607,703 of record JAEAOA010000079.1, read on the forward strand.
GGGATTAACATAAACAAAATTCCTTAGAAAAATACAACCAATTAAACACGTACTAACTTCCTTGGAAGGGGTAAAAGAAAAAAAAATAATTGTCAAGCAATACACCACATATGTATATGAAACTATCAAAAACTCTCAAGAGAAAATAACTTTGACAAAACTCAAGCAGGGTATAATCCTAATGCTTAAAAATGATTAAGCATGACATCTAAATCTTGAAATAAATGACATTTGACAATATATGTCTTCCATGAAAGAATGAAGACAGCAATAAACATGGGCACTTGTAGCGGGGGGTGGGTGTTCCAGTGTTCTGGAATCTTTTGGTTTGCCCTAATGGGCAGACAAATTTTTATCACATGGGCATGGTTTTTCCTCACAATAAGAATAGATTATGTGGTAATATTGATTACCCTAAAGCTTTTATTTGTTTACAAAAATGATAGGAAAGAAAATATACTGTGAAAATAAGTTTTATTTTATTTGTGTCAAACTGTGACATCAGTCCTGATTTCATGTTTTTTTTTTTCCTCCTTCAAGTTATGTCAGGATAAAAACTGAAAACTGAAGAGAACAGCAAATATAAAATATATAGAAGGTCTGAGCAATTTAAAAAATTATAATGAAGGTTTGAACAATTTCAAGGCTCATAAAAAGGGTCTAAATACATTCATAAATACTGCCTTATCTATCAATACAAATACTTTGGTTTTTGCCATTCAACTGTTAACTAAGCCAATTCATATGTTTACAACTACTACAATATGTACTGATTTAATTCCTTGAAATCAATGACATCATGGAAACTTCAAGGTCAGGAAATGGAACATCCTGTTTTTACCTTTGTCATGCTATGGCATGTAAGCACACCTCCAGCTTGGCATGTAGTCAAAGAACATTATTTGTACTGTGACACCATACAGAATATTTTCAGTTCTGTTTATAAGGTGATGAAATTCACATTTAATGAGATATCATCATTAGACATGATGGAAATCAATTCAGACCAGCAAGGTTTCACCAAAACCCTGTAGTGACTATGCAAGACCACACGGTTGAACATTAGGGACTTTGTGGGGTGGGAGTATGAATAGAAATGAGGGAAAGACATAACCAAAAATCTGTTGAATGAACAGCACAATATCACATCAGTAACAACATGAGTAGACATCAAAGTCATGAATGAGAGAGGTTAACTAGGGGTTGCAAGCTCAAAGTCATGAATGAGAAATGTCTACTTTTGGTTGTGAGATTAAAACAGAATACCAAAAGTCATGAATGAGAGAGATTAACTGTGTGTTTTAAGATCAAAGTCATGAATGAGAAAGGTCTACTTTTGGTTGTGAGATTAAAACAGAATACCAAATGTCATGAATGAGAGAGCTTAAATGTGGGTTTTAACCCTTGCCTCTGACATTGTGACCCTAAAATCAACATTAAATCTTCCATGCCCTCCATGAAATTTGATCATGGTGCATGGTATAGAATTGAAGCTTTTGTGAAAACATTTTTCTTCTCTTAGTCACAATAACCTTGACTTTTTACCCTAAGCTTGATAGACTTTTTTCATTTGCAAACGCGCTCTTATATAACTGTACAATTTGGTAAATGTAGGCACTGTAGAATTGAAGTTAATGAAAAGAAAAATGCAACCAACAGATAGGGTCATAGAATAATATTCTCTGTTGCACAATAGTTAACCTGTCCACCTATAATTATCAAAATATATTATCTTGAAATTCAGTATGGAAGAATGAAGTCATGCATGGTACAACGCATGCTCCACCAAATGACTGACAAATACAAGAGTGTGATTCTATCCAATTGCCCCACTTCCTTCACTGATGAACTTTTTTTAAAATTAAAATAGATGAAGATTTAAGGCACAAATTTCTTGTGAAGTACAGTCAACCTAACCCCCAAGCATGCATGTGGCATATCTGTATTAAAATACCTGAATTCTTAAGCATATTCTTTTAAATGACTTGACAACAAACAGAATCACTAAATCTTCACATTTTGTCAGAGATAATATATCAGTCATCAAAAAGCCAAATCATACTGAAACTTTTTAAAATTTGATATATATAAAGGCAAAATAATAATAATTTGACAATCGGGGGCCCCGAGTGGCCGAGTGGTCTAACGCGATGTCCGTTACGGATCACTGCCATCTCACCTCTGTCTGCGTGGGTTCGAGTCTAGGATTCGTCGAATGTGGATATGTGAGAAAGCTTGCCAGTAGCTTCTCGTGGGTCGGTGGTTCTTTCCGGTGATTTCCCGGTTTCTTCCTCCACCATTAATACTGGCCGCCTATCATGTGCTGAAAAATGGCGTTAAGCACAACAACAAACAACAAACAAACAATTTGACAATCCACCATGTTCCCTCTTACACATAACCAGACCCTCTCAAGACACATGCTATACATTAGAGAGACTGGAACCATGCATGAGGACTGGACTAAGCAGAGGAGTGCCCATCTATTTCTATGTTAGTAGAGCATGGATTGATATACAGATACAATGATTCGGATAAAAGACAAGTGCCCATATCCTGTCTTGATTGAAATGTCCTATGCTACACAGTGATAATAATCCACTACCATATTACTGCTGGACTGGAGATTCACCCTCCCATGGCTTCTAAGACAAAAGATGTGTCATTTTCTTAAACTTCCACAACACTATTATTGTTATTCAGATTATTATGCAGAAAGCAAAAACAATTATATGGATTGATATTAAAATTTTCACTTTTTTTATAATAATAATAATAATAATAATAATAATAATAATAATAATAATAATAATAATAATAATAATAATAATAATGCTTTATTTATACATGGTGAATCATTAGTCAGGGAGAGTACACTTATATGAAGATACCAATAATTACTGTTTATTTTAACATGTTTAGTATTAAATACCTAATTTCATTATCTGTTAAAAATACATACTCAAGCTATCTCTTCTTAAATACTGTAATATTTTCAGCAGATTGTACATGTTGTGGTAACTTGTTCCATAGAACTGTACCAGAGTATTGGAAGCTCATTTTAAATTGCTCTGTTCTTGGCTTTGGTGCTAGAAGGTTTCCATCTGATATTGATCTCAACTTGTATTGTGTTGAAAATGGTCATTCCATAATAAATTATTATTTATGGACACACTACATGCTTTTCATGCAAGAGTACATTTTCTAATGGATGATTATTTATTGCAAGAGATAGTTCTGGGTCCCTAACCTGTGCAGTGCTCATAGTGTTACCACACTATTTTTGACTTTGTAATGCTAATCCTTGCTATGTCCCCTTTGCCTCCCCTGACAAAATCTATACCATTAAAGAGGGTAAGAACCGATGAAAATTTTAACCCATGTCTCAATTTGTCTTTCCATGCCCGGTATGTGAACATCCATTTTTTAAAATATAAATTTGTCTTTTCTTGACCAAAAAGTGTATAAGTGGTAGCGGTGAAACAATTTATCAATATCATAATGCTTCAATACTTTTGCCCTACCGATGCACATATAAATACAAGAGGTGGAGAATTGATAGAAAGTGATGCCTACCCTATAACTTTTATTACTTTAAATGAAGGTGATGAAGACATGAAATTGGTAATAAGATGTTTTTGAGGCATTCAAAGTGTATGATGGCCAAGATGATTCTTATAGTAGCCTGAAAAAACCTCAAGGATTGATTCAAAATCAGTGACAACAGGTTTTGTGACTTAAATTATTTTTGTTATTTGTCATGGATAAGAATGGCATATAAATTGATGCTAAGCTTATGTTTGTAATCTGCAAACTGTAAATACAACCAATATGTCAACACATATTAAAGGGCACCATACAATGACCAATGGCCTAAGTTTTTGGGGTAAGATTATATTTAGAAGCTACAGTAAATTGCATATCATACCTAACAAGTATATAAATATATATGATGGATATCCCCTAAGTTTTAGTCACTGTATACCACCTAGGAATGACCTTCAGGTCACACTCTGAACACAGTCTAGTGTGTTTAGATTTGAGTTATTAATCATACAAGAAACATCTCTGACAAGTTATCTCACAATTTGGCATTATTTTAAATTTATGTAAATCCATACCCTTCACTCAGGTTATGAACAAGTACAAACTTCCCCCAATGATATCCCTGAAGGCCCTGGATTCAGGAATATCACCTGAGTCTCATGACTTCAAAAATATCACATGAGTCTCATTACTTCCAGGAATATCATCCAAGTCTCATGACTTCCAGGAACATCATCCAAGTCTCATGACTTCCATGAATATTATCAGTCTAATGACTTCCAGAAATATTATTATAGTCTCATGACTTCCAGGAATATTATCAGAATCTTTTGACTTTCTGGAATATTATCGGAGTCTCATAACTTCCAGGAATATCACCCAAGTCTCATTACTGCCAGGAATATTATCAGAGTCTCATGACTTCCAAGAATATTATCAGAATCTCATGACTTCCAGGAATATTATCTGAGTCTCAAGACTTCCAGGAATATTATCAGTCTCATGACTTCTAGGAATATCACCCAATTCTCATGACTTCCAGGCAGACATGACCTCCAGGAATATCATACAAGTCTCATGACTTCCAGGAATATAAGTCTCATGACTTCAGGAATAGTATCAGTCTCATTACTTCCAGGAATATCACCCAAGTTTCATGACTTCCAAGAATATTTTTTGAGACTCATGACTTCTATGAATATCACCTAAGTTTCATGACTTCCATGAATATCACCCAAGTTTTAGGACTTCCATGAATAACACCCAAGTCTCACTACTTCTAAAAATGTCACATAAGTCTTGTGATTTCCAGGAATATTACCCAATTCTCATGACTTCTAAGAATTTCACCCAAGTCTTATGATTTCCAGGAATTTTACCGAGTCTCATGACTTCTAGGAATATCACTGAGGAAGCCAGAGATATATTGATTACAGTTGATTTTCAGGACGTTATAGGCATTTGTTTTGTAGTAAATTCAATAGATGATAATTTTAGATGTTAAATGTTATTAATATTTACAGTTTCTAATTAAGGCATACAAAATACTTAGATCTGGATTCTCTATGTGGTAACTAGGTACAAATACATGTATCTAGCATACAAAAGATGACTAGTTACATTTCTTGCATGACAAGGTGTCAACTGTAAAGGAGCCTGTATGCCAGTGGTAACTGTTAGGGTCTACACTTCCTACAAAGTTAGACTTTAGAGTGGACAAGCATCCAGGACAAACACACAGACAGACCAAGTTAAGTCCCCTTGTATTTAGGCTATCTTAATGTAAAACTCTACAATGAAAAGATTCATGTTGTAGCTAAGTTACTTCCCTTGCCTATTACACATGGAAAGTGATAACCCCATGTAATCTGTACATGTATATTCAGTTTTTAACAATTTTTATGCAAGGTCAAACAATTTTTAAAAGGAAATCAGTCACACATTGCAATAATAGTCTCACTTATGGTCTGTAAATGATAAGATGGGATGCCATATTGGTTCATTATACAAACATTAATCAATATCAACTTCAACTGACAATAATAAATTGCTTACCACTAAAATCCAAACTTCCTGAAATGAATGTGGACCAACTGTCAATCATTCCTAATTGAAAGGTCTCTGGACTGAGTAGACTAGAAGGCAGGATAAAATAAACTGTATTTTTCATTGCACAAGCAAAATATTCATATATATTTATTTTTGTCATTGGAAGGCAGTTAAAAAATCATGATCAGACTGCATACAGCAAAGATGATGTGATTGTAATTTTTAACGTACCTTTAACAATTTTTCTGTCAGTACTTTGGCAAATGCAGGTGTATGACCTAAGTACCAGTAGTTTAGCAAATGCAGGTGTAACACTTAAATACCAGTAGTTCTCACTAGCTTTTAGAACCTACGCTTTCAAATTTCATACTGTATTTCAAGTTAACGGATAAAAAAAATTGTGAAAATTTCATTACTTTTTTTAAAATTCTGTGACTTATATAAACTATCACAACCTAGCAAACAAATTTATTAAACAGGAAATTGTGCAATATTTATAAAACGTTTTATTATTAATAACAGTATTCCCATACTTTTTCATTTGTTTGAACCCCCATACCAATTTTAAAAACCCAAATAGCAATTTCAAACACATAACAAATGCCCAAAACTTGTTATTTCTTTCATCGAGTTACAATTTTTAACCTGATTGCTGCTATGGGGTCCCAAACACTGTCAACTTCTTGGTGCTTTAAATGAAATGGGAGTTTCTTTAGTAATACAGGTGCCAAATCAGCATGGGCAGGTCTATGTTTTCAAGCAACAGATATAATGCAGTTCACCATCTTTAATAATTTCAAATTCCATTCATTTTGTTGCATCTCTCTGAACAAATATATACAAGAGTTTCTCCTTTTTATTTGTTCAATGTTTTAGACATATTATAACCAGACACTGCAAAATATGTGACACAGACAACAGTATTTACTAAAATGGACTGTTCTAGAAACCAGAAAAGGACAGTAAACAGTATGTTTGATTGTTTATATAAAGAGTTTCCATTCAGTTTTAAACACAAAACATGCTGACAGTTTTAATAAGGACCTCCTGGCAACAATCAGGTTAGAAATTATTAACTGATAAATGAAATGACCAAGTTTTGAGTATTTATATATGCCCAATGCATTTCATTTTTAAAATCGGTCATGGGGTAATAACAAACAAGAGAGTATCAAATACTATAGGTGGTGCATTTTTCTGATAGCTAACTTAGTGCTGAAGCTGTGATGTAGATACATAGAGCCATAACATTGTTTGCCATCTTTAATTGACACTAAGCTGAGACAAGCAGCCTACAGTTTTCTGCCATCTGTGATAGTTAACTTAGCAATGAAGCTGTCAAGTAGTGATGTGATACCTATTGTTTTCCTCCATCTCTTATAATTAACTTGGCTTTTTAAGCAATCAGGTAGAGACAGGGAAACTATAGTTTTGCCCAATCTCTTATAAATTACTTGGCTTTTTAAGCTATCAGGTAGAGACAGAGTCTATAGTTTTCCCCAATCTTTTATAATTAACTTGGCTTTTCAAGTATCAGGTAGAGACAGGGAGTCTTTAGTTTTCCCCAATCTCTGATAGTTAACTTGGGACTCTAGCTGTGTAGCTTTTAGTTTTCCATGATCTTTGATTTGGCAATAAAGCTGTCAAGTAGAAACAGGGAGCCGACAGTTTTCCCTGTATCATTATAGTTAACTTGGGATTGAAGCTATATGATGAAAATAGTGCATCTTGACTGGTTTCCCCGTCTCTGATACTTGTAGTTAACTTGACATTAAAGCTTTCAAGTGGAGGCAGTAAGCCCACAGTTGTCTCCATCTTTGAGAGATAACTTGTGCAGCAAAGTGGAAACTCAATGTCCGTACAGTTTTTGGATTTTGATAGTTAAGTTGGAACTTAAGCATTAAAGTGGCAACTCAACAGCTTTCCGATCAATGATTGTTAACTTGGACTGTCAATACAGTTTTCAGAACTTTGAAATTTATCTAGAAGCTATAAAAAAAGACTGAGCCATTCTAGTTTTCTCCAATTTCTGATAGCAACTTGGCATTGATTTTGTTATGTATTCGTTAATTTGCATTTTTTTTGTAAGTTATGCTTTTGAATTTTATTTATTTTATGATATACTGAGGGTAACGTAATATCATGTGGTGTGTAATATCATAGGCAATGGTACAGGTCCATTGGATCCATACTGGATGGAATAAGATGCTCCTGCCCCCATGGGTGTCCCAACTATGGGTACAATAGTGTGATGATCGCACAGGTGGAAGTCTTCCTAGATGAAGTCAATGGCCAGGGTGGAATGGCTCCAAGATGATCTCAGCAACCATGTGCTCTGGGCAAGGACATTCCACATTATATCAGTGGATTTATGCTGTGGTCATCCATTCATGAAAGGGATGTGCTCTGCCAGGCTGTATTGTGCCCTTGAGGGCTGTGGGAAAGTTGAAAGAACTTACACATGAGTTGGTGAGGTACAAATGGAACATTATTGGTCTCTGCTAAGTGTGCTGGAAAAACTTTGGCAAAATAACAACAGTATAAGGGCATACGCTCTACTTTATCGGAAGAGGGGACAAACATAATCATTAGCATTGGATATTTTGTTCACAAGGACACTGTATAGCATTATGGGTTGCTCATGGACAAAAAGACAATGCTGCAAAATCAAAGACAGTCTGAGTAGAAATGACAGCAAAATGGCATATCAACTGGTGAAAGATCTAACAACCCATAAACAAAAGAAAACTACCACTGTCCAAGATAAATCAGGCAAATGCCTCAGAGAAGATCAAGATATCCTCAAGCGACGGACAGAATACAGTCCAAGGAGATCCAGCAGTACTAAATTGCACTCAGGCAGAAGAAATTGATGATAATACTATTCTATGTCAAGAAGCTTAAAAGTTTGGTCACTAACGAAAGGACAAAATACCAGATTTCATTCAAGCAAGAGGAGATAGTCAAAGTCCTAACAACAAACTGCAACAAGACTTGGCTGACATGAGAATGGCCCACCACATGGACATCATGCTCCACAAGAAAGGAAACTACAGCTATGCCAAAACTACAGATATTGATGGTTTAGCACGAGTTTGATCAGTCACCTGAGCAAAGTTATACTGAAGACAATTCTCAAGAGACTAAAGCCTCAAGCAGAGAAAATTACTGCTTAAGAGCAGGCAGGCTTCCGAGCAGGAAGGATCACACAGAACAAATGTTCAGACTCCTTTGCGAGAAATACCTTTAGCATCAGCAAAATCTATACAATGTCTTTATAGATTTCAAAAAGGCCTCTAATGGCATGCATCCTTATGGGCAACTATGAGGAAGTACAACATCAGGTCAAACCTGGTGAGGTTGTTGAGTACCTCTATAACAAAGCCACCAGTGCTGTTCTCATCAGTGGCAGCAGAGGAGATTGGTTTCGAACAACAGCTGGAGTCAGACAGGGATGCAAGCTGTCAACTACACTCTTCAACATTTTCTTGGAAAGTATCATGAAGGATGCCTTGCATGACCACAAAGGCACTGTCAGCACTGGAAGAACAATCACCAACCTTTGCTTCGCAGATGATATTAATGGTTTAGCAGGAGATGAAAAAGAAATAGCCTTGACAAAACATACCATATGGAGACTAGCAACAAAAAAAACAAACTGATGACAAACAACATCAATCAATAGCATCAGTGAAGTAATAAAGGTCAGTGGACAGAAGCTGGAAAGAGTCACAAGCTTTAAGTACTTGGGATCAAATTATCACAGATAAGGACTCCAAACCGGAACTACTTTGCAGGATTGCCTGGACAACAGCAGCAACAACAATAATGAAACTAATATGGAAAGATAACAACATTTTGGTTCCAAAAAAAGGCTGATGCACTGAATTGTCATATTCATCTTTCTGTATGCTTGTGAAACATGGAGGTTCACATCAAAAGGATTTAAACCTTTGAAATGAGATGCAACAGAAAGATCTTGGGCATCTCATACATTGATCATGTTACCAATGAAAAAGTCCACAAAGGATCCAATGAGCCATCAGATCCTATGAAGACCTCTTGGCTACTGTAAAAAACAAAAACAAACTAAAGTGGTATGGTCATGTCTGAAGATCATCTGAACTGGCAAAAGCAATCTTGCAAGGCACAGTGCGAGGGTGCTGAAGAAGAAGCAGACAGAAAAGAGGTGAGAATACAACATTAAGGTGCACAGGCATGAGATTTGGAGATTTCCAAAGGTCAGTAGAGAACAGGGAAAGATGCAGGATTTCAAGGGTTTGAACCACTACTGAGTCATACTAATGACTTATAAAATGGTACTAACAGCTACTTTTACTTCAGATGTTATTTTATGAAGGCAATGTGTTTTTTTAGAAAGTGGATTTTATCAACTCAAATATCAAAAAATTATTATTAGTTTTCCCAGAACACTGATTAAAGGGGTCAAAGAGTTGAGACTCAATAAATGTGCTCAATAAAATGATAAATTGTTTTGCATTTTTAATCAAGACTCTTGATAATGATTTCCAAAATGCATTAGTTACCACCCTTTCCACTCCATAAAGAAATTATAAAGGATATATTGAAGCTCCTGAAAAAGTTCCTTAATGTGGTGTTGTGTAACACTGAAGCCATGAACTAGAACATGCAGTGAAAAGGACTTAATGGCAGTAATTTTGCTTACCAGCTAGAGATTTTTAAACGATCAATTTTATAACTTTAAGTTTCTCTGTATAGTTTTCAAAAGTAAAATCAACACTGGTTAAGTTGCAAGTAATTCCTAAAGTTTAAATATGCTTTAATGATTCTAAATAATCTTTTATATATCTATCAATACAACCCCTTTATAAAGCCAATTATTCAAACCTGTCCTAATTGTCACATGAGATCACCTGGTCACAAGGACCACTCTAACTTCCTCCTCCCTTGTGAATTTCCTGTATAAATGTCATGTAATCAGTGGTCACCTGTCTCCCACAGACTGCAGCCTGGTATTTCTAATGAAACAGTGGTTTCACCCTTTATTCCTTTTTCTCATGAGCACATCAGTAGTGACCATCCAAGTATGCAAAGTAAACGTTTTCTGTTTGATGAAGGTATTGTATATATAAAGGTATATTATCCAAATCAATGTTTAAATGTTTCATATTTCAATTGTACACGTACTTACCACACCACCAGTAAAATTCAAATGCTTCTCACAAAGCCAGATTCATCAAGCCAACAGCATGTCAACTCAGTAGTCAAGTGATACAAAATCGCCAGTGACATATTCTCTATGAATCTGAGTTTATACAAGTTGCTGTGACAGTGACATGATTCTGATAGTAGTTCTCAGAATAATATGTTAAGAATTATGTGCCCTTTTCTTCTTTTACCAACAGTATGTAACTTTAATACTTTTCATCTACATTAGAATGGAGGTTTATTGTTAAAATCATGGGACTGGTATACCTCTGATATCATTGCAAGATTTTGGTAATCATGTGACAAGAAATGCACATTTGCGAGTACCAGACCTAATTTCATCTCATCTATCAGCAGATCAAATATATACTAATTAAAATACAATTTCTCCAATAATAAATGATATTCTTATTGATTTAATGCAGATATGACTCGATGTAGCATATTTTAAGTTTGCTAGGCCCACTGGTAAGTGGCTACCATATGCTGCCACTACACATTGGCAATGAAATCCAACATTTTAATAAGCAATTGACTGCCCAATCTGACTCTACACCCAAACATAAAGTCGAAATATACAAATCTGTGGTCGTAAGAGTCAGTAAAAACTTGGACTAACATTGCAGATCTTATTAAAAATAGCTCTAGTAAACTTCTTTTCATTATCTATTCATCAAAGGTTGCAAACAAAGGCCAACTTTCCATTGATCTCCGTTAAATTGAGTAACTACTAAATCCATCAGTTGTTTGTTTTCATGCCTAATTATACCAACTGTCTTTAACAGAATAAGGTTAAAAATAATTTGGTTTTGCCTTTAATCTATTTTTCACCATATTTGTTGTACAGGCCTACAATGTTACCTGGGGTGAGTCACTGGTCACCGGGTAAAGTGATTCGAAATTACATGCAGTCGGAGAGCCATTGAAAAGCATGGATTACATGAATATTTGACTATGTTTATTAATCACTCCTATGGTCTTAAGCTTGATACAAGTCATTTGGATTTCATCAGTGGTAGGCGAACTTTCTACCATCGTCTCAGGCCATAGGGGTAAGTGTCGAAATTTCGTCATATTTGATTTATGAAACTATTTCTCGGTTTTGTGTCCTGTCAGGTGATGTTTTGTTTTTAGCGTTTGTTTTTATTACCATTTTATTAACAAATAGTTTTGTTTTATTGTAACTTTTCTTTTCTTTTTGGATACAAGTGATCCCGTCAGATGCTATAGTAGCCGTTGGGTACTATAGTAGCCTGTTTGATACTATTGAAGGTGGTTGGATACCATTGTAGACAGATCGATATTAATATAGATGCCGGGAGTCTATTGTGATTGCGAGAGTCTGGACATTAGTGGACTAACGAAGCCTCAGTGGAATGGTCGAAGCCTAGCAGGAAATTCATTATCTAATGGGAGTCGACCACAGAATTGAGTTCATATATTGCATAAACTGTAGTCAGTTTAGGAAGTGGATTCCAGTTGAGGGACGTATGTTTGTGTTCATTTATTTGCGTTGAACACAGGAAGTGGTCGAAGTGTCAGAAATAACACTGAGTATTACTCATTTTCATTCAAGAGATTTTGTGAATCTCAGTTAAATACATATACGAGATTAAGTGGATCTCATATTTCATTTTTCTTTTCATTTTTTTATAGCAGGTGATACATTTGTTAGGTTTGATCATATTTTCATTTTCATTTCATGAGTGTAAGTAGAACAAATTGTATCAGTCATATGATAGTAGTGTACCTGTAAGAGTCTTTGCATTTGTTTTATATTCATATCTATATATATCTTGTAACGCAGTTTATAAATTCAATCATTCATCGCTTTGTGTTGTTGTTATTCATTTAGTCCAGAGAAATCCTACTCAGATTCAATTATACCACTCCCTCGATAACTCGCGGACATCTGGGTTTAAAAACATCGACCGCGATATAAGCAAGGGCGCAAGTTATCGAGGGACCTATAACAAACAATAAATATAACAATGGGATCGACGCATAGAGAAAAGGGTGGGGTGGGGTGGCTTGGCATGTTGAATACTCAATTAATAATCGCGCTAAGATTAACAGTGGATAAATACCATTTCATATCGGTGTACTTTGTTTAGTTTTTCCTCACAGAGTAACATTAATTTCAGGATAACTTACAGTATATTGAGGAAATCATATAAACATTATTCCTCCTGGTTTCCATTTGCTTAGCACATGTACTTCACACGTTGTGTATTACGTCACTTTTTTGTGGTCAATGGTATACATTCTAATTTTATTGTTTGATCCAAAGTAGATGATTTTTTTTTCAAATACAAAAGATCGACACACCGAAAAAACAATGTCGATCGAATGATGTATAGATTTTTATTGCAGTAGAAGTAAAATAGAAGAAAAAAAATTCGAGAACTGGCCAACATGCTTTGCCAGATTTCCCTTCTTGTTTTTTTTTGTTGACCTTAACTCGTCTTCTTTTTTACGCCAGTCATGCACAATCTTCTCGCTTACGTTGAATTTTCTTTCTGCTGCACAATTTCCGTTTTCTTTCGCAAATGCTATGACATTTAACTTAAATTCTGCATATTTTTTCTAGTTGTTGGTTCCATGATAAATGGAACGAATTTAATTTAAAACAAAACTTATTGACTTACGCTAATCTAACAATTTTAAATCATATGTTATTGTGAAACTATATTTTAATAATGCTCTATTGTATGAACGGTACATATTTACATATCGGTCATTTCCACAACCCAAGCGAACTTCATAGGCACTTTATACGCTACAGTGATTTTAATACATTAACGACTTTTCGAATTCACCTAACAATTGAAACTGTTAACCAGCCTTTCAGTTTTTTTTTTATTAATTACATAATTCGTTGTTTAAAATAACAAAATAATCTATAGACAGAAAGATTCTAAGATGTACATGCTGAATAATAAAGGAAATACAATGGCAATCGTTATTTCAATATTTTTTTAATTTATTGATAACAACAAATTTTAACACATATATAACCAAATATTATTTGACTTTTTAATTTGATAATCTTATAGTCTAATACTTACGTGTACTGTATGTATGTTTCCAGCAATTGGCTTGCCCGTATACCGGCAGATGCATTTCGTTAAAGCACAGCATCACTGCGAATCAGTCACAGTCGTTAAAAAAAATATTTATCGTATAAGTCGCTCCTGCTAATAAGTCGCACACGTCATTTTTAAGAAACAAAAAAACGAAAAAAGTAGCGACTTATACCCTGGAAAATACGGTAATCACCATTTTCGAACTATGTATCAAGGTTAAATTTGCCAATTTACAATTTCTTATCACAACTTTTTTCATGTTTAACACATTTTAAAATATATTTTCCTTGGAAAAAAATCGGGAGCCATGCCAGACACCGAATTATAAGTGGGTTTGCGAGTTATCTGGGAGTGAGTTATCGAGGGAGTGGTGTATGTTACACTGTCCTGCAAAACATCAGTTATGTTTCACAAATGCAGGTAAGCAGTCAATTAGTAATTTTATTTATTAATTGTTTCTATTGATAATTAGTCATCTGTGTGTGTGAGTGAGAGAGAGAAGTGTCACTATTACTCGTAAGCAATCAGTAATTTTATTTATCAACAATTTCTACTGATAATTAGTCATTAGTGTGTATGCATGTGAGAGATGTATATCAAATGCATGTACATGGCTGCAGTTTAACAAAAGTGTATTTGGATTAGCACACTGTTATTTCCCCTACATAAGAAAAGATAACACTGCTTGCCACTGCCAAGTCAAAAATCCAAGCAATGATACTCAATCATGTGTGAAAATTATTTGCTAAAATTTTTATAATTTTCTTTCATTATATATATATATATATATATATATATATATATATATATATATATATATATATATATATATATATATATATATATATATATATATTGGTAGGATACAATTGCTGCTAATAATAATAATTACTAATGTGATTAATTTTGTATAAATGAGTCATAAACTAAGTTTGATAGCCAAACCTGCCTTTTAGAGGTCACCTATCTCCAAAGATCAATTTTGTCTTTTGCCATGGGTAGTTGCTGTAAACAGTTTAGACTGTATTTGTGTTTTCACAAGGTTATCTTCAACCCATATCAATGGAAGAAGCAATCTACAATTTCTAGTGCAATACCAAAAGAAGTAGCATTCTCAATTAGAAAAAATGTAGAATCATCTGCATTATAAGTATTCAGAATTATCAAATTTATGTCACTAAATGTGAATTGTTTCTTATGGCAAAACTTCATAATTCTACTATAATAATGAATATGTAGAGTGAATGTCGATGACTCCTTGGTTGATAGGGAAAAATTGTAAGAAAATGTTTATTATTAAAGACACAGCTTGAAATATAATTATAAGTAATAAGCAATTCTGAAACAATTACAGATAGAGGAACTAAATCCAACAAATTTGAATGATATCATAATAAAAAAATTTGATTGGAACAGAGCTGAGTTTAACTAATTATATTGGTTAAACTTGTTTAAGACCTACATAATTACATTTTAAAGCTAAAAATTCAATAACTTAATACCTAGACTTTGCTTTCTATGAACTGCATATTTTTCTATATATCTGCACAATGATTTATGAAAACGGACAATCTAATAAACTAGTATGTGTAATTCTCAGACACAGCGATGTCTGCTATTATTTCACTGTTACTGGTTCACTTACAGTTTCAAACTAATTTTATGACTAAATTGTGTACAAGAGGTAGTTAAAATATCCAGATCACTGATTGCATACTATTTTTTAAAGTTTTGAACACAAGTGGAAAGTGATAGTTGCTCACTTACTTAACTTAGAAAAGGGTTAATGGTCAATCAGTTATCAAAAATACATGCATGTGAATGTGCAAGAGTTCATCATCGTACTTGATATCAATGCTAGCTATTTGATGGCTTCATTTACAACAAAAGAACCTGGCTAAGGTGAGGGGTGCATGTCAAAAAACTATAATCAGTCAATGTCCTTATAAACAACTACAAGGTGAAGTCATTTTCACTTTCCTAACAAAACGCAAAGATTACATTTGGGAATGGGGGAATACTTAATCACCCACTTCACCTAGTAGCATGACCCCCCGAGATTATCCAAAATAATTAAGACCTCAAAGTATTAAATGTTCAAGGTACAGTATATCCAAATAAAATGTTGTGGGGCTTCTAGCACATGATAGGCTATACATGGCGGCCAGTAATAATGGTGGAGGAAGAAACTAAGAAATCACCGGCAGAACAACTGACCCACAAAAGGCTACTGGCAAACTTTCTCACATATCCAATTTCGCAGAATCCTAGAATGTATAGAATTTGGCAGTAAATGGGGGTGGGTGGGTGTTATACCAATATTATGAACTTCTGAGAGAGTGACATGTGCAAGTGAATTTGCTTTCATTTACAACATGCACAATGGAGAAAATGTTGGCATACCTCTATGGTTCTGCAGCTGAAATTTCTTTGGCTATTGTACATGTGGAAATTATACATGATCTAAGCGCACACCTAACCATGATGACTGCACCCATATGCTCGAAAAATCAGCTATTAGCAGTTATTAGAAATATGGTAAAGCAAACCTTTTAGTAAATTATGCTTCTCCTTTTAATACTCTTTTACTCACGTCAATGTTAGGAATATAAGCCCTACACCCTCACGAATCCAAAGGCAAGGGGCAGGGGCGAGTGGCCCAGTGGTCCAAAGCGCTTTTCGCTACGGATCACTGTCATCTCACCTGTCAGCGTGGGTTCGAGTCTAATATTTGTCGAATGTGGATATGTGAGAAAGCTTGTCAGTAGCTTCTCGAAATCGGTTAAAAGGATGGTAAGTATCATGAACAAGATGAAGTTATCCAAACGATTTCTTCAATTTTGGTGTATTATTATGTTTTGTTCGTTCTAGAAATTTAATACAATTTTGGCATTTCCAGCTTCCATCGAATTCTAGCCAAATGAAAGTTAGATTAACAAAACTTGAAAACAGGTACAATTGCTAGTGTGAGAATTTGAATTTATTAGAAAAAAGATATCAAAGCAGAATCCATCTAAATCATATGACAACAGGTAAAAATAGAAACTGAAAGTATTCTCGAAACGTACTGAGATAAAAAAATTATAAATTTTTTTTTAGACTACTACCGAGGTTGAGATTTTTTAAAAAATTTTTTTTAATAAAAAAATCTAAACAAATTTTGTTGATGGTGGGGCTGCAAACATTGTTGTAATCAATTAATGCAGTGACTATCAACCCATATGACCATAAGTCAGCAAACGAAAACTGGTGACAGTCGCTACTCTGCCCATATTGCTATTATATAATAATAATTCTTACCCAGAAATACGAATCGCAAAACATATCCACTGTTATATTTGGCAACTCTTCTTTTATAAATCAAATTCTTATATTACCGATTCAACAGAGTTATAGTTAATTAAAAACCAGCATACAGGTCATGCTTATATACACATGCCGTTCACCGTCCATGACCGCCTACAACACTATTTTCAATGGTCAAAAATATTGGCACGGCTGCCGTGCACCTTTCCTGGTAAAGACTATTCACACGGCAGTGATGTAATCAACCTATGACCAAAATTTCCTGCACGGAAGATTTCACTTGACTTGAGAAATTATAGTCGTATACCATGATTCCGTAAAGTTTTTAATGACACGACAGATCACGTGGTCCCGTGACGCATTACTAGTTATTCCTTGAGCGATACAGGGGAAATCTCATTGGGTTGCACATTAAAAAGTTGAATCTGTTTCCGAGAGCTGCTCATAACTTAATACCTGGTGAACTGTGTGTTAAGAATTTAAAGAAAAGCAATGTAATTTTAACATTGTGTGTTGTGCAAAAATGTGATAAGGATTAAGTGATGGTTCCCAATGTAAAAATTAAAAATTTACCACAATGCAATTACTTCATTTAAAAAGGATGAGATTCAGCGGTATTTTAAGTCAATGATCTATTCATGACCTACCCACAACACAGTGGCGTCGCTAGGGTTGGTGTCACCCAGTGCGGTAAAACTCACGGTATAACCCCTCCAGATTTCGAAACCCCTCCAGATTCGAAATCTGGAGGGGTGACACCGTGAATCTGGGCCAGATGCTCTGCAGACTGCATGGTGGCACCCTGAACCTGTTCTGCCTTTTAGTCATGTATTTTTTTAACTATGATTGGGTATCCGCTTATGAAATACGACTGGACCGAGCAATTTCTGCTCTGTAAAATTAGCAATTTTTCATTTGGTGTCACCTGTCTGAGATGGTGTCATTCGGTGCGGTCTGCAACCCCACCACCCCCGCACCCGCCTAGCTACGCCACTGCCACAACACACCACCTAAGGACTAATATTTTAAAAATATACATCCAACACTGAAACACGGAGAGATAATACTGAATTCTTTGCCGACTGTTGTGTGAAACAATATCCAATATTGGTGAGATGTAAAAAGGCATTGAGAACAGTTTTCATCGGTGGTAACTTAAACATTTTTTTTTCTAAAAAAAAAACAACTAATAAATCTGCAAAGAAGAAATCATAATACGTAATTAATTTAAACATCAAGATCCTTCTTATGGTTCAATTACAGTGTATTTTATATGCAGGCTACAGTTAGCTTTTTGACAAATTTCATAATATATACAAGTCTAGTATATTAGTTTATGTACTGTATTGGTCAGGGCTCAAAGAATGTTTTTTTTTTTTTAGGCACATGCCCTGGGCTGGTGACTTGAATGAACTAACATGCTCTGACTGAAATTCCACAAGACCTAACAGTTCATACATGTCAACTCTCAAGCCGGGAGAAGAAAAAAAAAAACTCCTGATATTTTTTTTAAATTTTTTGGGAGGGGTGTATTAGTAGTAAAAGAAAGTGTTGATTCTGACTCAAGACCTACTCGCAACCCCCACCCCGCTCTCATAATGGATACAAATTACTTTTACAGAGACCCTATAACTTCCACCCCAAATGATTTCTTTCGCAAAACCCAAGTGTTGGTTCTGGCTCAAGACAGACTCTCAAGCCCATCCCAACTCTCAGAATAAATACAAATTACTCTCTCAGAGACTCTAAAACTCCCACCCCAAACGATTTCTTCACAAAATCCAAAGGCTCATTCTAGATCAAATATAATCCTATAACTTTACTAGTGTACCTGGACTTTGTTTGTAACAGATGTTGCATAAGTTAATGTAATCAATGCTCTCTCTCTCTCTCTCTCTCTCTCTCTCTCTCTCTCTCTCTCTCTCTCTCTCTCCAAGCCAGCCAAATCTAACAGATGTCGCCTAATCAATTTCAGCCTACTCTTGTGTAAGCTAGTGTGAAAATCAATATTCACATCATCCAAAGACAGGTAATGTTTTAGTCATACTTGTAACGTTAACTACTGTTTGACTACAAGTCGAGGTTCAATCTTTTTGCTCGCTGTTGTAAGAGAAACACCAAACAAGAGATATAATTAGCAAAACGGATTTAATGGTTCTCCACTTGAAATAATACCAAAGCTGGTCATTAACAGAGATGGATATGATATTACTCGAATTATTTTGTTATAGGATTTGTAACATTTTTTTACGCACCAAAATTTTTTATGTTAATATTTGTAGTATTGTATTATTGCGTCAACATCTTGTTCTGGAATATTTTTTGAAATATGATTGAAATCAATTATACTTTTTTCAGTTTAATATTTAATTACATAATGATAAGGTTTGATTACGTAGTTAATTGCGATGTTTCAGCTACAAATTCCAGACATCACGAGTAATCCACTGCGCCTAATCCTTTATCGTATGTTACCAACATAAACGTTTCTTGAGTATCTTTGTTTAACAACAATAGATACAGTTACAGGAAAATCATCGGTTGAATGACGTCATAGATAGGTGGTAAATATACTGAATTTTATATCTCTAAACAGATATAATCTATATACACCAGTAACCTCTGTATTGTGTTTAAGAGTGTTATTTTCTAGTGTCCATAATATATTTCATGATTCTACTGTGCAAACGATATTATTAGCTCGTCCATGTGGAATTTTAACGAGATTAGTTTTTTGAACAATGTCATTAATGCGACTAATGATATCGTTGAGTTTTGTGTTAATATTAGCGAGAGTAATATCAACAGTTGGCGGACTTCCCAAAAATTCGCTATTGGTTCTGTACATGTTTCTGCGAAAATTTTAAAACGTGCCTATGTGGTTGGTAAAATTAGTTTTGAGTGTGGCCATTTCATTGTTGATTGTCGTTAAAGAAGTTGTGATTGAAACTTCCTTATCTTGAACATATTTCTTCGTTGCAGCATCAAAATCAAATTCTGGTGTTCTAAGATTACTGAGGCTGTTACTGTTTATGTTGATATGTAATCTTATTCTGGTTCATAATAATGCATACATTATACCACCGCGCACTGACACGTACTTTGGCTCTTGAATATCGACGTATATCTTCGTTGCAACGTCATTATATTTAGTTGGATTTTTAAGATATGTAATCTTTTCCGGTTCATAATAATGTTTCCCGTGAATAAAACACCAGCTTTTTTAAACATAATCGTTTAATGACCTACCAGAATCTTGTATTTTGCCTTGGTTATTAAAAGTAACGATAATATTAGCAACCGCAGTATGATTTCTGACAGTTGTACATTACTCGTCTTTAATTTCCCTCTTCTATATTGGAAAACAACTACTTCATTTGGATCCACAATTACAATATTTAATAAATTATTAATTTCATTTCCGAGCTGATCAAGAGATGCGTATCTTGATAAGTCATCTTGATGACCTTTATCTGACGAATCTATTAATAATGTTCAGAACTTTGTGTAGTAGCTCATTATACCTATCGTCTTGAATACAATTGTTGGTTTAATGTGATATAAAATTAATAAATTTTGATACCGAACGATTAGTGAAACATATACAAAACAATGAACTTCCAGACTGTCATTATCTTATTGTTGAGCGAATCGGATCAGGCAAAACAAATTTTTTATTAAATCTTTTGCTCAGCAATAACTTCAACTCTGATAAGGTATATATTTACACAATTAATCCTCAAAAAGACAAATACGAATTACTAAATGAGTACAACGAGAAATTTTGTAATGAACTTGGCCCTGGTGAAGATATATTTTTGATAAAACAACCAGAAGAACTTGTTCCAGTGAACGAACTTGATTCGTCCGATCAAAAAAAAAATGTCTTCGATGATATTCAGCAAAAGAATGAGGAGATGAACAAGATTAGATCTTATTTTTCATTATCACGTAATTAAAGATGTAATTCTGTTTATTTCGCTCAGTGTTTTTTTTATAATGTTGATACGTATATCATGCAAAATACCGGTTGTTTCATATTATTTCCCAGACTGGACAATGATGATGTGAGAAATATTGCAAACGAACAATGTGGAGATGTCATGAAAAACAAGTTTATCGAATTATATCATCAATCAACCAAAGATAGATACAGTTTCTTTCTATTTCACAAGCTAGCGCGTGATCAAGCTAAAATGTTTCGTTGTTGCATTGACACGTTTCTAAAGCGTATAGAAAATAATGGAAAAGCATCAACAAAAAATCGAATTGCTGAAAAGGTTTATCGAAACTCAAGCGGCTTTTAAGAAAAAGTGGAAGAAGCTCGGCGTGCACAAGTTCAAACCGGAAAATTAACTGCTAAACTTTTAAAACCTGTTACTGAAGCAGTACTTGGCAATCAACCAGAAATATCAGCATTGTCTCCAGAAGAACTAGAAAAATGAAAGAAAAAAGTTTGTTATGTTTACTTAGCGAAAGATCGAAAGAAGAAACTGTAAAAATTGTAAACGAACTTGTAAGACACATTGCTGATTCTGCTGTATGACAAGCTGAGTTTGACAGGCTAATGAACAATCTTCTTGCACTTCAACAGGCAATAACAATAATGACGATTAATCTAAATGAGTTAAAAATGATGATAGAAAAACTGTCAGAGAAAATAGAGGAATTAGCTGAGAAACAAAAAATAATGACAAACTATTGCTTTAGAAATGCCTATCGAGAAACATATAATATTTTCTAAAAAAAACAAGCTAGCTTAAAATATAAGATATTGGGTATGACAAGTTTATTAGAAAACATAATATCACTGATATTGACAAAATACGAATTTGGCTAGAAGAAAAATATAGTAATTTCACGGAAAAAACTAGAAAGAATTATAGAAGATGGTCACTCTGCTGGTGAAGGAATTAAAAAAATTAGAAAATAAAAAAGGTCTTTTAGAAGTTCTAGATTATATTAGAGATCGAATTATTGCTGAGGTTTTACTTAAAACAGCAGATCAATATCGAAATAAACCAGGAGGTTATGGTAGAGTTTGGAATTATAAAAGACTGCTCAATAAATATGA
Source organism: Potamilus streckersoni (assembly GCA_016746295.1). Taxonomy (NCBI): domain Eukaryota; kingdom Metazoa; phylum Mollusca; class Bivalvia; order Unionida; family Unionidae; genus Potamilus; species Potamilus streckersoni. The sequence continues at coordinate 629,954 of JAEAOA010000079.1, forward strand.
AAGCGAACGAAATACAAAATTACCAGAGGAAACCACTAGATCTGGAGTCAAAGTTTTGCATCAAACGCAGAAATAGTCAATCGACTAATGCTGTTGATATCATCCAAAGAAGTTGGTAATGAAAGTATAGAGATCGTTAGCGAAATTATTCATATATTAGATCATCTAAGATCGAGCAAATTATTAACATCGACCGTGTACGAAATCTTAAACCGCGATCTTATCTAAAATATTAATATAATGTCAACAACATTATTGCTTGATTCGTCGCAGACAACAGGAAACAGCACACACTTTTCTATGCATTATACTCCGCCAATTTAACTTGATTCTGCAAAACAGTATGAGATTGGATTAATTTCTTGTACTTGTTGGAATGCTATTGCCAACGTAAAGACTGATGTCAATGATGAAATTTCATTTACTCCGGTTACAGCATCTCCAACATCTATAACAAAAAGATTACAAATTCCACAAGGAACTTATAATGTCACTGATCTAACCACAATCAAAGAGCTCATAACAAACCTGGCGGTGTGGCTGATAATTATGAGCTCGGATAACACTTAGAAATGTGCTAATCGTTTTTAAATTAAGAGAAAGAAGTATTGCATAGCTGATAGGATTTACTGGTAAAGCTTATAGTGCTCTTGATCAAGCTATTACATATGACGGTGTCCTGCCAGTAAATATAACAGAAGTAAATACGATACTGGTAAATTGCTCTATTGCTTCTGGACCTTACTCAGCCAAAGGCAGCAGAGGACAAACAATCTACAGTTTCTCGCCAGAAGGTCAACCAGGATCGATCATGCAGATTAATCCACTTCATATTATCTATTATCCAATTAATCTCGAAAATCAAATCATAAGCATCACAATGCAACTCACAGACCAGTCGGGTAGACAGATAGATTTGAACAACGAAATTGTCACGTATTATTTACACTTGCGCGCAATTTTTTGAGCATATATTTTATAGATGAAACGAAGAAAGTTTATTGAAGAAAAATCGTTGGTGGATTTTTTTAAACATATTTACAAGTGAAGAAAATATTCAAGGAATTGCTCGTAAAGTAGCGCTCATTGCACTCGACGCAGGTAAAGGTTTAGGAACAGGGGCAGCTTCTCCAGCAGACACTGTAGTATGACAAAAGATTGCTGATAAGATTAGAAGACTTTCCACATCAGAAATAAAACGAGTAATATCAGATATTGCACCAACAGAAGAAACAAAACGAGCTATGATAGCTACAAGAACAAAAAAAAAAAACATTACCGCGTGGCGAAAATATAGTACTTAAACTAGTAAAGAAAGGAAAGTGGCAGAATCTCGCCAAATAATGATGATGCTACCATTAAGCACAGTCTTTGGAATTTTCCATGAATATAACAAAGTATTTCGAGGAATAAAATATACACTGATTTTAGATCGAGCGGATCAAATCAATTGCATAAGGCATGCTGATGGGGTAGCCAAAGGTCAGTTTGCTATCACGAAATTAGCACTGTGGATAACGCGAGATTTCTCCTCGGTAGCTTAAACGATTGAACACGAATCTTTACTAGCCACATTTACATAAAGGATATACTGCCAAAAGAACAGGATTTATCAAACAGCCATTCCCAAAACGACTGATTATACGTGGCGTGTAACGACCACATGCAGAGAACAACTACTGCGATACTTGTTCGTCGTATTTGAACGACAGACACGTCGTTACGATCAGGAAATGAATAACTCCATATTCGATAACCCTGATGTCAGATGAATATTTGTGAGAGTCAATTCTAAACAATAGCCCAAACGTGCGATCGAATGAAATTTTGCTGACGATGAAACAAAAAAGATATCTCGACCGTACATGTATCTTATGGAAGGAATGCAAAAATATCAGGACACGTACAGTGGATCTCAAATATCGATAGAAGAGTTTCTAACGCTATACCCTATCTTTTACTTTGATATATCAAGGCATTCGGAACGAGTTATTGGATAGACTGCAGATATTTAGGTCACATGACACTGAGCGCTCTGACAGCCGAACAGTATAATGTCTATGCACTAGTGGTTAGTAATAGATTCCTGACCATCGAAGCGTCCAAAGGAAGAATAACGGTGCAAGTTTAATCTAACAACTTTCATATGACATCATGAAAACCAAGTATAAAACTCGAGAAATATACCTGACATCCGGTGAAGTTGAACAATTATCAGCAGCTATTGCTAAACGCAGCGCTGTTTCTTTGATGATTACTCCAGAGACTTCAAATAAAACAGAGGTGAAAGTTATTCTAACGCAGCAATAAATCGATAAACTCGATCGCAACAAACCGTTTGTACTGAAATTGTATGTTCCCCACTTAACCGCAATGTCAAAACAAGGTGGATTTTTTTTGAGCAGCGCTTTCTGTGATCGCTAGCAAAGTTTTACCAGTACTCGGCACTCTTGGACATGCGGCTGCGTCAGGCGCAGTCTCTGGCACAACGAAAAAAGCAGCCGAAGGTCGTGGAATCAAGCAAATCTATCGTCGATGACATAGTCACTCAGTTTTATGTAACAATATAAAATAAATGCCACAACGTAAAACGAAATCGTCGAAAAAAAAGAAAACAACAAAAAGCAAACGCACAAAACAAAGAGGAATTATTCCATTCGCTCCACTACTAGTGGGATTAGCGGGAATCCTCCTTCCAAACTTACTAGGAATCGGACGTGGAATGACTCTACCAGTGACCAGACGTTACTGAGCAATTTTGATATCATCGAAAAATTGAGGGACATTGTTGGATTTCGGGAATTATTTTTTAAGGACGAACTCGATGACGTATTAGCAGGTGGTTCGTGTGTTGTAAACATTGAAAACTTTAATGATGGCTATGGTACTCACTGGGTTGATATCCAGGATAATAATTATTTTGATTCGTTCCGACTTCCTCTGAGCGATCTTATAAAAATATATATTTTTAAAAATTTAAAAACATAAATTATTCATCTAATCAACTACAACCGATTTTAGTTATTCTTGTATCATGTTTGTCAGACAAATGTCCCGGGGTAAAAAGTATTTACAGTTTATTTTACAATTTGATGAACAACCTTCTCACGCAAACGATACTATTGCAATTAATTTTATGTAAACATGTAAATATATAATGTCAACATACTGTCTCAAATGTAAAACTAAAACAGAATAAGGATAAGACGACGGAAAAAAACAAATAATAGAATAATGATAAAAAGTATTTGTGTGGTAGAAAGAAAAGAAGGTTCTTGAAATTACTGGTCATTTTTACAAGCAGGCACTTGAGAAAACTGAACAAGATGTTTTTGTTATCAAAAAAGTTATCCGATATCGCGGTGATAAAGGTTTAGTTACGTGGCGTGGGTATAGCGATAAGTTTAACAGCTGGATCCCAACCAAACAAATTGCAAAATGTTTTTTATAAATTTCCTCATACTTTCGTTTGATAGACTTACATTTTACTGGTTTGCATAAGGATATCAGATACTGCCTGCGATCGTCAGGGATCGTCATCAAATTAAAAATCTTGACAAATATGAAATCAAATTTTATATTTTTCTGTCGGCCTGAAATTTTGATGTTTAAAATGGTCTGATCAGCTGCCAAAATATTTGTTGTTCGGCGACTTTAACATTAAATTTTGTTATTTCTTTTTAACAATGTGATACTTGACATTATATTTTCAAGTGGTAGTTTTGCTGTAATTTGACCTGTTCGCAACGGTGACCAATTTATCATCATTGTCAGATTCTTTGTTGTACAAAATATCATGTTCGCTATAACCATCAAATTTGTCTATCATATTGTGAGCGAGTGTAATAACATCCGTGATTTTGTTGTTGATAATTGTATCGCTTGCAGTGATATCTTCTGCGTGTATTTCAGCGAGTCGTTTCATCAAATTTGTGTTATAATATATATTTATCTAATTTGTTGTTATAAGATGACTGACGAGGTAAAATATCACCAAAAAGTTAACATATTAAATTACAACGAACTATCCGAAGCAGTTCTAAAATGTCTGTCAGATTATAGTGCATATTCTGTTGACGTTATTGTTACGCAAGGTGATTTTCATAAAATATTATTAACAGCTGCAGAAAAAAGTAAAACAAAGAAAGTGCAATAATGACGCTAAAATTTGACCGCGATGATATTAGGGAATTAGCTCATCATTGCTTGACTAAAAAAGAAACTGTCAAATATATTTAAAAATAATCCTGGCATCGTATTCGCTTGAAAAAGCTGATCTTGTTATCCCATCAGCAATAAACTTTACTGCACTAGGATTTATCTTATAGTACCGAGCAGCGGCTAAAATCGATTTAAATTTGATGTCATCGTCCGCTTCGAGGTAAAACAAAACAACAGGTTTAGCCAGACATCTAAAATTAATGCCACCACCTAGTCGTTTTCTCATATTTTCCTGCTGTGTAACTAGCTCCAAATTCCACAGTTGATTGTCAGTCTTTACGTTATTGATGTGATTAATAACCAGACCATCCGGTATAGGTCCGTTAAACATCTCGTAAAAAAACGATGACTACGATAACAAACTTGATCTGTTAGTGTTCCTCGAACACCTACTACGAGATATTCCATATTGCTCATAGTACCAAGAACCTTATTAGTTTTTCTGTTTCTAATAATACCGCGATCGTTTGCCTTGTATAAGTCAAAGACTGGGTGTGGCTGAAAGTTTGCGATATTATCATCAATGACTGCACCGTTAACATGATATACACGCTGTCCCCTCTCTAAAAACCTCGCAGAATAATGTGTAAATAAAATCTTTTCTAAGTATTCCAATCTTCTCGGTATGATCTCCCTTTACGCTAATCTTATAACCCGCTGACGTTGCTTCACCTATCGGATATTTGTACTGAACATGTATCACCGAACCTAATGCATTTCCAGCGTATTGGTTATATTTTGGGTGAACATATTAATACTCTTGCTCGTATGCGCTTGTCATTATACTATAAGGATTTTATAACTCTAATTGGTTGTTCAGTTGGAGCGCGGTAAGTTATCTATCGAACAATCAATTAGATGTACAATATTACACTATTATATCCGATGTTGAAATTGCATGATATAGCCAAGAAGAACCTCATCGGATAACCTGAAAAAATAGCGACTGCTTTCACAGGTTTTGATAAAAGTTATCGGTTTGATAAACAAATCGTACTGATAAATTTTACTGCAACAAATCTTTACCACTTGCTACAGACAAATGTTAAACGTGAGGTTGAAAAACATAAGGCTATAAGACTAATAGTGTAATATCATATTATATTTTCGAAGCTACTTGAGACGGAAGAATCGACTGACAAGGAAATTGCAGATCCTTACATTAATGCAAAGTCAAGACGTGTTTCGATTGGGACTGACATTTTGTCACTAGCTGATCAAATACACCAAGAAATTTGGAAAAAGATAGAGGAATTACCCAATTGGGTTCGAGTTGGAAGTTTGAAATGATCAAGGTAATTTTATTTTACACAGTAAAATATGATGTATTACGATGTAGTTTGTATATCGACTAGCCAATCCCGAAGGCCAAAAGAAATTCAAAGAGAAATATTGGGAGCAAGAAGGCATCACTTTAGACCACATTGATAAAAACGAAGAAAGGTGATCGTTTGCAAAAGTGATGTTAAAATTGTTTATGGGGAAAAATGGCACAACGTCCGTGTTTACCCAAAACGGAGTATTAGTCAGAACCCTCCCGCTTCTTACAAATGATTCTCGACAAAACCAAATACATGAAACAAGTGGACGCGTTCATGAGGACTTACTTCGCTAAAGCAGCACATGGGTGTTTTTAATGATAACTCACATTGTAGCTAGCACCCCCTATTACTACTGACGTTTTCTCTTTCATCAAGTCCGAAAACGTTTATTGAAACATTGTTTTGCTTTTTAAACTTTAGCACTTGATTTTCAGCAACTGGAAAGTCAATATCTTTAAAATTTAATCTTGACACGTGACAAAAATACTTCTCCAGTTTTCTTCTGCTGGAAATAGCGTAGAAAAAATAACCCATTGGAAACAGCCTTGCGGAAAAGCGATAATATTTGCACACGTACAGATACAGAGAACATACGTCCAAGTATTTGATTTCTTCTCCTTTCCCCTCGTCGGCTTGGTACAGCAAAAAGGTGGCATTCGTCCGTCCTCCGTACAAACTGTTCCGTGGGTTCAAAGACTCTACTAGCTTGTAACTTTCCACGTTGCGCTTAAACTCGGGATCGGTTTTCAATCGCTGATCGTACTCATGTTCCCACATTTCTATCACTTGGTATCCCTGCTCTTTTAACTTCAAGCGACGTTGACAAGTGGCCGGGTACAACTCTTCCATGGTGCGTTGTAAAAACTGGTTTTAAGTTCTGCGTTGAGGATAAAAGAAAGGACATCCGTGAAACAAGCACCCGTTCAACTCGTACACAATCTTGGGGTTTTCTAAGTCGCAGCGATTTAATGAATAACTTCCAATGGCTTTCTCTCCTCCACCGTTTCGGGCATGTTGAATCCTTTTGTTTTTCTTGTCGCACAAATAATGTAAACAGCGTAGGGATTTAACCGAGTATTGATGTTTGACAAAATTGGTCGTTTGAGGGCTTATGACAGCCAGAGTGTTTTCGGATATGAATCGCTAACGGTACTCTAAGGAACACGCTTTAGCGATGGTGCAGGCTTCTTTCAAAGGATTGATGTCTCCGTGCTCCATTAACAATTCTCGAAATTTTCCACAGCAACGACGTAAAATGTCCATTTTCCAACTTACCTAAAGTAACTGACATACTTTTCAAAATGATTTGGAATGCATTTGATGACGTTATCAAGTTTTAAACGAGATTTTACGTCGGATCACCAAAAGCTTCTACGATAATGTGGCTATCATATCCCCGAAAGTTGTGAAGAACAACCGGAATAAAATCTGGAGCATGAAATTTCAAATTGCACTGATCATAAGCCGCTCCATTGTACTGTCCTTTCAAATGACTATGATCACGTACTCTTTTGCTATCGTCAAACGCTTTTTCAAAAATATGGCAAAATTTCGCTTGCTCGTGATCGCATTCTTGTTTTGGTGTCAGTTTAATCATTGGAGTTACTCTTTTCAAGCGATAAAATATATTATCAACTTCGCTGATCAATTGCATGAGAAGCCACACAGCTGGATTTTTACTGCAATAGTGTTGGATTGATTTAGATAATCTTGAATCATCACAACAGACTATCTTGTTCGCTATTGCGCACGGACCTTGATTCTGAGTTATCCCTGTGCTCGATTGGCTAGAATTATTTTATTTGCCAAGTACAGGTTGAAGTAAGCAATCGTAATCAGCGTATATAACGAAATAAATTTTTAGTTTCTGATTATGATGGACAAACTGTAACACACTATCTTTTTTTTAGATGGCATCGTTATTCTTATTCGTTGTATATCACTACAGTACTGCAAATGCTTTTGTAATGTTTCATTGTCTGTACAACCGTGCAAAACAGAAAAACGTTTCATTGTTCCGTTTATTGTACTGTCTACCAACTAGTGCATTAGAGTTTTTGATCCATATGTAATGATTTCTATAAAACAATACATTTATAGTCAATTGTAAAGCTTTTTTTGAAATATATATATATATATATATATATATATATATATATATATATATATATATATATATATATATATATGGGGGGATATACGTTAGTAGTAATAGGGGGTGCAATAGCGGCAATGTGAGTTATCATTAAAAACACCCATGGGCTGCTATAGCGACAGGATTTATAGCGACTAATAGCACACCCTGGGCTGTTATAGCGACAATGGGAATTTTGTATTAGCACACCCTAGGCCTGTATAGCGACAAGAGGAATGGCACAGGTGGCTTAACGTCACGTACTGGACTCTTGTCAACATTGTAACAAGGAGCTGACCTAGTTAACCTAAAAACACGCGGCTAGCACTACGACTCTAGGGAGGGGCATAGACATATACAAATATATACAATACAGACACATAGAGACATAGAACACAGAGATAGAGATATGGCAATTTTTTGTTGAAAAGTAATATCTTTTCGATGCATTAAAAATGGCCCTGAAAAGGACCTTTGTTTATGATGTTAACACCATTCGTAAACATACAGGGCATCTCACTGATCGTCTTCTTTTTCTCAAACTTCGTCTCACTTCTGGTCCGTAGATGAGAACACTCTTTAGACACCTAATTTATATTTTGCTAGCACCAAATCTTTTGCCAGAATTGACTTGTAATAATCCTAGTCTTGTTAAACGGTCCGCGTGCACAAATTCATTTAAGTCATGATAAGTCATTAGATGTTATTGGATCTGGGTCTTTGTGTCTTCTCGCAACATTGGCAATGCTTATGTGTTCAGACGACCTTTTCGATCACGTACACTATCACGTGGTAACAATATGATATCAGCCTGATTAGATATTTGGACATAAAGCCATCCACGCGAAGTTTTCTTGGCATAGGTTCGTTAATTTGCCAATATGCATGTTTGGCCAACCAAGCAGCACCATAGGCGACTTTTGTCGGGCGTGCAAATTCATCAACGGCTCCTTCACCTTTCACCGCTCCGGTGGCCTAGTGGTTAGAGCGTCCGCCTCGAACGTGGGAGGTGGTTGGTTCGATCCCCGGTCGAGTCATACCAAAGACTTACAAAATGGTACTAACAGCTGCCTCGCTTGGCGCTCAGCATCAAGAGGTTAGTGTTAGGACTGGTCGGCCTGGTGTCAGGATAATGTGACTGGGTGGGACATCATGCTACATATCTGCGGCATGATTCCCCAGTGCTAGACATCACTATAAACTGCCATACTGCAGACGTCATTGCGATATGACTGAAAATTTGTTAAAGCTACCCTAAAAATCCAAATCACACACTCACACCTTCACCTTTCCAAAAAGTGTAATATTAATATAATTTGGATAAAATCCTCTTAGAAATTATATGTTTTGTAACAATATATTTGACCTTTAATGAGAGGACCTATATGCCACTAAGAACAATCTTGGCTTCCTTTGGTGATCCATCTTGCAATTTGTTGGATTAATATCATTTAGGTCATCAATAAGATCGAGATCAACACGTTGACATAAACGGATATCGTTTGATATTTAATAAACAAGGTCTGTAGCATGCAGCATCAACACGATTAATGGATGTTTCACCATGCTTGGATTGATTGTTATAATCAAATCATATATCAAGCGGTGTACCAGGCCCACATTAATTATATCCAGGTATATGTTTTGTCACCAGGGTGTTTGATCCATGATGTTCCAGGTAATTTGTAATAGCATTTTGACTATTAGGTCTTTGAACTCTAGATGAAAATGCAGTAGCAGATTTCTTGCGAAATCGAAAGCTATATTAAGACATGATTTATTTATACAAATTCAATGTCATCACCAAAACTGATAATCAAAGTCATTGATATTTCTGAACAAGCAGCACCTAGACGACTCAAGCATAGGTCTGATGGGACCAGTTTCATACTTTCAAACAAAATTGATCTTTTGTCCAGCTGGATCAGGAAAACTGCAGCTGAATATGATTTTGAGATGGTTACGATGGGATCTGTTGTGCGGAATTGCGTCATCATCTGTCGATCAACTGTATTATGATATACACATAAAACAAATCGCCCAGTAACACGTCATCCATAAATGACTTCTTTCCCACAAGTGATGAAACTCCTACCATTGATGACCTTGATTCAAGTGAAATTATTCTTGACATGCACGAAGTTTTAATGATGATTGAACATAAAATTAATCAAAATATATAGGCAGACATAAACACACTGACGTGATCTGACTGATGCAATGATATGCAACGTGCCGAAAGTAATCCGTGACAAATTTAACATGATGATATTTCGTTGCTCATAGTCTTACAAATATTCAATGGACTTGGTATGCCGCTGATTACCCATGGGATGAATGTTGTGATCCGTTTGCTCAAATCACTAAGGACCCGTATAGTTTTCTTTTTAGTGATTTCATACACCAATTTATCAATCACGATGAACATATAAAATGTCAAATGAGACAGCTCCGCCTTCCGGTAGTGATGTAACAGAAGAGTACGAAAGGCAATACAGTGAACACAAAGAACTTATTTGCAATGCAATAGGAAGCCGCAAAAGTATCCACGATATGTTACGGTCAAGACAATCTTAACGAGAAAATCTCATAGCGAGCTTTGAACAAACATTGGCACCGCTAATTACACCAATGAAGAAAATTTCAGACCGTGAAGAGGATAATAACAAAGGCACAATAACAACATTGGAACAAGTGGCAGCACTAACTGGAACAAAAGAAGAGTCGGGTAAAAATAGTAAAATAGACAAGGAAATGAAGAAACAAGAGCAATTGCTGAGGTTATTTTATACTTGCCAAAGGTAACTCAGAAAACCAAAGAAGACGTCGGACAAATTAAAAAGATGAAATAAGAGAAAATCATAAAAGAATTACTTCAAAAGATTCTAGCATCACAATCACCCACATACCGGTCAAACACAAAAAACCCAAAACATTTTAATGAATATGGTCGCCAGCTGATCATTCAAAATCACACACACACACACACACACACACACACACACACACACACACACACACACACACACATCGAGAGAGAGAGAGAGAGAGAGAGAGAGAGAGAGAGAGAGAGAGAGAGAGAGAGAGAGAGAGAGAGAGAGAGAGAGAGAGAGAGAGAGAGAATGTGCAAAACGTGATTTATCTGCCCTTAGGGCAACACTTTTATGCTTTGAGGAACATGTGACACCAAATATTGATTTCATGACATATAGCACACGAGTTGATCTGTTTGACTACTAAATTGCCAAAATAAATTGTTCCAGTCACAGTAAGTGGATAGCTGGATACAGGTTCGCATCAGTCCCAGAAATACGAAAAATTTGAAAGAATTGGTGTAAAATATTTGGACAAGCAAATTACTACCTTGTGTGGCATGTTGTGCCTACGAGATGAAGGTGATGCCGTTACAGCAGATAAAGGCATTTTTATTTTAGACCTAACCATCTAAAAAGGCATCATTCCACCCTCTAAATATAATAAGAATTAAGCTTGAAATACAAGAGTCAAGACATTGCAATCTACGGATATAATTTGAAGGAGCGAAAAGATAAAAAATAATCTAGACTAATACAGGGTGTAATACCAATATCCTTGCTCAATCAGGCATAAAAATACGGAAAATTTGTGCAAGACTTACAACCGCCATTAGCACTTCATTAATACTCAAATTTTATAAAATATGTAGTATTATACTTGTATCTTTATTATGATCATTACGATATTTTGTCAATATTTCTTTTTGTATCAAGAATGCATCGAGGTTAAAAATATGTGTATTCACATACTAGAGAGATACTCAGAGCCGATTTTAGAAGTATCGGAGCCTTAAGGCACAAACACTAACCTTGTGCCTCAATCTCTCACTCTCAGAGTATTGTATTGCATTTCTATGTGCATGTATGTCATTTAGTTAAATTTAATTAATTAAGTTTAATTTAATAATATAGTACTAAACCGCTAACACAATCGACACCGAAAATTTTGTTTTGGTCCATCGTGGGGCTCCCAGATGCGCGGGGCCCTAGGCACGTGCCTATGCCTTAAAACGGCACTATAGCTACTAACGTTTAGTTAAAACTAGTTTTGCGACTTTTTTAATTGAAATGATTATACTAATCTAGGTAGTGAACGTTGCATGTACACTTTAATATAATATGCTTTCTTCTTGGTATTCAGCATTCACATATGTCTTACACACAATACGGTTAATGTACATTATATATATATAATAGTTATATATATATATATAACTATTACAACTATTACTATTTTTAGTTTCGTTATGTATAATGCACACTTTAATTTTAAAACAATACACCGATGACGCGTTTTTAGACGATTTTACACGATATATATGCTGCAAAACAACGTGTTGTTGTACATACAATCCATGGCATCACATCGATTATCAAATAAATGAAACCAGAATTAAATGCGTCTTTCTCTTAACCTGCTGGGGAATCGCGAACAACTGATATATCATTGGCGTCGTTAGGACTTTCTTAAAGTTGCCTTAATATTCGATCACAACCGTGTTGTAGTCTTGATGCAGATAACCAGTTTGGGTTTTCAGCCGACAGTGGTGCCACCTGGAACAATATTGAAATTCCTTTGAGAGCGCACGACATGGAAATAATTAATGAAGAAATCCAAAGACGACTCGCACTGTTAACGGCCAAAGACTATATTTTTATGCTTGCAAACGAAGCCCACATTGATGACATTTCATGTGACATAATATTTTTACGCATGGGATATCATATCGCGCCAAACATTATCAGGATTACCTCGATGATTAAAATCAATTTAACCTATTATGACGACAGTGGCAGTTAGGAAAGCGGAGACGAGAGGCGTAGATGCTCAGTGCTATATACTGTCTGAGTTTTCACGAACTAAATAACTGTGTGACTTGATATCGATTACTCAGGCGTTGTCTGTGTATTTTCATGTATTAATCGGTGGATATATTCATTTTACCGTTGTGGATCAAGACTGACACATTGTAGATATCTATTGAGAAACATTGTCAATGCTTTTGTTGTTGTAGTAGTTGTTGTAGGGTTTAACGCCATTTTCAGCACACAATAGGCTATACATGGCGGCCAGTATTAATGGTGGAGGAAGAACCTTGGAAAACCCAGGGAAGAACCACCGACCCACGAGAAGCTACTGGCAGGCTTTCTCACTTATCCACGTTAGCCGAGTCAGGACTCGAACTCACGCAAACAGAGGTGAGATGGCAGTCATCGGTAACGGTCAGCGCTTTAGACCAATCGTCCACTCGTGGCCCCCATTACTTTTGTACTTTATAGACTGAATTGATATTTCATATAATGACAGTCGTACGTGAATGTGTGATACAGGTGTATGTTCTTAACTCGAGGCAATTTACTGGTTTTCATTGTCGGTGTCATCCTCCACAAGAAACCACATGACTACCACCATACGGATGTCATGTAAAACTGAGCAAACTTCTGCATATTTCACCTTACCTTTATTATCGAATTGAACTTGTACAAAGTGAATATTAATTTCCTGTGCATTTGCCAGAATACTGTGACGGAAAGTCGTATCTATAACTTTCGAGGCAAATGGCCAAAATATTTGGGAGGACCTACTCCCGAAAAATTAGAGATTGATTTTTCTACTTGGGTGAAGAGGATAAAGTCAAATGCTGCACTTGTGGTGTGTCACTTCACGGGTGGGAGAAGAAAGATTGCGTTTACCTGGAGCATGATCGATGGTCTCTAGATTGTCACAACCTCCCTTTGGTGAAACCTCATCCTTGAGGTGGGACCAACCATGCCGTGGAAGAAAGTAGCAACCAGGTTAGGATTCAAACGTTGGACCATCCGTAGAAAAGTATTTAAACTCGATATGAAAAATAATCTTCAAACATTACCACTCGAATTGCAGAGAACATCTACAAGGACGTTTGGCAGGGACTTGCCAGAGTCAAATCACAATTTGTGACTGTAGAACTTTTGTGTCGAGAAATTCACAACAGGAGAGTGACAAAAGTCCATCGACAAGTTCGATGTCTCTGGATCAAGGGTGTGTTCATTCTACTATTTCGCTTTAGACCATTTACATTGAAAGATTTTATTGACATTCTTGACCGTTACCCTGAATGGTATTGGACAGAAATACGTTCATTACTTTCACTCTAGGAGAAATGTTTGACTGATACATGGTCATGGATCCTTTACAAGAGAACATTCGTGTCTTATCTGTGGAGTTGAGAGAACGCATTTACCGAGAGTTGGTCAAAATACAAGTCAAGCGCAAAGAAGAATTGCATCCGTTACATCATCGATGAACCACTGGTACCTCGATGTTATAAGAGGATTGATTCTCAAGAAAGTGTTCAAGTGGTCAGACATTGATAAACTACAAGTGGGAGAAAAGTGTTGTCTTGTTGATAGTGATTATTTTTACAACCATGTAAACTTACTGAATTTAATTCCAAATGAAGAGTTAGAAAGTTACCAAAATCTTGTACAGAATGTAAACTTAGTGGATGAGGAAACTTCTGGATTTGTCATATGTGAGTTAGTGACTAAAGAATTTGGATTCGACAACGGAATAATGCGACCACTTTTGTACAGAAAGTACTCTTATAGCTGCCAGAAAGAGAGACTATAAAAAATATTCTACCATGCCACGACCTTTATCATTGGTGATACAACATATTCCGTGGAAGAGGATCCATGACCATATTCAAACAGTGGCGGATTACAATTGCCTTGTATGAGTAATGTGTCCATTGAATAGGGATCGACATGTAGTGTGTATCTTAGTGACATGCCTTCTGGGATTTCGTTTACATTTTGATGTTTTGTGAACTCTTTACAAACAGTACTTACCACTCCCAAAAAAATGAAAGTGGTCCCTTTAAATGATCACGAGAGACTCATTTTCCTTAATGAATTGCGCTTTCATATGGATACTTCTCTAACTTTACAGGAAAACAAGACTCGTCAGCTTTTAGGTACCGAAGAGGTGTATGAGGATGTGTGTGTGTGTGTGTGTGTGTGTGTGTGTGTGTGTGTGTGTGTGTGTGTGTGTGTGTGTGTAGCTTGTGACTTACACCCTCACTGGACAAATGTAGGTGACTGGAAAAGTGGGGGTTTGAGACTTGGACTAAAGAAGTGGCCAACTATGCCGAATATTTGTAATCCTAAAACATTAAAACGTTCCTTGAAAATATCACTTTTAATCCTGTGTTACTGACAGTACCAGAAGAAGAACAGGCTGTCACAGAGAAAAACCACTCTCTTCAGGACAGGACTGTCCTTAACATCCCCGAAAGACCATTCCAGCAGAACCCTTGTGTGACGGTACCAAGCAATCTACAAACGTTTAGAACATTACACACTGTCCCTAGGACACTAGATTTGGATGACATAAAAAGGTTGTAAAGTAGAAACTTGTTTATATTCCACTATGGTTGTTTTGATTTGTATTTTATTCATGTGCTTAACCATTTGGCTATTATGTATTTATGTGTTTTCGCGTTATTTCATTTTAACGTTTGCAATAAAATTGTGTCCTGAAAAAAGTATAAAAACTCTTGTCTTGTCTGTCTTCATGTCAAAATAAGGTGACATTCCTAACACTACTGCCTCTTCTCCCTCTCACTCCTCTTTCAAAGTCATTGACGAACATTTAGATCGTTCTAGTTCGGTGGCCTTGTATATCGAACATTATTTTAACACCTCATTGCTGGACCTAGTGATTCATGCAAAACCGAATTTGTCAAACGTTTGATCGAACATAAACATCATTTGATCGATCGTTCACCTCGAAGCATCGTGTGGTGTTACAAAGAGTAGCAATTGGCGTAAGCCTTTGACGAGAAAGTCAAGGTGAATCCTTTGTTTTTGTGGAAGGCATTCCTGTTGAAGACGACGGAATTCTGTCTGACCCTGGTCAAACCCATTTACTTATTTTTGATGACATGTTAGGAGAAGACGAAGAAGAAATTAAACTCTGGTTTACACGCAAAGTACATCATCGTAATGCCAGTGTCATTTACATCACACAAAATTTGTTTCAACAAATTAAAGCCCATTGTGCCATCAGTCTCAATGCTCATTTTGTGGTCTTGTATAAAAGTCCTAGAGATAAATCGCAAGTACAAGTCTTAGCCAAACAGTTAGGAACACCTTGGCTAACTCGTGCGTACGAAGATGCCAATCAAACCACACGCCTATTTATTGGTGGATTTTAAACCCACTACCCCGATTATCTGCGATTTCGTACCCATCTGTTTCACCACTGGTGCCGAGACGGAGGACCTGTCGTTTACACGTCCCCGTCGTCGACTTAACAATGACCACCAAAGAAAAGATATATTAAAACCTTGGTCACTTGGACTCTGTCTCATACACCGTCAACATGATGTCCCTTCAGTTTCATCTTCCCGACAAATTGATTCGTGCATTGTACGGAATTAGTCCTGAAAAAAATCCACAAATACGTGCTCGTGTCTAAGAAGCCAGTCCAAAAGAAGTCTTATGATGGTTTACGGTGACAGCACGTCAAGTGCTGCAAGGCATCATTCAGATTCCACATCAAACCAAGGTTTTTTTTTTTTTTTTTTTTTTTTAAGAAACAAAGTAGCCTTAACGCAACTGGCCGATCCTCGCATTGGCACTCAAACCAAAAAGCAAATAATTTTGAAACCTGGAGGTAGTTGTTCATTAGGAGGTGTTGTCATTAGTTCCCTCTTAAAATGGGACCCTAATGCGCCCAAACTTGTCTACAAGAAACAAGCCACTTTCCGACATCCCCAGAAAAAAACGAGCCACGGTGTCAAGAATGCCTCAGAAAAAGTAAAAGAGAATCAGTGCCAAGAGCAAGTCACCACCTCAGAAAAAGAAAATCCCACAGAAAACAGTTTCTGCCTGAAAGATAGCGTCTCATACAGCTGTGATACCATCTTCCTTTTTAGCAGCAGTTTCCGCTGCTCACAAAGTAACTGCCTCCAAAATCAAAGTCCAAGAGAGATCAGGCGTGTTACAAAGTTTACTAGATTTGTCCAACCAAGAATTGGCTCGATTTAGCCCTTTGTGAACTCCTCCACGACGTGTGTTGCATGTCTTCAAGTTTATGCAACGTAGACAATCAATGGCGACACATTCCAGTATATAAAAGACCTGAAGCATAGTAGTAGAGGAAAATGAGGGTTTTGGCCCCCACACCTCCTCCCCACCCCCGCCAAACCCTCATTTCCCTATACTACTACTATGTAGACAGATATTTTGTAACCAGACAAAACAACAGGTGTTGGAATGCGATAAGCTCTGTCAACAGAAGTGACGAATTTGTTAGAACAGCGCATGCGTGGAATACGATTATTCTAAAGACAGCAAATGGGTTTTACCACAATTTTTTTTTATCAGATAACAGGATGAAAATTAAACTGTGCATTAGAACGTTTCAGTTAACAAGACGGAAATTAAACTAGAATTAGAATGAAAATGATATTATTTTAGTTATATTATATCTTAAGTTTAGATAAAATTTTATGTTACTCATATTTTTGTGATATTTTTTTTTCATACTTGCTAACCCTCATTGGTAGAATATCTGTTAACATATTGTCAATAATACGAAATTCACGTAATAAATCATCCATATTATATTTAACTCCTCGTAGGTAAGACCGGATCTGATCAAGTAGTTTCTTGTAAGTTTTAATTGATGTTAAACAACCGTGCTTCTTTATCAAAAGTCTTGGTTCTACTTTTTTACACGCCGCTGTAAGTGAAACGCCAATAGCGGATATGATTAACAAAAAATTATTTAATGATACCCCACTTGAAATTATACCAGAACTGGTCATTAACAAGGGTAGATAAGATATTACTCGAAGGATCTTGTTGTAGTATTTGTAACATTTTTTCACGCACCAAAGTTTTTTTATGATAATATTTATAGCATTGTATTAATGTGTCTACATCTTGTTTTGGAATATCTTTTGAAATATGATTGAAATCAACTATACTTCTTTTCATTATAATATTAGTTCACATAGTCCTATGTTTGGTTAATCCATAATAAGAGCTGGCTGTTCAGCTATAATTCCAAACACCAGAGAAAAATTGCTAATTTTAAAGTTTTATCAACTGGTTCAAGTACACATTCTTCTTCAGAATTTTTGTTTATTATTACAGATAATACTCCAGATGAGTCATCATTTGGATGACGAAATAGATATTTGGTAGATATTCTAAACTTTGCACTGCTAAGCACTGACAATCTATACACACCGGTAACTTCTGCAATATATTTGATAGAATTATTTTTTGGTGTCCACCCAGTATAACCAGTATCAGTATGTTTGATAGAATTATTATTTTGCTTTGCTCATGTATCATACCCAGTATCAACAGTATACACAATATTTTTAATCTGTTTGTGAGGAATTTTAACCATACTCGTTTTCTCAACAATATTAGGAATTCCACTAATACTATCATTGAGTTTTGTGTTAATATTAGCGAGTGTAATGTTAACAATTGATGGATTTCCAAAAAAAATCATCTTTAAGCGTGTTTATGTTTCTACGAAAATATAAAAACGTTTTTACGTGACCGGTAAATTCATTTTTGAGCGCTGTTATTTCATTACTGATTGGAACGTCCTGATCATCGACATATTTCTTAGTTACAGCATCTCCATCTGTAGTTAAATATCCAAGATCTATAATCTTGTTCTGGTTCATAACAATATTCCCATTAAATAAATCACCAGCTTTATTAACAAAATCATTTACTGATCTACCAGAATCTTGTATCTTACCTTGATTGTTAAAAGTCATGATATTATCAGCAATCGCATTAGGAATTCGTACAAAAACATCTGGCAATTTTACATCACTCGTTTTTAATCGTCCTTCTTTGTCCTGGAAAATGACGACTTCATCTGGTTCTACACTGGTAAGATTTAGTAAATTATTGATTTCATTTTTAAGCTGATCAAGAGTTGCATATTTGGATAAGTCAACTTGGTGACCTTTTGTGGATAAATCTCCTGATAGTGTTCCAAATTTTGTATAGTAACTCATTATTTACTGTCTTAGATAAAATTATCAACACTAGTTTAATATTATACAAAATGGTAAAATCGTCAATATTAAACTTTGATACAGAGGAGCTGGTGAAACACAAACATAACAAAGAACTTCCTGATTGTCATTATCTTATTGTTGGGCGAACTGGATCAGAAAAAAACAAATTTGCTTATGAACTTGCTTCTTGGTGATAATTTTAATTACGATAGAGTCTATATTTACACAATCAATCCACAGCAAGATAAGTATGAGTTATTAAGCGATTATAATGACAAACTTCGTGATGAACTTAAGGCTGGTGAAGATTTTTTATAATTAGGCAGCCAGAAGATCTTATTCCAGTTAATCAACTTGATGCAGATGAACATAAGATAGTAGTTTTTGACGATATTCCGCTAAATAACATGGAGATGAACAAAATAAGATCGTATTTCTCACTGTCACGTAACAAGCAATGTAATTCTGTTTATCTCGCTCAAGGATTTTATAATGTTGACAGATTTATTCGGCGAAATACGGGTTGTTTTATATTATTTCCAGGACTGGACAATGTTGACGTTAGAAATATTGCAAGCGAACAATGCGGTGACGTGACAAAAGATAAGTTTATTGAACTTTACCATAATGCTACAAAAGATAAATACAACTTTTTCTTATTTGATAAACTTACAAATGATCCAACTAAAATGTTTCGCTGTTGTATTGACACTTACTTACAGTAAGGGTTTAAATTTTATAAAATTTATAATAATAATAATAATGGACAAACGAGCAAGATACAGACAACACATAGAAGATCTAAAAAAAACTTGCTCAATCTCAGACATCGCTTAAGCAAAAAGTACAACAAGCACGACGTGGGCAAGTAACCGCTACAGAAGCAACAGCTACAATTTTAAAGCCGGTTACTGAAGCACTATTAGGTAAACAACCTGAAACTAAACCACTGTCAGAAGAAGAACTTAAACAACTGCAGGAAAAAGGCTTGGTTGTAATTGTTAAAGAAGAACAGGAAGCAGCTGCTGCAAAACTTGTTACTAGATCTGATGAAGAAAAAAGAAAACTAATTGAGGTATTTACAGCAAATATAGCTGATCCTGCTGCTAGACAAGCTGAAACAGATCGATTGATAAACAATCCGCTGGAACTTGAGCGAAGATTAGCATAGTTAACAACGCAAGGAATAACAAATATTATAAAAAAATTTATCAGGAGATATAAAAGATATCAAAGAGGAGCAACAAAGAGTTGGTGAGCTTACTGTAAAGTTTATGGAAGTTGGAGATCAAATATTTTATTTTACAAAAAGAGCAAATGATGAGATAAAAGGTATTGAATATGATGATTTTTTACAGAATGAAAATATAAGGGTATTTATGATATAAGCAAGTGGACTGATGTAGAATATCAAACATTACTCGATAGATTAGATGTAATATTTAAAGACGGAGCTGCTGCTAAAGATGAATTAAACACGGTTACAGAGATTGATAATGATTCCACTTTATGAAAGAATCAGAAACGGTGTTATTGCTCTCACGTTTAAAAAAATAGCAGAAAATAGTAGATTAAAACCTTTTGGTAAAGGGTGGAGTTTTAAAAGGAATTTTTTTACTTTTGATAAAAATCGTGTAGAGAAAAGTAGAGAAGTAAGAACAGGAACTGGTGTAAAGGTATTTACATCAACTACTGAAATGATAGGTAGATAATGTTATTAATATCATCAAAGGAAGCTGGGAATGTTAGTGTTGAACTTGATAATGAAATCATTGACATACTTGATCATCTAAGATCGAGTGAATTATTAACATCTGACGAATATGAAACTTTACACCGCGACTTAATCGCGGCGACTTAATTTTGTAAAATGATATAATATTAAAGGAATGCAAACAACAGTATTACTAAACTCTAGTGAGTCTGGGATAGATAGCGCAAATTTTTCAGTAAATTATTTTCGACCTATCCAACTAGATCCTACAAAACAATATGAAATTGGATTAATTTCTTGTACTTGCTGGAATGCTATACCTAACGTGAAAAGTGATGTTAACGATGAAATGTATTTTACTATGATTACAACATCTCCAATATCTACAACAAAAAAATAAAACTTCCGCAAGGAGCTTATAATATTGAAGATCTAAACAAGACAATCAAAGAGCTCATCACAAAAGCTGACGGTGTGGCTGATAATTTTGA
Organism: Potamilus streckersoni; assembly: GCA_016746295.1. NCBI lineage: Eukaryota > Metazoa > Mollusca > Bivalvia > Unionida > Unionidae > Potamilus > Potamilus streckersoni. The sequence goes on from JAEAOA010000079.1 coordinate 650,916, forward strand.
ATTGGCAGCAAATTATAACACATTGCGAACTAGGATAACTTTGAAAAATATAGTAATCAGTCTTGAACCAAGAGAAAGAAGTATTGCACAACTGTTAGGATTTACTGAAAAAACTTACACTGCACTTGATCAGCCTATTACATATGACAGTGAACTGCCAGTAAATATAACAGAAGTAAATACAATATTAGTAAATTGCTCTATTGCTTCTGGCTCTTATACATCAAAAGGTATCAAAGGTCAAACGATTTACAGTTTCTCACCTGAAGTTCCGCCAGGTTCTCTCATGCAAATAACTCCACGACATATTATCTATTATCCTTTAAATGTTGAAAATCAAATATCAGGTATAATAATGCAGTTGACAGATCAATCAGGAAAACAGTTGGAATTGAATAATGAAATTGTAACTTATTATTTACATCTACGCGAGCAAAAGTAAAAATTATGAAACATCAAATATAATGAAACAAAGAAAAAAAGTTTATCGAAGAAAAATAGTAGGAGGATTTTTTTGGAAATATTTTTACTAAAGTTATTGAAAATATTCCGGGTATAGCACGTAAAGTTGCACCAATTGCTATTGACGCTGGTAAAGCTTTTGCAACTGGGGATGCATCGGCCGCTGGGACTGCGGTGGGACAAAAAATAGCTAATAAAATAAAAAGTGATCCACCGACTGCATCTGAAATAAAACAAGCTATCTCAGAAATCGCTCCAACAAAAGAAACTCAAAAAGCTATGATAACAACAACAAAAAAATTATTATCACCAAAGGGTGAGCAGATCATACAAAAATTAATATCTAAAGTAACAGTGCCGCAATAAAATTTTATATAATCTAATAAAATAAAATGTCTGTTAAAATTATCTCGAGTTAACAGAAACTTATGACATCGACAAAAATTGACAAAATTCGAGTTTGTTGAGTATCTTGATGAAAATTCTAACGAACCAAATAAAGCTGGTATTAGAACCTTTAACACCAGAGACGAAGATGTATTTCTACTGCCACATAAGGCTATGTTAGAAGTTCGTGGTCAGATTATGACAGTAGCCAATCCACCTGCTGCAATTGCAGTTGGAGCAGAAGTAGCTCTTATAAATAACGGCTGGAGTTTATTCAAAAGTGCTAGATATCAACTAGCCAATCAAACTATAGAAGATATTTCAAGTCATCTACAAGTTGCAAGTACAATTTTAAATATTATTTCGTTTTCCGACGATTACTCAAGATCAACTGCAACTAACATGATGTGGTTTAAAGATACTGGACGGGGTATAGCTGAATCAACGGAATTTTTAAAGAGAGGTGCTATAGTACACGGGGCTTATATTGATGCAAATGCTGTAATTGTGAGAAATTTTCTCATTGCTAATGCTGCTGCTCTAGATATTGTCGCACCTGCTGCAGATGCTAATGCAAACGCCACAAGAGTTTCTCTTATAGCAGCTTTTAATAATCTTAATATAACACCACCAGCTGCAGATGCAAACGGTACTGTGATGTTAAATTTACTTCTTAACACACTTGACGTGAGAAATCCACGTTATAACGAAGGCTTTGCTAGGCGAAGAAAACTTGTAGCAGGATCACGTCAAATTACAATGATGCTTCCACTAAGCATGATTTTCGGCTTTTGTCGCAATTATGATAAAGTATTTCGCGGAGTTAAACATACGCTTATTTTAGATCGAGCAGACCAAAACGATTGCTTGTTTAAATCTGGAGGGGCTGATGTACAGATTATCATAAACAAACTTGCTTTGTGGATATCACGCATAACACCATCAATCACTAAAATGTCAGAACTAAATAGTACGCTTGATAAACATACAAACAGAATTTATTTTAAGCAGCATAAGATATATCAGACAGCGGTTCCAAATACTACTGACTACACATGGAGGGTCACAACAACATCAAGCGAACAACTGCCGAGAAATATCTTTGTCGTATTTCAACAGCAAGCCCGACGAGGTAACCAACAACAAAATAATGCAATATTTGATCACTCTGATGTCAGACGAATATACGCTAGATTAAATTCAAAGCAATATCCAGAACGATCTATCGAGTGTAATTTTGCTGATGACGTTAATAAAAATATTTCTCGACCGTACATGTACCTGCTTGACGCAATAAAAAAAATATGAAGATGTTGAAGATGGAACTCAAATATCAGCAGAGGAATTTCGTACGCTTTATCCTATATTTCATTTTGATGTTAGTAAACATAGCGAGCGAGCTGTAGACAGCACAGCGGATATTGAAATTACCTGGACACTTGGGGCGGTTCCAGTAGCGCCGTTATACGTATACGCATTAGTGATTAGTGATAGATTTATCACGGTAGATTCTATTGGAGGTAAAATGACAGTTCAAGTTTAATCTATAGTTGTTATATGAAATGGCAAAATATATTGTAAAAGAAGTATATTTGACTGATGGTCAGGTTAAAAAATTAGTAGCTGCTATTGCAAAGCGAGAACAGGTATCATTAAAAATCAATCCTAATATTTCTGATGGTGTTTTAACAAAATTAATGCTAACAAAAAATCAAGTAAAAAAGTATGATCGTACAAAAAATTTTGTTTTAAATTTGAGTGCTGCACAAATGACAGCGCTGGCAAACGACATTGTCGTTAAAGGTGGTTTTCTTGGTCCAGCATTATCAGTATTAACTAGTACAATAATACCTAAAATTTTACCAGTCTTAGGCACATTAGGACTAGCAGCAGCGTCTGGAGCAATATCTGGCGCAACGAAGAAAGCAGTCGAAGGTAATGGTATCATTCGTGGAAGTGGAATAAAAAAATTGTAAATTTTATGTAAATGATATATTATAATGCCACAAAAGAAAAAGAAATCGCCAACAACAAAAAAGAAAGAAAACAACAAAAACAAAATCGCCAACACCAAAATGCAAATGCATATGCAATCAACCAAAACAAGGAGGAATTATTCCGTTCGCTCCACTTTTGGCGGGACTAGCGGGAAGTCTGCTGCAAAATCTTTTAGGAATCGGACGTGGTCTAACAACACCGGGAACTCCACCACCCCGATGAGTAATTTTGATATCATTGATAAGTTAAAAGCGGTTCCTGGATTTCACGGAGTTTATTCTAAAGATGAACTCGCAGCAATAAAATCACCATCAGCTGTAATTTTGTGTGTTATTAATATACAAGATTTTAATGACGGATCCGGCACGCATTGGGTAGCAGTTTATAATAATAATTATTTTGACTCGTTTGGACTTCCTCCAAGCGATGTAATAAAAAAGTATATGAATAAAAAATTTAACAAGAAATATTATTCATCAAATCAACTCCAAACTGTTGGAACGTCTGCTTGCGGATATTATTGTATTAAGTTTATCCAACAGATGAGCAGAAATCTCAATTTTTTAAAATTTATTTTACAGCTTGACAAGCATTCTTCTCACGCTAATGATGAGATCGCAATAAATTTTATCTAAACTTAAAAATAGAATAATGTCAACACACTGTCTCAAGTGTAGAACTAAAACAGAAAATATTAATGAAACAACAGAAAAAACAAAAAACAACAGGATAATATTAAAAAGTTTTTGTGCAGTCTGCGGAAAAAGAAAAAATATGTTTTTAAAGAAAGTGTCCCCAGCGACAGTATCCTCAGAGATGTCGCTAGGATCTGGTTATCCTGATATTATTTTAGTCGACTGCTAAAAATATAGAATGATATGCAACTGTGATTCTGACAGAGATTTGTGTCTTGAACAAAATAAAAATTCGGACTCGGTAAAAAAGTATACGATGATCTTGCAGTCGAGCTGCACAGACCTAAAAAAAAGTTCCCACGACGTAAAGTTGTCGCTAATGGTGTAGATGATATCTGGGCAATAGATTTGGTGGATGTATCCAATCTAGCTTAGTTTAACGTTGGCGCTGATGGTGCTCCAAAAAGGTATTTGTTTAATGTTATAGATGTTTTTAGCAAATACGCTTTCAGTGTACCTGTTTCGGATAAGACAGGGACTTCAATGACTGATGCGCTAAAACAAATAATAACGAGTACAGAAAGAAAACCGAATAAAATCTGGACTGATCACGGATCCGAGTTCTTTAACAAAAAGTTTGAACAGTTTCTAGAACAAATAATATAAAAAATATGTTACAGGAAACGAAGGTAAAAGCGTTGTTGTTGAGAGATTTAATCGCACGCTAAACGAGAAATTACACAAACATATGACAGCTAAAAATACCAACATGTACATCGATGACCTTTCTCAAATCGTAGGTGAATATAATAACACGAAACATAGAACCATCAAAATGACACCTAAAAAAGCTATTAAAAATCCAATATTAGCAAATGAAAACATGTACCGCAGACATAAATTTAAGGTTGGTGATAAAGTTAGAATTTCTTTGACAAAAAAGGTATTTGCAAAAGGATTTACTCCGAACTGGAGTGAAGAAGATTTTGTAGCTGATAAGGTACTTTTCACAATACCTGTAACGTACGTTTTAAAAGATCTGGCAGGGGAACTGATCGTAGGTAGTTTTTATGAACAAGAACAAAAGAAAACTGAGCAGGATGTTTTTGTTATCGAGAAAGTGATTAGAAAAAAAGGAAATAAAAGTTTAGTCAAATGCCGTGGGTATAGCGATAAATTTAACATTAGGATCCCAACCAAACAAATTATGATATAATGCTATTATAAATTTCTTCATACTTTTGTTTGACAGATTTACATTTTACTGGTTTACATAACGATATTAGATATTGTCTGCGATCGTCAGAGATCGTCATTAGATTAAAAATCTTGACAAATATGAAATCGAATTTGATATTTTTCTGTCGGCCTGGAATTCTGATGTTTAAGAAAGGTTTGATTAACTGCCAAAACAGTTGTTGTTCGGCAACGGTAAAATTAAATTTCATTATTTTTTTTGCAATGTGATACTTGACATTATATCGTTTAGTTGTTGGTCTGCTGTAATTTGATCTGTCAGCAACAGTGACTATTTCACCATCATCATCAGATTCGCTGTTATATAAAATATCATCTTCATTATAACCAATAGATTTGTCCTCTGAAATCTTTGGAAAATGTGACCTCATCACTGACGACCTTATCGCTGGCGACTTTGTCGCTAGAATCTTGTTTGTAGAGTTCAGCGAGTCGTTAAGTCCATTATTATAATATATTTTTATCTAAATTATTGTTATAAGATGACTGATGAGATAAAATATCACCAAAAAATTAATATATTAAATTACAACGAACCAGCCGAAGCGGTAAGAAAATGTTTGTTGGGTTATAGTGTTGACGTTATTGTAATGCAAGGTGATTCTCATAAAATATTGCTAACAGAAGCAGAAAAAAAATAAAATTAATGAAAGTGCAGTAACAACGTTAAAATTTGATTATGATGATATCATAGCAATTGCTCATCATTTCTTGACTAAAACCGAGCTATCAAATATCATATCTAAAACCAATCCTAGCATCGTATTCTCTTGAAAAAGCTGATTTTGTTGTTCCATCAGCTACAAATTTTACTGCTCTGGAAATTATCTTATAATGATTCGCCGCAGCTGTATTCGATTTGAATTCGATCTCCTCATCCTTTTCAAGGTTTTTTGAAATAACAGGTTTTGCTGGACATCTAAAATTAATACCACCACCTCGTCCTTTTCTCACATTTTCCTGTTGCGTCACTAGCTCCAGATTTCTCAATCGATTATCAGTTTTTACGTTATTAATATTATTATTAATATTAACCAGATCCGTTGAACACCTCGTAAACAAACCTATGACCAGTATAACAAACTTGATCTGTCGATGTTCCTCTAACAGTTACCCTGATATATCCCATATTGTTCATAGCACCAAGAACTTTTTTAGTTTTTCTGTTTCTAATAATACAACAATCGTTAGCCTCGTATAAATCAAAGACCGGATGCGGCTGAAACTCATCTTGTAAGGATAAGTTTTCAATGTTGTCATCAGTGACTTTATCGTTCACGTGATATACACGCTGTCCCTCTGGAATATCATCGCAAAACAACGTGTAAATAAAATCTTTTCTAAACATTGCAATCCTCTCGGCATTATCTCCCTTTACACTAATCGTATAACCCGCTGACGTTAATTTGCCAACAGATATTCTAGTTTTGATGTTAATAACTGAACCTAATGTATTTCCAGCGTATAAGTTGTATTTTGGGTGAACATGATAAATCTCTTGCTCACGTGCGCTTGTCAGATTTACTGTCATATTATAGGCGATTTTTTTTATCTTTAATTGATTTTTAGCGCATGCACATTGTGAGGTAAAGTTTTACTTTGGGTGAATTTGATATGCTTCTTGCTCACATGTATTTGTTAGATTTGCTGTCATTATATTATAGGAGATTTTTTTTATCTTTAATTGATTTTAGAGCATGCGCAGTGCGAGAAAATTATAAATTAGATATTACATTATAGTATAATAATGTTAAAATTGCGTGATATAGCTAAGAGAAGCCTTATGGGAGAACCTGATAAAATAGCGACTGCTTTTGCAGGTTTTGATAATAGTTATCAGTTTGATAATCAAATTGTTTTAGTAAATTTTAATGCAGCAAATCTTTACCACCTACTACAGACAACTGTAAAACGTGAGCTCGAAAAACACAAAAGTATCAGATTATTTGTGCAATATCATGTTATATTTTCAAAGTTAGTTATAACGGAAGAATTAACTAACAAGTAAATCGCAGAACCTTATATGAACACAAAATCAAGACGTGTTTTGCTTGGGACTGATCTGTTATCAATATCTGATGAAATACACCAAGAAATCTGGAAAAAATAGAGGAATTCACTCAATTAGGTTCGGGTTGGAAGTTTTGAAATGATCAAAGAAATATTGTTTCACACGATGAAATATAACGCATTACGAGGTAGTTCATACATCGACCTACCACCAAAAATAAAAAGTAAAAGATGTTGTATAAACATCAAAAACGTAGATAACAAGTGTTTCCAATGGGCTGTTCTTTCCGCACTATTTCCAGCAGAAAAACACGCTGATCGCGTTGAAAAATATATCAGTCACGTGTCAAGATTAAATTTTAAAGATATTAACTTTCCTGTTGCAGAAAATCAAATACCAAAATTTGAAAAGCAAAATAATGTTTCAATTAACGTTTTCGGACTAGATGAAAAAGAGGATGTATACCCGAGATATATTTCAGAAAAAGCTTCACAATCGAATATAAATTTACTGTTTTACAAAAATCATTACGTTTGGATTAAAAACTTTAACGGACTAGTTGGTAAATAGTACAATAAAAATAGGAACAAAAAGTTCTTTTGTTACTGCTGCTTGCATGGTTGTGCTAACAATGAAACATTACAAAAGCATTTGCAGTACTGTAGTGATGTGCAAAGAATAACAATGCCATCTAAAAAAGATAGTGTGTTACAGTTTGTCCATCATAATCACAAACTAAAAATTCCTTTCGTTATATACGCTGATTTTGAGTGTTTACTTCAACCTGTACTTGGCGTAGAAAATGATCCTAATCAATCAAGTACAAGAAAAGTTCAAAATCATGTTCCGTGTGGAGTAGAGTATAAGGTAGTTTGTTGTACTGATTCTAGATTATCTAAACCAATTAAATTATATCGTGGTAAAAATCCAGCTGTTTGGCTTCTCAAGCAGTTGATTAACGAAGTTGATAATATATTTACTCGTTTGAAAAAAAGTAACGCCAATGTTAAAATTAACACCTCAACAAGAATCCGCTCACGAGCAAGAAAAAATTTTGTGAAAAAGCTTTTGATACTGACAAAACAAAAGTACATGACCATTGTCATTTGACTAGACAGTATCGTGGAGCGGCTCATAATTAGTGTAATTTAAAATTTCATGCTCCAGATTTTATCCCGGTTATTCTTCACAATTTTCGAGGATATGATAGCCATATTATAGTAGAAGCTTTTGGTGATCCTGATATAAAATCTCGTCTAAAACTCGATACTGTTTTGGAGATAAATTTAATCTACTAGCTAAAAAAGGAGTTTTTCCATACGAATACCTCGACGACTGGAGTAAATTTGATGAAACATCTTTACCTGGCAAAGATAAATTTTACTCACAACTTAAAAATGAAAACATAACTGATGATGAGTACAGGTATGCACAAGATATCTGGAAAGAGTTTGATTGCGAGACTTTTGGTGATTATCATGATTTGTATTTGAAAACTGACGTGTTATTATTAGCAGATTTTTTTGAAAGTTTTCGAGAAGTGAGTTATAATAATTACGGACTAGATCCTTGCTGGTATTATTCTGCCCCTGGACTGTCATGGGATGCTCTGCTAAAGTTTAGAAAGATAAGGTTGGAATTACTGACTGATGTTGATATGTTCAATTTTATTGAAAAAGGTATCCGAGGCGGTATTAGCGTGATAACAAAAAAGTATGCTGAAGCAAACAACAAATATTTGAAACAGTATAACCCTGACCTTCCTTCGAAGTATATAGTTTATCTAGATTGTAATAACTTGTACGGGTATTCGATGGCAGAACCAATGCCTCTTGGTGGATTTCATTGGATCACGGCTGATCGATTTCTATCGGAGACAAAAAAAAAAAAGATACCCGACGATGTTTCCTATTTCGTTGAAGTTGATCTTGATTATCCAAATTCGCTACACAAATTACATAACGATTACCCTTTCTGTGCGGAATCGGTGGTCATAGATTATAGTTTGTTATCAAAAGAACAACAAGCGTTAGCATCACCAAGGCAACATTCCATGGTCAAGAAACTAGTACCAAATTTACTTGATAAGAAAAATTACGTTTTGCATTACAAAGTTTTAAAACAAGCAGTCGATGCTGGTCTTGTGTTGAGAAAAGTTCATCGTGTACTAAAATTTAATCAGTCGCCGTGGATGAGAGGTTATATTAACTCAAATACTTCAAGAAGGGCTGCAGCGAAAACAGAGTTTGAGATAAACTTCTTTAAACTGATGAACAATTCCGTTTTTGGTAAGGCGATGGAGAATATTAGGAAACGCGTAAATATTGAAATAGTTAATGATGTCAATCGCAGAAACAAACTTGTGTCAGACGATGATTTTGTGAGCATGAAAATATTTAATGAAAATCTTGTTGCGATACAAAGAAGAAAAACAAATCTAAAACTAAACAAGCCGATCTATGTTGGAGCTGCAGTGTTAGATTTATCAAAGTGGCTGATGTACGATTTTCATTACACTTTTGTTAAAAATCAGTGGCCGGCTAGTAGATTATTGTTTACTGATACTGATTCGCTCGTATATGAAATCGAATGTGAGGACATCTATCAGGACATGTACAATAATCGACATTTGTTTGATCTTTCCGATTATCCACGTGACAGTAAATTTCATGACGACACAAATAAAAAGGTTATTGGTAAGTTTAAAGATGAAATGAACTCGAGCGCTATCAAATACTTGATCGGATTACGCAGCAAAATGTATGCCATATTGTTAGACAATAATAAAATAACGAAAAAAGCCAAAGGTCTGCCTCGTAATTTTGTTAAAAAGTTTATGAAATTTGATGACTACAAGTACGCGCTTGATGGCGGTGTTAGTTTTATGAGAGCTATGGCAATTCGAACTAATCTTCATAAGCTTGAAACAGATGTCATTATCAAACGTGGATTGTGTAATTTTGATGACAAACGTTATTGTGAAAATGGAGTAGATACATTTGCCCTTGGGTATTTTCATTGTGACTAAAATTTTATCTAAACTTATAAAATAATGTTTGAAAATTTGACAATGACAAATAGCTACAATAGTAACATCAAATATCTAATGATGGACGGTAAACAATTGACAGTTGAATTTAATAATGAAACATCAGGTATATGTTTTAATGGAACACGTGACAAGTTAAAACTTACGCTCATCAGATCTGATAACAGCGTGTATTTCAATTATCTCGAACAATTGTATCAAAAGTTGCTAGCGGAATTTAAAAACTTTCACAGCTCCATTAGCCAACAAAACTATACTAAACTCACAATTGATCTCGATCGGTCAAGGGTATATTTTATCAACAAAAAATATCCTCTGAACAAACCAGAAATGAAATATTTGTTTGAGTCCCATCGCTGTGTGAGCGGTAAAGTAAAATTTAGTATTTATAGTCGTGATAGTGAAGTATTTTTAATATCAACAGTTGAAACATTAATCATTGGTAATGAGATATAAAATAATATCATTTTCATTCTAATGTTAGTTTAATTTACGCCTTGTTAACTGAAACGTTCTAATGCACAGTTTAATTTTCATCCTGTTATCTGATAAAAAAATTTGTGGTAAAACCTATTTGCCGTCTTTACAATAATCATATTCCACACATACGCTGTTCTAACAAATTCGTCACTTCTGTTGACAGAGCTTATCGCACTCCAACACCTGTTGTTTTGTCTAGTTACAAAATATCTGTCTACATAGTAATAGTATAAGGAAATGAGGGTTTGGCGGGGGTGGGGGAGGAGGTGTGGGAAGGGTGGTGGTGGGCCAAAACCCTCATTTTCCTCTACTACTAGCATACCTCACGAATCAGTGTTTTTGTGCTCCTGATTACGTCACGATGACCTCATCAAGAAGTGCTCACCGTTACCATCGTCGTTCGTCTGTGCAAAAAAGAAAAATGAAAAGGAAAAATAAAGGGACTGCCTCCTCGTTTGGTCAAACATTGGGACATGTTGTCTGTCCTGTCAATAGCTACTCCACTCATACAATAAAGCTCATTCAAACTGCTTCCAAAATGTCATCGATACCGTGTGCGAATGTTGTCTGAATGTTTTGAAAGGTACGATACCATTGTCTCCACATGAGAAAAATGCTTAGCCAAACATAGACACGTTCTTCGCCAGATGGTCCAAAAGAAAATCCCTATTCGTCAAAAGATAAAGATGTTGTTTCAGCGCGGAGGAATTGCCTTTTACTTCTCTTAGAACCCTTGCTGGGAACCGTAGGAAAACCCTTGCTGAAAGGAGTATGTGGATCATTCGGAAGTATTCTGGGAGATAGATAAAAGGAGAACACTGAAATCAAAAGATCTCAGACGTGATCCTTGAAATCTAGTGGAAGGACGAAAACTAACTTTAGTGCCTTACAAACGATGGATGGAATACCATCATTAGCAAGAACAACGGACCCCACAGGTACCTCCCAATCCTCATCTGACCTAGATGTCCCAGTTGCAACACGAATTGCAATCGTTGATGGATCCCAAAGATTTGTCCTAAACTGAAAATCTCAAAGGTATGTTCATTTATAGCAACGAATGCAACTCTTTCACCAAAAAGCTTTAGACGAAACAGCTTCACCCACTTTGAAAAATTTGAAGATCTTGATGAAAAGTCCATCAACACCATTACCGTCATCGCCCCCAGTGGTAAAAACAAAAAGAAGAAGAATTTCAAACCTCACCAGAAAAAAGTACGCAAGTTAACAACACCACCAACTTCCAAAATTGGTTGGCTTGAAAAGATGATGGCTACTCCTTCTTCAAAAGAAATTTAAAAGAAAGAAGAGAAACCAGACGTGAAATAAGAACCGATTACCCTAGTTCCGTCATCCTCCTCGTCGACACCTAAGACGAAGAAGAAAACAACTCATTCAGAGGACTTCAAACTTTCAAAACTAGAAAGACTAAGAAAAGAAAAACTGTTCGAGTCTTAAACGTTTTTGATTTATTAATTTGCACACAAAATAAAGAAAGTGATGCACCGAGGGTCTTGTGCTTATTGCAAGTAGGAACTGAACCTGTTTGCCTTGCCACCCACCATGATGACGATGCAAGAATTCCAATGGGTTGAATTTCATCTCTTCGTTTCTTTGACGAAGTCAGCTCCCATTGAGTTTGAAATCAAAGGACAATCTGAAGATTACATCGACTTGATTAGCAGTTACTTGTATCTAAAACTGAAAGTGATAAAAAATAGACAACACCAATCCAGGAGCCGATACCAGAGTAGCTCCCGTCAATAATTTCATGCATTCATTGTTTGTTTAGCGAAGTGGATTTGTACTTGAATAACAAACTGGTCAGCAGCAGTATTGATACTTACCCTTACCGAACGTATCTGGCAAATCTCTTGACGTACGGAAAAAGAGGCAAGAACACTCATCTGGATGCGTGCGTGGTATGGAAACCTGATACTCTGGGGAGAATACGTTTAACGACACAGCCCTGATAGCCCTCAACGGAGACGTCAATGCCAATCCTTTCGAGTTTAACCACTACGATGTGTCCAAGATTGAGGACAGTCGCGATGGCAAGAATTTGTGTCCCAGACCCTTTGAACCTACCTTTGCTCAGAACAATTACTTGAGTTCGTACTTGTCCCTGTACGAAGCTACTGGACAACTAGGAACCAACACCAGGCACGGTATTTCGTACGAAGTGCGTGTCGGAGGTTACACTTTGTGGGCCATTGATTTCACTCCAGATCAAGGCAGGGACATTTCCACCCTATAAAATCGAGTCAACTGCGTGTGGAACGTCAGTTTGCAGATGCTCTACCCCACATGTTGAACGTTATCTTGTATGCTGAATTCGATAATACCATATAAATCAACAGAAATCAACAATTTGAGAGAAGTCATTCTAGAATATTAAACACTATGGAAGACACTTATCCTTTTTTGAAAGTTGAAAAATCCATTGAATGAGAGAATACCGTGGAAACTGAATCCAAAGACCAAGACAAAGAGGACGAGGTAGTCAAGTTCAGATGGCCAGAACAAGAACAACATGTAGTGTCCTGTTTTGCTAAAAACTGAGCGGATAAAATTACGAAATTGGTCAAGAAAGATTGCCATGGATGTCAAAACTATCATCCCAGTCAAATTCAACACGATAACTGTTTAATGATGAACCAAGAAGAAAAATTGGACGAGTATCTGGACGAAGCTTGGAGTCTCATCGCAGAAGAAACCGTGTTGCATGAGTGGTATAAAGACTTGCGTGATCATTCCTGTCCACCACTGTCTACTCAAGAGATCTATCGCACTGAAGCACTCTTAACCCTGAGTTGGGACAGAAAGCGAAAAAACGGTTACATGTCAGAACTTTTCAAGCAAAAAGTCAGAATTGAAATGATGACTTTTAATTACCTGTAAAAAACAAGAGAAAGAAAACAACCAGAAGCAAATGGATACCTGGGAACATTATTACTTTTTGAATAACATTTCGTATACTGCTTCTTGGAATCCTGTGGTATGTACCAAAGATGACCTCCCTCATCGCAAACCTCAAGACCATCAAGCTTATGTCATCAACACGGACGACAGTCATCTCCAGGAACTCACTGGGTTTACTTTCCTCAAGACAATTGTGTTGAGTATTTTGATTCGTATGGATTACCGCCTTTAGAAGACCATATCATTGACTTTACGAGAAGAAATGCCCAGACAAACACGATTCAAAAATGTGAAATTACAAAGCTGCGATTTCATGGTCTGTGGACAATATTGTGTGTATTTTCTTTATCCTCGCCGTCTGGGATATTCTTTAGAACATTTAGTAACTTATAAATGTAGATCAATGGTTTTGTGACCGTTATGGTTATCTTCTGTCTTTAGCTAGAAAACGCAATGTTCATCAATAGCCTCATGACTTTCATCAATGGAAATCTTATCATTTCACAACGTTGTCAACCTTGTCAAAAAATAATTTGTATGTTGAATGTGATTGCTGTTTTATCATTGTTCTTTTTCTATTATGAGCATTTTGAAAATAAAACGTGTCTGTCGTTTGTTAGGTTAAAAAAAACCACTGAATTTATGCTCTTTGACTTTCTCTCTATCCCTCCCCATCACATGATCTGTCATCACGTTCCAACACTAAAACCCAATAGGTTATTTTCTATCACGTCCGAATTTGTACCATATAACGCGGGTGGGTCTCCAGTCTGTCCATTCACTGTTGACTTGTCGACCTACGAAGATGCCTTCCAGATTAGCTAATCTCAACAAATCTTACGCTCACTGTCCCATAGACGGAAGACTGGGAGAGTGAAGCCACTCAACCTCCTTCTGCTCTCCCAATCACAAATGTGAAATGTGAATTGGGAGAATGACTGGAGCCGGCGATATATGTGTGGTGCCCGTCCTGGAAGATGTCAGCATTAGCCATGTGGCTATGGATTTTAAGAAAAATAACCAGCCATTTTCAGGGCTAACCAAATCTCTAGAAATTTGTATGAATCTTGCGTAGTGTAACTATAAAAACTCACTACTTTCACGGTGTGTGTATGTGTGTGTGTTTGCATGCGCGTTCATTGGTGAGATATATTTAATGCTGTTCGTTTCGTTGGTGAGATACTATATGCTGTTCGTTTCGTTGGTGAGATAGTATATTTTTTGTGTTTTATGCTTCTCGTTCGTTAGTGTGGATTGTATTTTTTGTGTTTTTATGCTGCTCGTTTCGTTGCTTACATATTTGTGTTTTATGCTGCTCGTTTCGTTGCTGAGATGGAAGCAGGAGGATAGACGGAACGGAGCAACAACGAGGGAAAGCGCCCTGGGCCACATAATCACACAGAGAAAAGATTACAAATCTCAATTGCCTTATAGTGTGAACTGGACCTGAGGTAAGAACTACGACACTACAGAACCGGTAAGCGGTGGGGCTCTACGCTGCCTCACTTTGCTTGACTCTTTCCTTGCCTTTTCTGGGGCCGGCGTGGAGATGCTTAGGGATTTTTTCAATGAGACGAAGGAGAAAAGGTCTTAAGGTCACTGATAAAGGTCAGCCCACGACCAAAAGCTCAGCCCAGGGGCTAAGTGCCTCCCTGGATAGCAACGTCACTAAAAAGTGACATCCGGCTAAGGCGGTGAGCCACCAGGGGAATTAAAAGGCCCATGCACCGGGGCAAAAAAAAGTATTTACCACTGAGACACGGGTGAGCCCGGCCTCGGAAGGAGGAGAGGCCACTAGCCCTTTTCAGGGCTTAAAGTCATAAAACACGAAAGTGTATACATGACTATAATGCAGATGCCATGCCATGCCATTCGCGCCATTCTACACAGAATAAAAGATGGCAAGCAATTACGAGAGAATACTAAGACTGCAAGAGGTAGTTGATACCTTAGTCATGCTGGAGGAAATGTTGGTGAGAATTGAGTATGGGTGTAATAGCCCACATCGCGTAAAGATGTTAATTACCAATTTAAAAAAAATGTAAGGATATCATAAATGAAATGATATCAATTGAAAAGAAAGAAAATGGGGATATAGGTGACAAAAGCAGGAAGAGAGAATGGAATGAAAAGTTTTTAAAAAGAAGAGGAGAATGAAAAGGAAACAAAAACAGAAAGAAGAGGAGAAGAAAAAACAGGAGAAGGAGAAGGAAAAAAAGAAGACCAAAAGTGTAGGACAAAAGATAAGATTCTGGTAGAAGAAGAGAAGAACTTAGAAGAAGAAAAAAATAAAGGCCATTTTAGGGCCACTTTCCATACCTCGAAAAGATTTTAATTTTCCCAAAAAATTGCCATATCTCTATCTCTGTGTTAATCTAAGTTTTTATGTCTCTATTGTATATGTATGTCTGTGTATATGTCCCTCCCTAGAGTCATATTGCTAGCTGTGTGTATTTAGGTCAAACTATGTCAGCTCCTTGTTACAATGTTGACAAGTGTCCAGTACCGTGACGTCATGCCACATGTGTCATAACTCTTGGCGCTATACAGTTCCAGGGTGTGCTAGTCAAAAATACAAAATTTCCATTGGAGCTCTATCGTCCCAGGGAGTGCCATTGTTTTGGAAAAATCGTGGGGCCATATCGTCCCAGGATGATTGTCCTTCTTTGTACTCATTGGGGCATATTGTCCCCATATACTACTTACATTATTGATAAAATCAGCATGGAAACCTTGAGTGTGATGCTAGCATCTGGGCAAGAAAATTATCAGAGAGGGTAAGTAAGTATTGACGCATGAAGTGAGAATATATTTGGTAGGTTGGATTAAATTGCATACAATTCGGATAGAACATCACATCATTATCCAGTCTTCAACAAGTGCTTAACACATTAAAACACGCTTGCAAATAATTAAAAACAATGACATTTTAATTTGTTCTTTAAATTTCCAAAATATTTCCAAACGCTGGATGTGGTCAAATAATCTATCACAAAATTCCATTCGGCTGCCAGAGAGAGAGAGAGAGAGAGAGAGAGAGAGAGAGAGAGAGAGAGAGAGAGAGAGAGAGAGAGAGAGAGAGAGAGAGAGTATGATCTATCATTTTTCAAATATATTAAAGTCAATACCAAGTTCTCTATTTTCTGATAAATTACAGATGCAAAACTGCATTAGAGACCTCCGTAACGGGTCAACAAAAGCTGTTAGTAGTAAGAGAGATTATCGTATATGTCAGCATAGGATAGATTCTTTCTTTAGGACAATCAAGCTGAGTGCAAGAGTATCAAAGCAGTTAATTAACATGTCTTGTTTCTAGCACCGTTCTATACACATATACACAGCCTGTCAAAAGACGGCTAATATTATACTGACAAAGACAGCAAATGCATCAGGTAATTGGTTGCAGAAACAGTGGGTAATCTTGACAACAAAAAGAAATTTGAAACCAATCGACTCCTTACGTAATCGTAAGCCCTAAGTGGCATAGCTGCAAATTAAGACCGCCCACCTCCTCCATTTGCAAAAAAAAAAAAAGGAAGAAATGTGCATCCCCTTCCTGTCATAAAATATGTGATTTCGGGCCCTCTTATTCTAAGCATGGAGTCGGGTCGGGTGTGATAATTAGTTACGTCCATGTGAATTGTACAAATTTATTTCAGGAAATTTTGGTAATATAATGACCGTGGATCAATTTAAAGTGTACAAGAACTCACACTGAACATACAATTTTCTTTTTGTTGTACACTTTGCAAAGTTCCAAAAGTTTAGCGCGGCTTCCATATTTACAGGTTCCCAAAGATTACCGGTACGTGGAACAGTGTACATACGGTAGACATTTCAACGCTTCATCCAGACTTGCCATATTCATAGGGTTAAGTCAGTCGTTCAAGTCCAGCGTTTAACTTTGCTTTCCGATTTCACCATGATAATGGCGGATGCCAGAATCGTCCTGCTTCTCGTTCTAGTTGTTGTGTGCACTTGGCCTCTTGGGGTCATTAACTCTAACTATACTGGTAAGGTTCTCCTTATATCAATGGATGGGTTTCGATGGGATTACATAGAACGTCACCAGACCCCTAATTTCAAAGCTTTTGCCGCAGAAGGAGTTCGAGCCCAATATATCAACAACACCTTCATCACCAAGACCTTTCCATGTCACTATTCAATTGTCACAGGTAGGTCAGTTTGTTACTTGCACAGAGAGAGAGAGAGAGAGAGAGAGAGAGAGAGAGAGAGAGAGAGAGAGAGAGAGAGAGAGAGAGAGAGAGAGAGAGAGAGAGAGAGAGAGAGCATTTTCTTTGGGGAAATATTATAATAGCTTAGTTTGAAATCTCAAGAAGTAATGTTTATGGTCGTTTTGTTTTTGAATTTCTGAAAGCCAGTAGTGAATGCCTTAACCTTCAATCATTAGACCCTCATACTGCATAGAGCTAAATCAAAAAAGGGCTGGTTACCAGGACAATTTTTGTCACGTTATATCGCGTTATTTCTGTACGTACTTCGATTCGTAGACTAGTAACAATTTCATTTTCAGGGCAAGGAGATGGTGAGTTTTACAAAATAAGTAGTTTTCACATAGATAACAATATCTTGCTTTTGATTTATAGCAAAAAATAACATGTTATATTCAGTACATTATTTTTAAAGAAGAAATAAAATGGGATGAAAGAATAAAATATCTTAGCTCGAAAGAAATTCGCAGCCCTTCCTCAAAAAATTAAATGGCCAATACCATATAGTAGACGATTTTTTCCCCCACATGTATCACAGTATATTAACTGCTCTATACGATGTCTTCTAAAAGCTGTAACTAATCTGGAATGGTTACGTTTACACTGTACCTGACACCCTCTAAAGAACTGGCATTAAAGGGCTTCTTCATAAAAAAGCGGAAGTATTGAAACTCATCAATAATTTACAAGGAACTCAGTCAATTCAGTAAATATTGACGCTTTGAATGGGATGTCAGCTCCCAGTCAAGACAGTTATCAAAGAGGGCCACTACAACACTCATTGAGCAAACGAAAAAATATTGAGTAGACTTGAGAATATAAGTCAAACAGAAAACAACTACTGTCCTGATAAGACTATTCAGGGGAAATGTAGTTAGCATATTAACAAATACCTTTAAAAATGAAAGTTTTCCTCCTATTTTTAATTCAGAATTGTTTCGAATATCTTTTACAACACTCATTTCGGTCGCCACTATGACATGCAATACACGCGCCATACACGTGATTCAAGGTTTGTAAAAATAACTGAAATATTCGACATTAATTTGATGACAAAGACAACTCTTTTGCAAAAGCATGAACATATTGTATAATTTTTTGTTATAAAAAAAGGATACATAAATATTATTAAATTCATTATAAGTTTACTCGGGGATTTACGTATATACCTTACTGACGAAACTACCAAAATAACGGTACAGTGAAAGTACTGTGGTACGTGTCATCGGAGAAAATACCTTATCGTTAGAATTACTTGACCTTATTATCGTCAAGATTACTTTAGAGGTGTTCTTCTTAGAGAAAGTCGGAATAGAATGTCCGAAGCAGCAGAGAGGGTGAACCCTACAACAATATATTTGCGACAAAATCGATTAAAGCCTCAGAATGCCAATGGAGCCTTCCTACGAAATCTCATATTTTAACCAAAAAAAAATTAAAGGTCCCATCTTAGCGATTTTGTCGCAAATACATTGTCATAACCACACTCAAATTGCTGCCATCTACGTCTACAAATTTTTGCGACAGAATCGATTAAAGCCTCAGAATGCCAATGGAACCTTCCTACGAAATCTCATATTTCAACCAAAAAAAAAATAAAGACCCCATCTTAGCGATTTTGTCGCAAATACATTGTCATAACCACACTCAAATTGCTGCCATCTACGGTCGCAAATATGTTGTCATTTCACCCTCTCTGCTGCTGATTAATACAAATTATTTAACCAAATATTTGATCAAGTCCAATACGATATCGTGACCGAGGGTCGTGTAAATTTATTGTTATAAATCCATATGGGACAGACTGAGCATGACCAAAGTAATTTTTAAATCCATTGAAGTCCATATCGGAACACCATGTCTGCCAAATATTTCGTAGCGTATGTGTATCAACGCCATTGAATACAGCAAGAATATTGCAGTTATCGCGAAAATCGTTGAGTGACATATATCACGTCAGTGTTTTTATGCCTACCTCGGGAAAATATTCTAGCAGGGTTCTTTTGATTATCTAACATTACATCATCGTACACTACAAGATTGTTTATGTCTCCATCGAGATCTTCACTGGGGCTCATCCAAAA
>JAEAOA010000789.1:0-45000 GCA_016746295.1 Potamilus streckersoni
TAATGATTTGGAAAATTGAGTCTGACATATCATTTTGCTTATTCTGGAAGATCACGTAATTAAATTTTACCTGTTACCTAGGTATTTTGCAACAGGTGTTCTATTGTATTTGTTTGGAGGTCTAGAGGGGTTGTTGAGCTCGGATTCTTAGCGCAATTATTGATTGCAACAGGTGTTCTATTACGTTGCCTAGGTATTTTGTATTTGTTGAGCTCGGATTCTTAACGCAATTATTGATTGCAATAGGTTTTCTATTACGTTACCTAGGTATTTTGTATTTGTTTGGAGGTCTGGAGGGGGTTGTTGAGCTCGGATTCTTACTTTCTCCTACTACTGTACCGATAGATAGATAGACAGATAGATAGATAGATAGATAGATAGATAGATAGATAGATAGATAGATAGATAGATAGATAGATAGATAGATAGATAGATAGATAGATAGATAGATAGATAGATAGATAGATAGGTACCGATAGGCAGACAGAAAAAGAAAGAGCTACCTATATATTGTAATTTTATACGAAATGGTTCAATAAAACTTCTGTCGATACTGACATATGTTCAGGTGAAGTGGTCATATAGAGTTTTTCATAATTATAGATATTTAAGCAAAGCTTGTTAGTTATGTCCGCACAATTTTCTTTCATGGTCTACTACATATAATGGATTGTAATGGATGCCCAATGACACAATGACCATCCAATTGAGCAAAAGTACAACTAACAAGATTTGCAACAATGCCGCAATGCCAACATTTCGGATAAGTGTACATCATATAAACTCCATTTTCATTTCCAAAAACCTGCATGACAGATGAAGTCTTTTAGTGAAAATTCCATATAGTGTGACACTTGTGACAGTTCGTGAAAGAGGACTAACAGTGACCATTCATTAGTCGGTCGTTATGTCAGTCATATTTGACGTCATATAGGTAGCATTTTCCTATAGAACCAGTCATCATCCATAGGTCAGAAAATCATTTAGTAAAACTCCTTCTCCAGATGGTTCTCCGTGTGGGAAACAAGCGATACAATTGATGAAAACACTTTGGGTAATCGACCAAAAATGTGAAAGACCGAAAACAGAATAATATTTTAACAGCTAATGTTTATTTTTTATTTTAAAAAATCACATTTATGTAACTTTAGAAACACGTAAAAATATTCATGGAAAAAAATCGGTAAATATATAAACAATTCATCTTCTTCCAACAAGAAGTCATAGTTATAACCTGTCTTAAAACATGTGGTTTGCAAAACAAAACACTAGACTTTCGTTGCTCTGGCTTTACCTGAAGTAATACCTGGACACCGATTCTGAATGTAGGAGCCGCCACACTATTGTAAAAGGCTTTGATCTTGCAAGACTTGAACCAGCTGTATGCTGCTGTTGACTTGATGCGTTTCACGTGCTCAGACATATCTCCCTAGAAATAGGATATGGTCGTCTTCACTACCAAGGGGCACACAACTTACAAATCAAACTTTTCAAGTGGATGACTTTAGAATTCTATAAATATTACATTCTTTTTAAACGATGGGTTCTTATATATATGATATATTTCAATGGTCAATTTCTAATTGTTATGTTATATATTCAAATACAAATAATTCAAATGCAAATAATGTCCAAAAGTGCACTAGATCCTGTAAATGGTGTGTCAGAAAGAATGCAACATATTGACAACGAACAATACAAACTAAATGCTTTTGACTCTCACTGAGTCTGTCAGAGGAAATAACAAAGAAGAAAGAAAACAAACGATAAACACGAAAAACATTGATTACAACATTGTACACGACTATGCAGAATGGAAGTATTGTTTAAAAATATTCGAAGGTGCCCCTAATTGGCTTGAATTCCGAAATATATCTAACCGGGAACAAATATTGGTCTACCCTATCCTACTGAGATGCAGAGCTAGTTTCGACCAGAAAATGTCTATTTTGGAGACAAAATATTAGATCTTCAGTTCCAACGCGTGGTTCTAAATTCAAAATTCAGTCTAATAGCAAATTCCTCTGTAAATATACCCATATATTTAAAATGCCAGGAAAGTGATATAAAAAGAGTTTAAGCCAAGCAAACATAAGTTTAAGTTCAGGACCCGTTGTGTTCATATAAAACAGTCGAATCTTCAATTTGTACCTATATATGTTTTCGAACTACATCTACCCCATATTTTAGTAAACAATGTTTTAATACATTATGGAAAGTAAATAAGCCACGCCGAATACTAACTTGTCCGCAATCTACCAGGACAAACTCTTTCACAGGGATGTAAAGTGAATTTTTTTATTTGAAACAAAGTGTTGGTCCACAGCTGAAAAGCACTTAACCTGCAGTGTCCAGACAAAGATAATACTGTGAATTTTGGTTAGGGAATACTGGTTTGAATACAGACAAATGTTTGAAACGCACTGCATCATAACATTTGCTCTGCTGTTTTGTTCTTTGCTTTAATTTAAAATTCTTGCTAGGTTTTTCACTAATGCATTAGTGTCCACGAATATAAACATTATGCTAATAATGTATGTTTAAAGAAACTTGATAATTTATTTAATACTTTTTATGATATAATAGTTGATAGTGACATGTTTGCAACACGAGATAAATGTTCACTTGCCTCAAATACGTGACCGCATGCAAGCAGACTTTGGCGCTTCGAAATAGCTGAACAGAAGTCCACCAGGTCAGCACGCTTGCTGGGAAATCCAGTTAGAGCCAGTATCTGAGGCCTGAAAGAATATATGCGTTGAGATATGTGTTCGACATATACAAATCTCCGAAAAGAAATGCCACAAAATACATAGCAGTGAAACAGACAATAAAGTATATTTAAAAAAGACAAAGCAATGAGGCAGTCGAATACATAATTATGAATTTTGAAGAAAAATATTATAATCCAACTGAAGAATTATAATAACTATAGGTTTGTTTTTATCGTGACTGAAGAGCCAGGTAGAATAGAATGGAATGAAATGGAGCAGAGACAAACATTCACAAAACAAATCACCGATAGAATGTGTCCTATTCCACAGCTGATTATATACTAATTGTGTCCGACTTAACGATTTTCAGCAGCTGACGGATATATAATCAATCGCGGGCCAGTTAAAGGAATGAGTATGTTGGATAATAATTAGCCATGAAAAAGAGTGCAAGGGCATCAACATAGAAAGAATGAAACCGTACATAGACATTAAAGTAAAAGTAGACATAAAAGTAAAACTAATCTTGAACATTAGTGCAAGGTAAATAAGGGGTCACAAGTCTGTCATAACACAACTTAGACTGTTGAAAGAAAAAGCTAAATCAAATGATTTCAATTTTATGGGCAAAGTGATTTATTTCCCTGTACTTATTTGTTTAATTCGAGATTAATAAAAATGAAGGAAAAATATTTCATGCATGATTTTGTTTAATTTTCCTTTGAACGTTAATCAAGTGAAATAACTTATGAAAATATTCTTAAGAAAATAGAAGATTCTAATTTACTACGAGGTTGGTAATGCTTTTCAAACATAACTCTAATAATCGAAATTCATTTACCATGATTATACGGTATCGAATGTTATTGATGTTCTTCGGTCGTACAAGGAACGAAATCTGAATAGAGCACACTTGAATCATGCTGCTCTAATCATAATACTAATATTATTATATTATATGTAGATATCAAATCAAGCTAGAAATATGTTCACCTGAAGTTTTTAACATGTTCCTCCACATTTACCAGTTTCAATGTTGATACGAGAGCGTCTTTGTATGCATTGGCTTGTGTAGACGATCCCCAGTTTACATCTGTAAAACAAACATTATTCAGGGCAAAATAAACAACTAGAAGGAATCCAAAGTATCTAAGAACCAAAGCGCGAGATGAATTGTGGAGAGAAATTTTGAATTCCACAGAAAATGACGTTTCTTTTATAATTCTCTTGACTTATATATGCATTGAAATCCAACATTTTTTTGGAGATTTTAACCATTTCATATATTGCTATTTTGAGGGTCTTCATAAAGAAATTGATTTGTTTTAAATTAACGTCTGCTGAAGACATATTATACTATAAAGTAGATTCACATCAATTATTATTATTAGTATTCTGAGTCACTCCAAATAGCATCGGAATTAAACAGTCGCCGCCTTGTAGTATATCAATATTCTATATTATATTTCCTTTAAAAAAATCACATATCACATTTGCTTTAAACTTTAATTTTGATATACATTTAATTCCATGATTCAACTAATTAGTTTGTTGAGAAGCTTACAGTATTAGTCTGTTTGCTTGTAAATTTGTTCTGGTTTACAAAGTTTAAAAGAAAATATGAGCAAAACCATAATAACAACCCAAGTTCCAATTTTATTTGGTAGACTAATAAAATACGATTGCCACCAGACTAAACTGGATTAATACCAAAATGTCTCAACATATAAATGAATCCCATGACAACCTATATATTTTTAATAATGCACAGGTCTATATCATCCGGGTCCGCCGCTAATTCAGTTCTTAGTCACAACATAACCAGCAGATCTGTCCGTGTATATATATATATATATATATATATATATATATATATATATATATATATATATATATATATATATATATATATATATAGTTAAGGCATCTCAGAGTATGTGCTTCCTGTAGATAACAGTGAGATTTTAATTAGTTTCCACTGTTATTGACATTCTCCGGTCGCCCACCATCCATGTTTCAAAACCTTTTTTTGCTGTAGACACATAAAATAAGTAGTATACAAATCTAAGGCAGAACACGTTTACTTAAATTGTAATAAAGCAGAGCAAGTAACAAAATGAGATTATCCTTTACTTTGTGTCTCCGCCAAATTGACGGTATACATATAAACGTGTTTCATTGCAAATGCAATCCACCAAATACTAATAAAAGGAAAAAAATCTACCTCTCTGAGTAAATATGATGATTAAAGAGAACCTGGGAAACCATTTATCATGTGCAGAAATCAAGGCATATGTGTATAACAAAGCGACACTTCTTATTTTTAAGTAGATTTTATATACTAATTCTCTCGGGATAAACGGATGTAATTGGTCTTAATAATAATTTGATCAGTGATTGCTTCTTTTACTTTTTCAATAAATCATGTTTCGTTGTTGAGACTTATGTATAAGAAACATCTTTTATTAACATAAATATTTTGTGTTTCAATAGATACAAGGAAATTAATTTATTTTGAAATGATCAATTTTCCACATTTAATTTTTTGTAATTTTAACTTTCTGCCAGTTCATTATAGGAAAAACACAAATTGACTATGACCATACGTTGAAATAGATTAAATAAAATAAGATGTCATAATTATCTAACAATACCATCATCTTTTCCAGTTGAACTCTTATCATCATTAAAATATTTACAAGATTTTATTTATTTTAATGAAACTGATTTATTCATTAAAACTAAATTAAATGCTTGTGTTGTACCTGGTTTCTTATACTTGACATAAATATAGAGGATAGCGACGATGACGACTGTTACCAGAGCTGCCCACCAGTTTGTCAGGAACATAAAGGCAAGACACAGCAGTGCCCCTACGAGACTTATCCACTTGTTGTAATATCGGAAAGCTGGACGAAAACCTGTGATAGAGGACATAAATAAACAGTTAAATCTTGATTAACCGAATAATGTGGAGACATTGAAGAGAAAACTGTGCATACTACATACATTTTTATCTTTTAAAATACGAACCATCCCCAAAGCAAGGAAAGAATTTATTGACACAATTTAGTTTTTAATTCTTTGTTGTTTTCTGTAATATCTGTCTTATTACGCTGAAAGGAAATATATTTTCCTGTTTAATGGACAAAATTGTACACAAATTCTAGAGATAAACATTGTTCCTTCAGCAACTTACAGGCAGAAATCTATAAATTTCACTGACCTATTTAGCTGTATTGTTTGTGGTGACTTTAGTTCTGTATACATTTAACAGAATTCGCCAAATGTGGATATCTGAGAAAGCTTGCCAGTAGCTTTTCGTGGGTCGGTGGTTCTTTCCATGGATTTTCCAGTTTCTTCCTTCACCATTAATTCTAGCCGTCATGTATAGCCTATCGTGTGCTGAAAAATGGCGTTAAGCCACACAACAACAACATTTAACAGAATATACTGATTTTAACTTTGCGAAATCAAACTTTGAAGTCTCTTACCTGATAACATTAAAGGTTGAACAATTGCTCTGCATTATTTATGTATACACCTAAATGCTACTACAAGAAGCATGCGACATGTGATTTCGTAGCTAACACTATTTAATGTCTACATTGAGACACACGCCATGCACTTTAGTATATAAAATACATTACACAAGTTAATTTGTCTTGTAATGAGGTAGCTAAACCAATAAAAGTTTGATAGCAAGTGTTCATTTCTTAAATCCTATGAAGACATTAAAAATAGTTTCAGTAAGTCAACATACCTGGTGCATTCGCGATGGATTCATTGAAACAGGAATAATTTATTAGTGCATAGGCCATCAGGAAGATATTGGAAATAACTGGAGCGATTATATCCAGGGAGCCTAGAAAAACAAGAAAATTAATATATATATATATATATATATATATATATATATATATATATATATATATATATATATATATATATATATATATATATATATATGGAGACAGTGATACAGAGACAGAAACAGGTGGAGAGAGGTATGCATTTATGCTTTAAATGTCATTCTCAGATAAAGTTGACATGTGTAACATTCAAGAGAATCCAAGTTAAGTGTATCTGTGCAATGTTTGCTACGTACTATTTCAACTGATGTGCAAGCTTTCTCGATTTCAATATACTGATATTAAATCTACGCTACATATACAATTTCAATTAAAGTTCTTTCGATATAATAGCAAATTATTTGCTGACAAGACGGAAAACCAATTTATAACAGAAGTTAACAAGAACATGAAAACTATGGTGATAATAATCAACTTCACAAAATCTCATCGTCATCGCTTTATGTTGTTACTACTGAACACAAAAAAGTGTTACTCTCTTTTCTTCGTGTTATGTTTACTTGCAATTTAAAAGAAGTTAAAATAATTTTATCTTCATTAAGTGACCTGCCGAGTTGTCTTTGAGAAAGAGAAAATGTGCACTATTTGACTTAATTACGAAACCTGGATTATCACCCGACATTATCTGTACAAGTTCGAAATGAACAGAAAATGGACAATCAAGTGCAACATACCGATGCATGTTGCTGCCACACAAATTGCGAATGTAAGAATATACCCTCTGTGTGGGTCGTCTCTTGGACCATATCCCTTGGAAAAGTACTTTATGCATGGGAAGAGTTCGTCATTTGCTAAAGCCTGAAATGATTTGAAGCAGTAGAGTATTTAAAAATGAAAGAAACTAAGCATTGTTAATGTTTTCTCACATTATTATGCTTTACTTGAGAGCTCATTTTATAGGCACTTGTTGGACTCTCGCTAAATTATACTTTTTACACTAGATCTTCGATAGCTTTGACTAAAAGACAACGTTACAATTAACGATAGTATATAATCAGACGGATTGAGTTTCATATTTGATACAATCATGTCTATTTTATATACATAAATGTTATATGTATATTCATCATACAAAGACAAACATGACGATATCTCCTTGCGTGGTTTTAGGGCATTATGCATAAAAACCTGTTTAATGATCAAAATAACACATTTCTGTAACAATGACAATATTTCAGCATGTGGTATAAAATTGTAACAATACAACCCGTGATTTATAGATACCTCAAATAAAATTAAAGCTTTTGGTGCCTAGGCTAATTTACAGAAATAAGCACAATACACTCTGAATTCTAGCGCTTACTAAAAAGCTGGAAGATTGCATTAACCATATTGTCTAACTAATCTGATCGATGAATATCACTCATAAGAAACAAAATTCTTTAAGAAAATCCAGTAAAAAAATGTGCATTTTCATCCAAATTCGTTCGCTTGCGCATGGTATGCATTGTTGCTTTGAGGAAAATAAAGTTTCTTTGAAATATAACTATTATTACTTTAATATATGAAACTAAGAGATACATATTTAGTCACCTGAAACATTTTGGGGGCGCCCAACATACTTGCTAGTGCGGAAGACAACGTGGCTGAGAAAATTCCGGCAATAATGAGTGGCCTGAATGGTGACACAAGTCCAACAATCTGAAATATTTACATTTAATCGTGTTTAAAATAGGCTGGATTTCCATTTATAATCAATTATATTCAGAGTGTTAAAGATGAAAAACTGCTTTATAAACTCATTGGTCATTAAAAAGTGGGGAACAAATCTGCTATAATGGCACGCTTTTGAGGTATGGTGATTGGCTGCGAACAAATATTTATTTAGTCTGTCGGCCAGGTGTTGCAGGGGTAAGATGGGACAGTGACCCAATTTATTATGTTCATGCGTGTCAGTATTTATCATTTTAACTTCAATTTTAATTCAATCAAACGACTTTTGTTTTGTACAGTTGCGAAACACGTATGCATATGGTATGCAAAGTACGTTCATTTTTTATATCGATAAACAAGATTGTGCTAATTGTGTATTTAGAGAAGAAAGTAGGGTTGCGTGTGCTGTTGTTTTTCTTTTCTTTCTTGCTTGTTAATTTTGTTTGTTTGTTTACTTGGGGTTCCTTTCTGACCTCGTTGTAGTGGTGGGTAAGGTTGATGAGAATTATAGATGCAATGAGATATTAATAATTTACAAATATCATTTATAAATTGATTAAAGTAACGACAAAGGTTCTGTTAAGTAATGATGAGTAGTAATCTACGCGTTAGATTCGAGCAGACGACAACTGTTCTCCAAAATAAAAGAGTAGCTGTCAGCAAAATAATCGGATAACAGACTTGAGAGAGAAAGCAATTAATGAAGTAATTCGATCAAGCAGTCTTATTTGAATCATGAATCCATAAAATATAAAGTTTTCGTATTTTAACCATTGTTTATTGTGAAGTTCAATGCAAATTGTTATGAACCTGTTGTTTATCAGTTTGGTAGCCGTCATAATCATTATTATCATTTTCAAATGAAGACACTCACCCCGTTGTCGTGCAGAGTACCGTATTTGCAAGTTCCATTTAACTGGAAGCAATTTGTGACAATATCAATATCTGGATTCAGCTGCACTGTCGTCAAGTTTCCAGCCACCAATTCAGTCACGGTTGCTGCTGCTGGTCCTACCGCCTCCCTGAGCAAGCACCCACCGGAAGTCCAAATGATAGCCAGGTAAACCAATGACGTGATGAGAATGGCCAGAAATGTGCCTTTTGGAATTGCCTTCTGTGGATCCTGATGGAAAAAGATGGGAAATGATTGTGGGCAGGAAATCAATGACTAGAATTTCCCAACAAAATAGTTATTGCAGTCCTTGAGTTCATGAAAGTTCATGAAAATAAGGTACAAAATAGAAGATACTGCACAGTTTCAAAACGATAATGAAGTATAGAAAAGGCTTGAAACAACTACTATTAATCTTTACATTTGTCATCAAAATTATCTAACATCTCTAATAAAATTTGTTCGTTATATGATGGTGGACAGACTTCAGGAGCTAATAATCTGTGACTGCAATTCTTTTGAATTACAGATCATTATTAATTGACGTCACATCTTTTTATCTTTTGCGATTTTTATGACATTTATAAGATACATGTTTATTGTGATGTATTAACCTATACTAAGTGCTTAACAGTTGTTTATGATTGTAAGATATACCTTAGATTCTGGTTACTTGTAAGCAGAATGTTTTCTTAGCATGCGAGTTGAATCCAGCCTTATTTAGAACTAGACTGGGTTGTTTTGTTAGAATGCTTCACATTGCATTATGAGTAGATGAAGTGATGATGTCTATCAATAGCAACCTGATAAATTAATAGCTGATTCCTCTTTTACATCTGTCTGTAGGAATCCATTTAGGTTCCGGTATCACAGTTGTGTGTTGCTTGAATATAATTCTAGTGGAATTGTTTGTTTAAAATATTGATTGGACTTACAACAATGCTGATAATTATATGAATTAGGACATTTTGTTGTGACCTAAATCAACGACAATCTGAATTGCATGACTACTACATCAGGACATCGAGTGTTGGAATTCATTTCGATAAGACATTTATGATTATTTGAAATTTAATTCACAAGTATTGTAAGTGTCTTTATAATTTTCATTCGCGTTGTAGGGAAGTAAATTGATTGTTGATTTACTTAAATTGTTGGTTTTAATTTCTTTCTGTTAAATATCTCAAGACCTAGAGACACAGCAATTGAATGGAAAGAATAAATGTCGGCAATTACTTGCTACTTTACCTTCAGATCTCCAGACATGTTAGCGCCAGCCAGGATGCCTGTTGCAGACGGAAACAAGATTGCGAATACAGAGAAAAAACTGTTTCCATCTGTGTATCTGGGGCCAAAGTTTGTCGTAAATGTATATCCTATAAAAGAAAACAAATTTGTTACCTGTCTACAAAGTGTGAGACTTAAAAAAAATACTAATACGCTGAGTATGATAGAGATGATTGGTTTGAGTATACATAGAGCATGCGTACAATCAATAGTTTCCAATTATTTAGTAAAAAACTTTTCTTGATTGCCAAGAACGAATTAACCAATCGACTGATATTGAATGCGCAAGCTTTAACAAATAGGCCTTGTATTGAGACTAAAGTGTTTATGTCCTTATGGTTGGATATTCCTGCAAAAAGAGCATTACTTTACGTCTCCTGACTAAATTTGCATCATAACGCTTTCATTTATTCAAAACTATGCAGACAAATAAATCTATTTGTCTTGATGTCACCTAACTAAGACTGAAAAATTATTTTCTTTTCCTCTCTGGGTTAGATTTGAGAATAGTGCTTTC
The DNA here is from genome assembly GCA_016746295.1 of Potamilus streckersoni. Lineage (NCBI taxonomy): Eukaryota > Metazoa > Mollusca > Bivalvia > Unionida > Unionidae > Potamilus > Potamilus streckersoni. The sequence goes on from JAEAOA010000789.1 coordinate 10,936, forward strand.
GTTTTGCTTTACATGGCAATATTTTAAAGGAAGCCCACTAACTCCAAAAACCTATTTGTTTCAGTCATTGCTTAGATGTGAATGTTATAACCGTTATATCCAACCACACATTTCCATTATTCTTACCGTTATGTCCCACCATATCTTTCCATAATTCTTATCGTTATATTCCACCGTACATTCCCATTATTCTTACCGTTATATCCCGCCACACCTTTCCATTGTTTTTCACGTGAAGCTGGTATGAATGTGCCGACAAAGTAGCTGAAAATTGCTACAATCAGGCTTACCAGGAGCAGAAGTTGGGCCTAGAATAAACAGTTCTCCTTTATAAAAAGACGGGCACATAGATAGAAGGGAACACACATTCATACATATTTTCGAATGTATAGTTGAAGCTAATTTGTCCACTGGGTGTATTAATCTGCACAAGAAATGCCCGTATTTAATTGGTCGCATTATTACAAACTATTTCACATTTGTATCACCTGCATGGTGTGCAACATTGTAGAGCAAATTATTACTTTAATCATAAAAGGATTGCAAAATATTGATTTATCTGATCTGTACAATTGCCTCATACTAAGTTTGATCTCACCAACTTTTCTTGATTGTAAAATAAACCATTGTTGACTTGCCCATTGACAACTTTCACACTATTTACGAAGATTGAAGCAGATTCATAGGAGATGTGATGAAATCTTCTTTTCCCGCCCAACTATAGATCATGGACCAATTTTAACACTCAATTTATGTAGAGATTGTGGGTAGTGTGATGTGATGTGTCGAATTTTAAAACTCGTTGAAACCTAAGGTAAACTAAATTGTGTTTACAAGTTAACATAATCGAAGCAGAATGGTCTGGAGAATGTTCAATGATTATTTCTTTATTTCTTCTCTAACCATAAAAGGAACTGCGGTTAAGCTCCAGTTGAATTTGACCCGGTCATTTTTATGGTACATAGCGTACGCAAAATAATAATCCGACCCGTATCAATTCAAAAGGGGCGCACGTGAAATAATCGATTTTTCAAAGGGAGCTAATTTCAGCAAGTTTAAGGCTAGTGACATCTACGACAGACACTTTATATGGAGGAAAAATTCTATGAACAGCTATTTCTGATTGGTCATGTAAACTTAAGAGCGTACACTTTGAGAAACAATTTAGGAAGTTAACTCTTGAAATATCCTTTAGTAATATTTTTCTTGAGAGAAGACTAAATCAACTCCGCAGACGCTAATGAAATAGTGTCTCCGAGAAATTACCAAAAAGGGTCAAATAGTTGTCTTAGAAAAAATAGAAAGACTAAAAGCTAGAACTGTTTATTTGGAAAGAAAAACGGCAGTAATGTACGCAATTTTAGTTTCCAATTTTAATGTGCTATTTCATTTCTTTGATTGTTTACAGATATGATATATTAAAATTCACGCATGTGTTCATTTCGTAGGACTCTAGTGATATATTAGTTTCTACCTTTTAATTCTTTTATTTTTTTCAATTATCAATTCATTGAGGGAATTGACGGATTGCATGTAATTAATATTCGATACGTAGAATTGGGTAGAGATTTCAAGAGTCCACCCTAATATACGAATATGTCATTTTTCTTAGGATATATGAATTAAATCTCTGTGTTGGATGATATGTTTACTCTTGTGAGAAATGAAGAAGGTATAGTTATATATGAATTCGTAATATTTAATTGCTCACGTAAGTTTCCTTAGGATAGTTAGATTTAGTGGATATTATACCATGAATATTTGAGCATTAAACTGCATTGAATAGCCAAATGTAAATGAGTCGTGTTGTAATGTATGCTGGCATATACGACCACATTTGTTTGTAGAAGACCCGTGGGAATTTATGACCTGCCCTTGGATTCGAATGAACTAGAGATAAGGTCATGTGTATCAACGTAACGGTAAACATACCGCAACGTAGAATCTGGGAAGAGTTAGGGATTAAGGTCAAGTCAGAGTTGTGCAGTGTAAACCATTTAAATCTGAGCACGAGAAGTATAGTTTATATTTAGATGCAGATGTGTAGTGGTATTTATCTAGCGTGAGACATACTTTATATCTAAGGGGACAGCTTGATACTTCATACTTCGTACAAAGAACGAAAGAAAGGAGAAGGGGGAATATGGAAGGAACCCAATGAGTTAAATGGAAAATCTTCATCTGCAGGTTGCCAGAATAGCGATGGTCGGAAGAGGACCAAACACGTGGGTAGACGTGGGAAACAAGTCGCGCGAAGACAATTGTCAGGTGATGCTGTCAAAGTATTAGAATTGGACTGAGAGTCAACACTCGAATAAATGATGAAAGTTGTACACTGTAATTGAATTATGTAACTGACCATCAGTTGAACTAGAAAGTGAATTTTGGCTATGCTTTAATTAAATATACGTAATTTAGTAAATCGGTTGTATATGAATTGATTTGTCTTTGATTATATGGTGCTTGATTAAAATTATATATTTTTATTCATTGAAAGGGGGCTCGTTTTTTATTTGTTCAATACTTTGCTCAGCTATATGTAAGATTCCATTTATCCGCACACACTGGGCAATTATTTCGCGGGAGATCATTCCCTAGTTAACGACACTGAATAAAAGGGAGGTGGGTTTTAATGCTTTAAATCCCTCCATCACATGTGATATGTCGTACAACTAAGCTCAGCTTTGTGGTTTAATTTACACAGAAAGTGTGAATTCTAAGTGAGATGAGTGAATTTGCTTTGATGCGAATGCGTTTCGAGACAGCAAGATGTGTCTTTGAATTTTCATTTAACAATCATGATCAAAATATCTTTCATCGGTCATTTTAAACAGATAAACATTTTAACAGATCCTCATATGGTCGCGAAAAATGGAGATAAGCAATATGTCTGTTCGAATGGTAATACATTAACCTAGATGCACTCAAGTCACAGACGTATTTTATAACCTGCTATTGATGCACAGGTTATTATCAGAAAGCATAGGTATGCTGTTAATATATAATATTTTCCAACTCAAAAATGATTCATGCAATGAGCGAGAAAAAGAATATATCGGACGTATGTTGTCAGATAGGGAAATCTACTAACATGTGAGTACAAATTGTGTTCGACACTCAACAAGCCTCCTCCTAAAACAAATACCTAACCAGGTTCGATTTCTCTATTCGCTTACAGGGAAAAACTATTAATAAAGGGTTGAAGGGTAATAATACAACACATTAGTACAGTGGCGTCGCTAGAGTGGTTCAGGAGAGCGGACCGCATCGGGTGACAAGATCAGAGGGTGTGGCACCAAAAATGACTGTCTTTAAAAAAAGATAATTAATTTTTGTGCAAGAAGGTCTTTGGGGGTGACACCATGAGTCTTTAAAAGTTTTGAACTTTTGTGCAGGAAAGAGGTCCAAGGAGTGACATCATGAGTTACCGCACTGATTGACACCAACCCTAGTGATGCCACCGCATTAGTACACGTGTTTAGATTAAACACTAATATATACGATAATGGCTCAAAATATATATGATTTATTTAGACAATTATTATATATGTAATATTATGAAAAAAATAATAATAATAATAATAATAATAATAATAATAATAATAATAATAATAATAATAATAATAATAATAATAATAATAATAATAATAATTGCATTCACAATTATGAAAATGAATTGAAGAAAATCTACCTTAGCCTCCCAGTCCATTCCAATTAGGAGAATGACAACCAACAGGACACACGTCACGGCTCCAATAATCCTTACTTCGTGCATCATGTTCCCTGTTATGAACGCTTCATGCTCCTTAAATAATGGTAAATTTGAATATGTAGAAATTGAAGCATGGGGGACTTTTCAATGGGAATAAGGTTTAGATTATATTTATGTGTGAAATGCAATCTTCTGGATGATGTTATAAACGCACACACAGCATTGATATTGCTTTGTCTGGCTTACGTCATCAACAGTACAAAATAATTAAGTAAGCAAATGAAAATATTGAATTCTGATTATGAACAATATATCTTTAGATGTTGATATCAATGTGATCATACCCACATCAGATCTCGAACAGTCTCCGCGAAACCAATAACGTGCATGGCTGCACCGAGAGCACTTGCCAAAGAGAAGACTACTCCTATCGACCCACCGAATTCCGGACCAAGGCTTCGGGATATCATATAATACGCACCTCCTACAATAGATATTATTTTGTGTACAAAAGGCATCGAAATTTAAATAGATTAAAACGTATCCAACAAGATATGGAAAATAAAAGAGAAGTAGATATAAACAAATTATTTGAGTTGTAATTGAGAGATATTTATTATCGTAATCGTTTGCTTCAGACCCTTCGCGTCATCTGCAAAACGTTCTCACTTGTGTTATCATTTGTTATCTTTGACAAGCATCTTATTCATCTGTAGAGAAACACATTGTGATAAGAAAGATTACAATTGTCGAATCGAATGATTTCATTAACCTAAATTGCTATCGTTAAGTACTCAGATAAGCACATATGGTGGTATATAAAAATGTTATCATTAATTTTGTTATAAATTATATAGCCTTGTAAAGAAGAACAAATATCTCCATTAGAATATGTATGGCGACCTGCAATCCTGGTCGCCAGAGACAATGAAATTTTAACTAACTGAAGTAAATGGGTAATGTAATTTACGCATTATTTATAACTTCAAAATAAATCAACGGAGATACTTATAATGTTCATATTTAACAACCTAAACCTTCTTCCATTAATTTTAATAAATATTCATGATAAAACGTAAGGAAAAAACATAACTCCTATCCGATAAATGGAAAAGTATATACCGTAAAGTCTAGGGTATAATACACACACATGTATAATACGCAGTAAGACTTTCTCCTTTCACTGTAATGTAAAAATCTTAACACCCGGCTTGCTTGGTTTTGCGTGTGTAGATATTTGAGAACGCCAGCAATTAATTTGGGCATAAATGATCAGAGTTAGCATTATTGCTTACAGAACATTCCTAAAAATCATTTTGATTATCTTTTGGTGGACGGAACAGACCCGGAATTTTTCACTAAAATATAGCTACCGGTATTCGGTGTTATAATGTATATGATACCCTACAATCAAACTTCAATAAAATTACATCTGAGTATAATACGCATAATACGCACCCCTAGTTCAGAAAGAAAATGTTCGTTAAAATGTGCTGTTAAACCTTATATTTTACGTTAGTTACAAAAAGCAAACATAGCTCAATAATTATGCATATATATAGTATTCTTTCAAATTTCATTTATTTTCCTATTTGTTCTATATCTTTATCAAGACCTGGCGTTCTTTATAACTCTGTGTGACGTGTCCTTTGAAGGGCAGTACACTTTTTGCTTCGACATAATAAAGCCATTTAAACTATGATGTGCCGTAAAGCACCCAAAACCCCACAATTTCCTAACTGACCTCCTTTCACCTCCCCGTTTGTGCAGATTGCAGACATGGACATGGTGGTGATGGTTGTGACCACAGTGGACATAAGGACGATCACAGAGGCCAACCCTACCCCTGCCTGTCCAACAATCCATGTCAATCTCAGAAACAGCATCACACCGAATATGCTCAATAGACATCGTATCTGCAGATTGTAAACGAAAAATCAACCTTAATTCGTTTTTGAGAGATTTATGTTGTATAAGTTTATTTGTTTTATGAAAAATGTTCTGAATATTAGACACTACGATAATGTAAATCTTACTCCCGAAACCAGATTTATCAATGGTAAAGATGCATTACATGCATTATCAGCAATCGCTCCTTGTCGGGAACAAATAAAAGTTTCATTATGAAATTTAGTATAGGACGACTGGATAAAACATTTAAAATGAACCATTTCATCAGCTGTAACATTTGAACAAAATCGGTGAGTATATATCGCCTCTTATCGTATCTTACTCAATACATCCATGCAGGGAGTGGGGATTTGGGTGAGGAAAATTTAAAGAACATTCTTTTAACTACCTTGAATTTATCTCCCCTAATTCTAAAACCGCAAGTGTTTTAAAAATAGAAAATTGATTTTAGAATCTCTAAATTATTTAACTGCAAAAAGATGATTGATAATATAATTAGTTTTTATTCTTCAGTAAATAAGAGTGTGTATATCTTTTTATAATAGCAATATTCTAACATTTAATGCAGCATTTTCTGATTATACATTATGTATATATCCTAATATTGCAATACATGTAGCTGTGTGATCAGATTTCTAACATAATAATCTTCAGAATGTTTGCTGACAAAATTCTCAGCCCAAACTTATAAAACAGCCGATTATAAATCCATAACTACTTTATTGTAACAATCCAATGACATTTTCACGGGTTTTAAATATTCGTAATGTAATTTAGTTTGCTGAACATTACCCAAAATATTTACACAAGCATTTAGTTGTGAAATAGTGGTTAAGTTAAATGTTTCTATGAAATGTTGGAGAACACTCACTAATACACCCCGTATCCAACCAAACTTGAGCCCTGCTAAGGTCTTTGGTTTATGTGACCCTGGCACTGCATCCTTCTCGTCAACTAATTCGTCCCCAAGAACGTTGAATGTGACATTGGTTGGACTGTTCGGTTCATGGAGCTGAAAATAATAAAACAAAACCTTCGAAAAGTTAAACCACATTAATGAACCAATGTGAATTCTCCTTGCCAACGGTTGACAAGTTCGTAAGACATATATCGCCACTCTTTACGCGATAATCACTGACTTTTCCTTACCATACAAACAAAAATTTTATGTTTATGATATTTACATTCCTATTTTTTTTGCGACATAAGGATATTGGAAAGCGACAAATGTGAAACATATCTGCTCCAGAATTTATTGGATGGAGAACCTGCAAACATTACCTGGTATAAATCAAATCCAAGTTAGAAATCGGCTCTGTTAGCTCAACAATTCGTGCAATGTACCAAGGATGGAGTCGGCGCAGATTGAGATAAGTAGAATCGTTAATACCTAAAAGAACGAAATGCACGGATGAAGAGAGTTTTATCTGTGTCATATTCACAAGAAAGCCGACCTGAAAAAGACGGTAGAATTCACATCCTGACCAGAATCACAGATACTATATGTTTGTTAATGATGTTGTCCAGGTAAAAACTTGCAGCTGCAGAAGAGGTCGGAATGAAGGTGACAACAAAATCGATGGTGTCGGTAAAATAATATTGACTTGAACTGAGTCCAGATAAGAGAACGCGAAATTGGAATAAGGTTTGTTAGAACGCGAAGCAAAGGAACTTGCTTTCAGCAGAAAATATGGAGATATACATGTATGCTTCGCTCAAGTGCAGACCTATCGTAAATTCGTCCAATTTTACAGAAATCTGTGCCTGCAGTAGAGTCTATATCATAAACTTTGGCTTAGCTGTACAATTGTTGAGCAGGCTAAAAAAATAATATGGCCGTCAGTTATCTTTCGGCACCGTGGAAAGTCTGATGAAAAAGCGCGCAGAGTTTGGTGAGAGTTATCGCAACCGACTGCCTTGTGGCAAGAATTTCCTTTTCCAAAAAATACGCCAAAAATACGCCTAACGTCCAATATAGAAAGGATGGAATAATAGTTGCTGACTGAATGTACAAACTTCAAAATCGTCCCATTAAAAAAATCTGAATCACCTATTGTTTTATTTATTCGAACTAGGTCGATCGCAACCTGACATAAAACGCCTAAAGCCACATTGCAAGCAGCCGGACGGGATAGACGATGATTGACTGGATTGGGCGATCTAGAGGATCATGAATTGGCTTTATCTCAATCTTGTTATGCTGTTTCTAGAAATGAGAGGTTATTACAGCCTAAAGGTCGACTGTTGATGAAACGGCTGCTGCTGTTGGGGTTCCACCTCTTCTCCATTTTCCGACGACGTTTTCTTTCTTTAGCCTAAGACAGACCTGGACAAAGTCCAGTACTAAAAATAATGCGAACTAAAGACGTATTTCTTGTTCCGGTTGCATAAAATACTTCCTAAGTATGACTGCCGAACAGCTCTTAAAAGCTGCAAGAATTTGATCATAGAGCCACAGCGTGTTGTGGCTTAAGTGAAGAGAACTTAACTATGCATTGCGCTTCCTTATGTCATGGATGCATGACACTGTCATAGCTTTAGTCACGGTGTGGTGCCATACCCTGTTAAACGCATTAGCAATACGACAAATCAGTTCCAGGTTTTATCCTTTCAGCAAGGCGAAAGATCAAACAAAGCCTATGTTGCTACTAAATTCAGCATCAGCGTATAAGGCGGTCGGCTGGCATCCTGCCAGCCTCGTTGCAACAACCAACAAAAGCTTATTTTTGCCAAGTGGATAGGCTGAACTGAAGCCGAAATGTTCAGCGTCCATTCTTGCGGTCAATTTCGCCTCACTTTGGCGTCCGATGGACTTCAACCGGTTGCCTATATATTTGAAAATACACTTTTGTTGTATCAAAACCCGTTGTAAAATGAGACGAATAGAGCTAAAACAGAAGGTCTCTCTGCAAAGTCATCTACTGCATCGGACGTCCCAACTTTTAACACAGGCATACACAAACACATTAAATACCGTGAATATAAGTTAATATTGGCCTCCTATTATATACTTAATTATTTCAAAACTAATCCTCCATTCATTTCGAGTTGTTTACGGTACCGTCCGATAATAAAGTATAACATGATTTTCCGTCAAAGAAGTTAGTGTTGCTATTATCTTAAATAAATATACTCAAAGCATACATTATCAAATGTAGTCCTAATTTTGATCTTGTTCTATCTGTGGAGTAAGATTGTAAAATAGGCTCGATGGTTAAGTTTGTTTCCCCGGTGGACTAAGGGTTGTGTTTTAGGTCCAAGTGTTGTGTGATTTACCCCTAGAGACTATTCTACGTAGGATTAATGTGCCGTTGTGCATATTTTAAGATGCGGCACGTGTGGACAACCTCTTTGCAGTGTTATGAGTCTCGGGATGATCTTCTAACTTAGGTCCACGACTTATTACAAATTAGCATGATAAAACAGTTGTGTTGAAAAGGAACTGAGGGAGGTTTAAACTGGTTTGTTTAAAGGTACTAAAATTGTTTTGTTTCCATTGTGTTTCTAAACTCTTTGCTTCAGTGTTTTAAATTCCTTCATAATTTGTTTTGTCTGTTTTATTGCGGTTTTAACATTTTATACATATTTCCTCCTCTTGTACGCGGTCTTTTGTTTGGACTTGTTTCACTCATAGGGAAAGAACTCTAATCAATTGCGATCACTTTTCTCCAGATACAATACATGGCATGGGTACGAAGACACCTGCACCTGGATAGTGACAGGAAATCATGAAACCAAATAATTACTGGACAATTATAGTCTGCCAAAGTTATAAATGAAAAATATTATAAATAAATATAAATATTATTGCATGTCATAGATTGTTAAAGCAATTCTTACATATGTCCGTAAAATAGTCCAATCAAATATTACGAAGTCGATGCATGGCCCTTCTCTGACATATAGTCTATACCAAATCCTAAAAAGATTGCTTTTTACAGACTAAAAACAACAAACTTGTTAACTCAAAGGTGCATGGAGCGTTTCGTTGACCCAATTATCTCTCTGTGAATGATTAAGATAAATATTCACTATATTCAGACATGACACTGTCATAACAAGACGATGAATACGTCACGTCGATGGCATTGTTCCAATAATATTAATGATGAAATTCCACTGTCTGCATGTGAAACAGCCTGAAGGGACTCAGAGAAGTAATCGTCTGTCTTTATATAATAAAATAAATTGTGCCAGATAAACCCTATTTGCCTATTCAAACAACGATACTGAAGTAAATGAATAGGAAAATAAACGACTGAAGAAAAATTTATCCATCAGTAAATTCTGATAATTTCATACAAAATAAACAAAATATATAAAACTTTACCTTTCAGATGTTTTAAAAATAAAACAAAAGGGCACTCATTCCATTGCCTATTTTTGTTATTTCACATATTTTATCGATGATATATTAATGGAGTTCACTAGCTAGGGTTAAAGGGGGAATTTATTTTCTTGTTATAAAACGGAATCTGGAATATTTGTTAAAAAGTATTTTACAGTGTTTATTAAATTCCATACAGATGATTATATACAATAATTCTTTATTTGGCTTTCATAAAGGACATGATTTCTTGGCTTGTAAGTCCAAAAGTTGCGTATCACTGGGAAACAATGGTCGCCTTCATCACGGACTGTCTGTTAAGTTGACAAGCAGCATTATAAATGTCTAACAGGAAATGTACTTGACGCCTTGACACATCGTGCATTATTTAGCAGGTTAAGCTACATTCCCTTTTTGTTTATGAAGATAAGAATGCATACATTATGTGTCACATTTTACTTAGTGTCAAGAACACTAATGACATGAATAACATTCGGAATAAGGGTTTCAAACATCTGTACTGATTTCTTGAATACTTCTACTCAATTCTACATTTCGGAGCCTTGAGGTACATTAATGGGCATTTTATTTGCACATTTGGGGTGTTTGATTAGGTCCTTGTTTGTAACTCTCAGTGCAAGAATATAGTCCGTTCCTGATAAATTAATGCTTACTGTGCAGCTGCAGATCGTTTAGCTGCATCGTAACAACAGAAATTGGAAGCAAAATGACCTGGTTTTGACTTCCGTTTTATGATAAATAATAATTATAGAACTTTTGATGATCGCCATAACAGGTATCTGAACAAAAATTAATAATATCATCGAATAGTATACAAAATCATTTGGTCTATGGAGATTAACGACCTTCCCTAAATCGGCCTCGCGTGGCATCTCTTTCAGAAAGATTATGATTTTAGTAACTGTGTCAAAATAAAAAAAAATATTCACTTTCCAAATTGTCTATTTGATGGGAAAATATTCTGAAACTATGCAAAAGTAATAAATTTTAAGCTACTAATTTATGGTCAGTTCATGAAAAGTTAATATTGCAAATTCGTTCCTTTGTAATGACCCAAAGGGATAGATGGTCAGCAAAGGGCCATGACAATGGCTGTTGGAATCTTATCTATGTAAAACTGTTTTGTAGGAAAAATGTAATGCTCCAACATTTCAAAATCGGTAACGGTTAATGAGCAATTTCAGGCTTAATATTTCGAAGTGGGCGTCTGACTACAAGTAAACTTTGGAAACAAATGTAGGGATTTTTAGACTCTGCTTTGGTATGAGTGCGTATAAAGTCCAACACACTAAAAATATAATTAGAAAGTTACATTATGGGTGTAACATCAATCAATATATGCATGTAGAATGTAACTGGTACCCTTTTGTTAGCCTATGCTGCACATACCTACTCAAAATGTTATGGAGTCCCACTCACTCCACCATACCTCCCGCTGAAGAGCATATTAAAAGTAACCCAAGTTTTGAATGTCGAAAGAAAAGATTTACTGAGACATTCGCATACATTATTTCTAATATTTTAATACATGAAAAAAAAAGAAAAATTGCTTGTTCAATTTTAATAAGTCACTTTGCTTAGTTCAATTTTTAATATATGATTTTCTCTATAAAAAGAGATCTGTGTCAGAGAACAACGGGTCCCTCCTCATTTTTCACTCCATGTCTACAAAATGAATTACCAAGACACCCTCCATTCCACTATATATAAAAGTCAAAATGTTGACTGATGCTGTTATCGGAGTGAGTCATCAAATTTTTACATTAAGCTTGAAAGAAACAAAACGTATGACGCACGGCCTTTCGTACGAAGTACGATATTCATATGACGTACGATCTTCGTATGACTTGACACGTACCCTAAAGCATATCGACATGTTTCCTGACAGACTGTGGTAAGGCCATACACATAACAATGTTACAAAGTAGGTCAAACAGCTACTATAATGATTGTAACATTAAATGGAAAATTTGGCAGGCACAATAAGTGAGGAAGAGACCATTCTTTCAGTAATTAATTCTAGCGCCCATTCCAATTATGGTACACGTCAATATTTATATTTACAGATAGCTGATAGCCGTCTCCTTGTATGTATGTATGTATGTATGTATGTATGTATGTATGTATGTATGTATGTATGTATGTATGTATGTATGTATGTATGTATGTATGTATGTATGCATGCATGCATGCATGCATGCATGTATGTATGTATGTATGTATGTATGTATGTATGTATGTATGTATGTGTACCTAAGTATGTTTACATGTAAGTAGCGAGAACTTTTACACACTCACTTACATACATACTCCACACACACACACACACACACACACACACATACATACATACATACATATATATATATATATATATATATATATATATATATATATATATATATATATATATATATATATATATATATATATATATATAAATTTCTCCCACCTGTATAATAATTATCATACAGGTGGCAGAAATTTATTTCGTACACTACGGGGATTAAACCCTGCTCCGCAGGTAAATAGTACCCATCGCCTTGCCTGTAAGCAGTGATTCCTATACCATTTTGACCATGTACACATCACCAACAAATGATGTTAGTGTCGGTGGTATAGGCATCCATGAGTAGGAGATACACCCACATGTCCACCTATTAATTAATTCTCATCTCTGCATAGTCATTTCGGATTCCTGATACAAAAATCAATGTATTTAGAAATAATTATATAGGATTACAAATGTACAACAAAGTTATGTCCCCGCATTGGTTAGTAATATTAATTTCTTAGCCATCAGGTGTCATTGATGTGATCCTCATGACTGTTTAGAAAATACAAATGCAAGATACTATAGATGACTCAAAATACTCATTTTGAATTTTAAAAATAGAGCAAATGATTTGACTCCATGCATATGACACATTTTCGCAAAATTCGCTGAAGTAATTAGAACGCTTATCCATGTTTAATTATAAATATAGGTTAGTGTCCCTAAACTTTAACTGTGATTTATATCCATCTTTATGTCACAACTAAACCTGTATCTGTATCGAATTTTTAAGATTATTTGTTCGCTAACTCTTCATAACTAATGTGATTTGTTATAATATTTGATTTTACTTACAATTCCATATGTCTTATATCTTATGTAGTTCTTAGCGCTAAGGGTGTATTTCTGTGTTAGCTTTTGAAATCACCATTTATGATATTAAAGCCCCTATATCAAGAACGTTAATAAACAGAATAGAGCAAGCGAAATAAGCAACACAAATGATAAAGCATAAATAAATGAGTACCATATACTTTAATGAGGAGGAAACGGTACCATCGTTGCTATATGAAAATTTCTAAAACAGATTTTAAGAAAATAGCTAGGAAAAATCATCAGCCGGTCAGCCACAATGTAGCTCAAAACATAATGTAGAACTCGGCATCATATATGATTCTGAATTAGCATCATCCTCGTATTCATACGACATCAATTCATGCATTCATAATTACAATTGAAATAACGAGAAAAATATGGATGTCTCTTCAAGGAAACGTCTACCCTATGGCCGAACATATAAAGTAATTTAGTGTAACCCTAATATTAGCTTCTTCATTATAGTCACGTGACCGGTCTCTTGGATCCTTTCGACAATAGTAACGTACGAACATAAGAAAAAACTGATCGAAAACAGTCAATTTTCAACTCTCCAAAAGATTCGAATAATAGCCATTTTGTTAAATTTAAGAGTAAGATAGCAGGCATGTGGCACTTAGCTTAATTTACCGACCTTGAAGTTTTGTCACATCTTCCATATTTTAACCGCACTTCGCTGTGGTGCTGAATTATTTTCCATGGCAATCTTCATCACCTTGATTGATCAGTATACATAACGATTTATTCTCGTTTTATTAATTGCAGTAGTTTTTGTATAGTTCGACAAAAACTAATTGTTCGTATGAATCTTCTTTGGGATATTTATTAAAGTCTAGTCCACTTGCAAAATTATTATGCCTTTATGTGGTGTAAATGCGTTTTGTTTACATGGTCGAAAGGAATTATCCCATGTACGGCCAGCATGGATTATCCAGTACGTACTATTGTGGCATTTTCCCTCCACAAATTATGCTTGAATACATATTTCTTAGACTAGTTAATGTCAAGCGGACAGGCCATTCTTGTCTAGTAATAGAGAAGACAAATATTTTGTTATGAAGTCAAATAGAGAGGCTGAGAAAACTTGATTGATTGATATACTTACAATCTCCTTCTCCCGAAGTTGGTAAAGTGTTGGTCTCTGCCTGATATCCTCTACAATGATACCAGCAAGGTCTCTATAATGATCTACATGCGGCAATGCTTCTATCATATCACTGAACGTCCTCTCTGACTCTGGGATGCTGCCTTCACTTGTCAAGGAGAATACCGAAATCTTATGACCCCTAGACGGTGGAGCCAGATATACTGCATCAAGGGATGATGTCCCACCACCCGGATTGAAATAGTACCCGTAGGGTCCCGTTGAAATTTTCCTGGGGGCTGCGCTACTCTGAATAATAAAACGTGGCTGCACATGTATTGGTTGATCAGGATGGAAATCGTCCATGAAAGACACCTTTTTAATTCGATGTTCAATCGGTCGGTCACTCTCCTCCACTTCTGATTCCTCAATTATACAGTTATTATGGTCCAATATTATAGGAACCTTTCTTTGTTCAGAACTACCTATGCTACCCTGAGAACCGAAACTTGTCTCTTGGTTCGTTTCAGATTCTTTATTAACACTGTCTGAACAACACAATTCTAGTGACACATTTTTTACACCAAGCGGTATTTCTGCATTGTTCTTTTCTATGTCTTTATCCGTTTCTGTCTCGGTCACCTGAGATGCTTGTAATCTTCTTGGTGGTATGTTAGACAAATGTTGATCTGTTACGCCAACCCTTCTCTCCATTTGATGATTATTAAGGGTTGATGTTTTACTGCCTGAAAAAGGCTCAACATCGAAGCTTAGACTGGATGGATCATATCCGCCTGATTGTGTGGTGTTTTCTTCGATACCCGACATTAAATCTACGTCAGAGCCTTTTGACTGAATAATGATATTAGGGGGTTCCATTTGTTTTCGCGCTTCTTTGAGCAAAAGGTCACGGCTGGTCGTTTCATTAGTTGATCGTCTATTGATATCCATAGTTTTGAATTCCTTGCGGCTGAATTATCAAAGGTACAGCTATTTCTAATTCTATACGTTTTTCTATTGTTTTTGTCTTTGACACTCGCATCTAAATACCATAGGTAGCGCTAGCACCAGTTTTGTTTTTATACTGTTATTAAAAATTAGCCATCATTGTCTTTTGAACAACATGCTTGTTGATACAAACACTTTTCGGATATTTATACATCTGAATTGACGTCAATTGCCAACGTTATGTTTTGCTCCTATTTGTATAAATTAAGGACACAAATAACAAAAAACGGAAAACCCATTTGTCTGCTAAACAAGAACTAAAGAATGCATACGATGTGAAGATAATTAAGCTTTCGATTGGGCAGGTGGGGGAGGAGCCATATTATGCAAATTCTCTGTATTTTCCTGGTATTCTTACCATCGTTGTATTTATTCAGTTATTAGATGCACAGAGGCACTGAGAGTTAACGGTAGTCTGGCGTTTTGATTGGCAGAGTTACGAGAAACCCTGTGCAAGGGGTGTCACATCTGTTAATTGATTATATTAACATGACAGGTGTGAATCCCGTACAATAAATCAGTCTTATGTTTGGACTCATATGAAGGATAGGATTTCCAGAGCAAAGTGATTTATTAAAGCATATGACGCAAATTTGTTGTTAAATATATAATTAAATAATGATATTTGAAAGATAAGTTTTTAATGAGAATTTAGAAATTCAATTAAATAAACCTACAGTATGTGCATAAAATGTTTGGGATTTTTAATCAAATATTGTTTCTCTTCTTTCAAGTTAAATTTTGAGGCGTACATATGTTTAAAAACTATATCAATTAGGAAATCAGTAATGAACGTTGCCGTCATTTTAATCAGTGGTAACTATTCATTGTACGTTAATACATAACACAGGCCCACCAAATACAAATGTATCCAGTTTATTTTTGCTTCCCATGGTGTCTGTGATCGAACACGATGGAAGAGTGGGTAGCTTCACGGCAACGAAAAGGAATCGTACCTTAATGAATGCGATGATATTAGAGAACGTCGCTGAGTTGTCTAATGCGTGGCTTCACAGCACGAAAAGGGATAGTACCTTAATGATTGAGATGGTATTAGAGAATCTCGCTGAGTTGTCTAATGCGTGGCTTCACGGCTACGAAAAGGGCTCGTATCTTAATGAATGAGATGGTATTAGAGAACCTCGCTGAGTTGTCTAATGCGTGGCTTCACGGCTACGAAAAGGGATCATACCTTAATGAATTAGATGATATCAGAGAACCTCGCTGAGTTGTCTTATGTGTGCTTCACGGCACGAAAAGGGATCGTACCTTAATGCATGAGATGGTATTAGAGATCCTCGTTGAGTGGTCTAATATGTGGCTTCACGGCAACAAAGTGGATCGTACCTTAAGGAATGAGGTGATGTTAGATAACCTCGCCTAGTGGTCTAAGGCAGTGGTCTCCAACCCCTGGGCTGCAGGCCGGTACCGGTCCGTGAATCAAAATAGTACCGACCCGCCCAAAGAACATTACAAATTCTTTCCATTTTATTTACTGTGGTGTATTTATCTCGGGTTTGTGCGACTTTACATGGACGAGAGGTTAATCGGGGGCTAAGAGAAGTCACCTAAGTATCACCAATATCGTGCATGCTCAAAATATCGTGATATTGGGGCGGTTTTAGGTCACGTCTGTTGCTGAGCGGCTGCAAGCGGCAGAGGCGTTGTAGCTTTGGTGGAGAGAAGATGTGTATCAGCTCTTCTCTCTGTTCACTGGTACTTGTATAACAGTGCATCGTGTACGTTTGTATTGTGTTTGCTCAAATTTAACCCAGAAATTAGCAAAAATGAGTACGAAACAGGCGTCGTTAGAAAGTTTCCTTGGGGAAAAAGAAAAGGCCCAGTGAAGAGACAAAATAAGAGCCTTCAACATAAAAAATACAAAAACTTTTAACAGACAATACCATAAGTCTTACTTGAAATATGGATTTATCGGGACAGGTGATCCCACACACCAACCCCGCTCTGCATATTTTTCAGCTACCAGCTCTCTAATGAAACAATTAAACCTTCAAAACTGCTTCGCCACCCTGGATTAAAAGACAAATCCCTGGGTATTTTGAAAAAAGAAAAAAAAAACGGGAACACGAAAGACAGAAGAATTTTATTAGGGCCACCACATCAATAAAGGAGAATGCACTGAGAGCATCATATTTGGTGGCCAACCATATTGATAAGGCTAAAAAGTCATTCACTGTCGCTGAAGAATTGATCTTGCCCTCCATTAAAGACATTTGCCGTGAACTTCTAGGAGAGGCTGCTGTGGAAAAGATAGCACATGTGCCTCTGTCAGTTAGCACTTTGACTAGGCACATTGAGGAAATAGCCGAAGACATTGAGACAGAATTGTTGGAGAGGATTCATACATCACCGTGTTACGAACTCAAGGTTGACCAATCGACAGATATCGACAAGAAGGCAATACTACTTGTTTTTGTGCGATATCTAAGTCAGGAGGATGTGCATGAGGATTTGTTATGTGCACTTTATTTGCCAACCAACACCATAGGAGCAGAACTGTTCGTCACTTGATGGTTATATGTCAGAACAACTTAAATGCTCCTTTTGTGTTGGCATATGCACCTATGAAACTGCTGCTATGACCGGACGACTGTCTGGTGTAACTGCTCGGATAAAGGAAGTTACACCTGAGAGTGAATCTACGCATTCTATCATTCATATGGAAATGCTGGCAAGCAGAAAAAAATGTCACTGGAATTTAACAGCGTAATGATTGATGTCGTTTAGTTATTAACTCCATTAAAGCACACGACCTTATCTCTCGTCTGTTTCAACCGCGCTGTGAGGAGATGGACGCAGACATAGCACAGATGCCTTTTCTTATACACAGAAATAAGATGGTTATTCAAAGGAAAATTGCTAACCAGCGTATTTGAATTACGAAAGCCATTGCAAAGTTTTTTCTCAGATAATGTGTAACCACTGGCAGCACAGTTCAGTGACAAGGTATGGGTCGCAAAACTGGCTTACCTGTGTGACATATTCAGCCTGCTCAATGAACTATATATGTCCCTTCAGTGGAAAATGACAACTGTTTTCCAGTCGGCAAAGTAGCTGTATTTAAAGTCAAACTGAAGTTGTGGGGACGGCGCGTGAACAGTGGCATTTTGGATATGTTTCAGACATTGGCGGAGATTTTAGGCAAAACTGAGCTTGAGCATTTATTCTCCCAGTTGGTGCACGATTACCTGTCTTTGCTTTTAAAAGAGTTCGAGCACTGCTTTCCAACCTCAAAAGACCCACGAACTGGTAAGGAATGTGTCCGCGAATCATTTGTCAACAAACCAGGCGAATCGAGCATGTCTGTGCAAGAAGAAGATCAACTGCTGAAGATTGCAAATGACGGCAGCCTTACAAAATACGTTTGAGACAACAATTCTGCCGATGTTCTGGATTAAAGTCATGGCGGAATACCCTGAGATTGCCACCATAGCACTTAAATCCCTATTGCCATTTGTGTGAGGCGGGGTTTGTTGCAGTGACAGCAACCAAAACAACGGAATAAACTAGATATAAGCAACACACATCGGGTGTCATTGTCTCCTATTACCCCCAGATGGAACCATCTCGTTGCAAAGAAACAAGTTCAGGTTTCTCATTGATTTAGCATTCTAGTGAGTTAAAATTTTAAATCACTTTATATTCATTATTTGGTGTAACTGTATTTTATTTTGAAGGTATGTTTAAATACAATTAAATTAAAATGCTTAAATCAAAATTATCAAACGTTGATCGGTCCTCGGCGATAAAAAGGCTGGAGACCATTGATCTCAGGATTTGTCTTTGCAGATCACTAACACATCTCACCTCTGTCCAGCTAAAATCACGTCTTGGCTCGACCATTGTGTTTTTGTGTGAAACCTTTGTCAATACCTTCGTTTCGGTCAATGGCTCTTTCTGGGGCCTTTTGTGTTCTTCCTTAATTGAATAAATTGGCCGCCATGTATTAAGTGCTGAAAAATGGCGTTAGACCCCACAAAACAAATAAGGACACTCAAATATCTCATGTTCAAGGCTAGTCTTTCTCATAACAGGTAATTATTCCATCGCTTTCAATTGTCATTGACTGTTTCATTTAAATTTGTACTGAGCTTATGATTAGGGGCTTATTAAATGTATTCATGATTACCCAACAATGTGCCTTATACAACCGAAATGAAATATTTAATCAAGTGTGAAAAACAGATTATAAACGAATGGATAATGTTATTTATTGCTGTTAGGTATAGCAAGAAATATGGCTAAAGATATACAAGTTCTACATGCATTTTCGAATGAGTCATATTAAACATCCGGGCGAAAGAGCATACAAGAGTCGGTCTTCATTTGTCTTGTTATTTCTATTCATAAATTCTCGCATAAAAATATACACATCAATACATCGTATTACTATAATTTAGCATTGATCTTTAAAAGCTGTTGCTTTAAGAAGGTAAATGCAATAATCAAGATTGGATTAATGTATTCAAGAAATTAAAGCTGATCAACTTGAACAAAATAAGCTTGAACAAAATAAATAATGCTCTTTTCTCACGAAATATTTTACTAATTATGTGGGCATCCATTTTTTATTCCTTGCTATTGTTTTCGTGTATGTTATTATTATTATTATTATTATTATTATTATTATTATTATTATTATTATTATTATTATTATTATTAAACAAAGTTGAACAAAGTTCACAGACGCAGACAATTATCTACTCGTGCACGGATCTAGACAAATTATCATTAGTAAATCTGCATGATCCTAGAGTTCTATCAATTCAAAAACTGACAACGATTCTTAATCCATTTTATGTAAACTCTTTTGAGATATTCGTTTCCGGAAATAGCATTACGATTTTATCCAAGCACTTTAAAAATATACATCCATAACATACATACCATACCATACCATATATATATATATATATATATATATATATATATATATATATATATATATATATATATATATATATATATATATATATATATATATATATATATATATATATATATATATATATATATTTAAAGAATACAAATCATATGGCGAATAACAACCCTTTCAAGCTTACTGGATCCACCAAGGGATCACGTGTGGTGTGTCAGGGATTAATTAAAATAGATGCAATAAACCGACGACGAACAGTACGAAACTAGTAACAAGCTGGTTGTTTTTATAGTTTTAATACATGTGGAGACAGCCATGTAGAGGTTTACAAACACAACGTTTTTGTGTTTATTTGTTTGTCGTATATATGTTTTGTATTTGCCTTTGAAAAAGACTCATTAAGAGTAGAAAGCGCTTAGGCTAGTTAGTTACTAGTTTCGTACTGTTCGTCGTCAGTTTATTGCATCTGTATATATATATATATATATATATATATATATATATATATATATATATATATATATATATATATATATATAGATATATATCTATATATATATTTATATATATATATATATATATATATATATATATATATATATATATATATGTATGTATACACACACACACGAGAAGTGTGCGTGTAATCTCTTTTTATATGTGGGTTATAGTCTGGATGCTTTCCATGTCTATTAGTTTTGAACTCAGTGTGGTTAATATTTCCACAATAGGTCTCTCTGGCCTGCGTCTAGGGTCGAGTGGTCAATCTTTGCATTTCCGTGCACCAGGTGTGCACGAAAAGTTTGTACTTCTTCTCATCCAATGCTGATTCTTGGAAGAAATGTTGGAAAATTGGCATTTTCTTTCTAGTTCTTTATACACTTTGTCACAGAAATATGATTTAAATGTTCAACGCTCAAGTTATGTTATATTCTTTGTCTTTTGTCTTCACTACTCGATCTCTGTCTTGTTTCTGCAATAGTTTACTTTGCTGAAAGATTTCTTGTGTCTAATGTTTGCCTAATAGACAGCAGACGTCCGTGATGTATGGTGCCATTGCAATAAGTTTGCCAATGAAAGTTGTATTGGTGTTTATGGAAATGGAGTTGTGTAACCATTTAGTCAAGTATTAAATTTTAAAATGCTAAAAAAGTTTATTCATTTTCTTTTATCTTAATTGGGTAAACCTATGGTTCCCTGCATTAGAAAAAAACAGTTGTTTATTTCATTACGTGGTCAATGTATTGCATTACAGATCTAATTTATTTTGTCATTACATTCTTTTGTTTTCCATTATCTACTGTTTCCCTGACATTCACGTTTGTTAGGTGTTGTTTCTCATATTTAAACATTTGTTAATATTTTAAAAATCCGTTGATATTTTAATTCAAAAGAAAGCTTCCTAATTCACGTGTTGCTGAGGATAACAGACTTGAGTACTTGTTAATATTTAATGATTTATTTTTATTTTGTTTTTCGCAGCCTATGATCAAGGAATCCCCACCTTGTAGACCTTCATGAAAAGTATGAACGTTTTTGATTATAGGCTTTGGCTTTTAACAGTTTTCTTTCTCATGCTTCTTATTGTCTTTTACAGGATTTAATTTTTCTACTGTTATGTTGCACGCTTTCTGCTATTATACTAGCTCGTCATTCTAGATGCTGTTCTTGAATTCATGCTCCTTTTACATGCTCTCTATGTTATTTCTAATTCAATTTTTGAACACATTCATTATTAATGACAGCCTATAGTCCATGGGTAAATCATCTATGTTTTCAATTTTTCTCCTCCTTTGTTTCATAAATTTGTTTTCAAACATTTTTTGTTTCCTTGTTTCGTTCTGCTGTTACATAGAAGACGATAGCAAGCTTGAAAGATGTTATACGCTGCAGGTATCTTCTTCATCTTTACGTAATATCTGTAGAGTAAAATTGCGTGGTCTCAACTGAACATAATATTTTTAACCAATTGATAAGCTTGTTACGAAATATTTTTGATGAACCTTGAACTATTCATAAAGCTCAGTGATACTGTATTTTTAGTCTCTACTAAAGATGGTTTGCTGAACTAAGTGTATCTATCACTAGATGACGGTATTATGCTAATATTCACAGCAGTATTAGTTTTGATCAGTTTCTTGATAAACGTAATTATCATATTAGATAATGAAAATATGTGCATTTGTCGTTTTCATTTGTGATGTGGAACGTCGTCACACTATTTGCTATCTCCTTACATGCGATGGAGAAAAAAAGGAAGAGTTTTTATCTCTGTAATCTACAGTAAGACCATTCTTACAGTTTTGAGTAATATTTTCTCTTGTAAGCAAACTACTGAAAAATTATTAAAAAAGTAGACTTTTAATGAGAAACATGAGCCGATCCTTATATTCCGC
The DNA here is from genome assembly GCA_016746295.1 of Potamilus streckersoni. Lineage (NCBI taxonomy): Eukaryota > Metazoa > Mollusca > Bivalvia > Unionida > Unionidae > Potamilus > Potamilus streckersoni. The sequence goes on from JAEAOA010000789.1 coordinate 33,446, forward strand.
ACTGTAAGCATCTTTGACTTTTTTATTGTATTTTTTAATTATTTTTCAAATTAAGTATTTATATTTATGTAAAATATCAATAACATTTCATAGAAAGTTCAAAATCAAACTGTGTATCAAATATGTTAATTTTTCTGAAACTATTGAGGCTTTTATGACATTAATATCATAATCTTGTTAAAGCTTAGCGTTATCCTAGTGTTTATATATTGTGTTATTTCTACATGATGGAAACCTTCTGCCTGATGATTTTTATTTCTGAATTGTTTTGCATATTCACACATCGTTTCTTGCTTTATTTTCCTTATCATGTCGACTTGAAGTTAAAAATTGAAGTTATATTTCTTAGTGTAGGGTTCTAAAAGTCTTGCTCTTCTGTGTCTTCAACGTTAGCCTTGCTCAACACATTCCTTATCGCTCTGAGACTGTGTCAAATTTTCCACAATTTCATAAATGTGTATTGATATATCTCATTCTTGTTGTATATAACCCCCGAAGAGCTATTTGTTAGACACTCGTTAAAGCAACGGCTATACATGACCATAATAAAGATTCCAAGGTGTCTGATATACATGTTGGTGTCCTTAGTACTTTGATCGCATTAATTAAACATCATTTATCCATATTAATAAGTGATATGCATCGTATCATCTTTATTTACTTAGGATAGTTGATAATACTAAAAGCAATCTCTTTGTTTTAAATAGATTCGTGTATCTTTTCGGCTATTTTCTAACCTGTTGACTTTCATAATTCTTGATTAACATTGTTCATAATTTAAATAATTATGCCCTCAGTTTGCATCTCAAAATCACTTCTTTGTGTTCCCTTGTCATTCGTGTCTGCATTAAACATTAAATAGGTTGTGTTAACCCTGTGTTAATAATCTTCCATTTCCAGTCTCATTTCTATATGATCATCTTGTTGTCTTATAAACCTGACAGATTTAAACCATAAAAACAAAATAAAATTATCATTCTCCCTCAAAAAATAAAACTATCCACTACGTGCAACAGAAAAGAATCCTTCAAATGTATCAATCTTTTCGTTTTAGCTCCTTTACTAATTATATACACTATACCTCTAATTCTTTTAAATGCATATATATGTTTCAATGTTGAAGACATTGGAGTCATTGATATATTTGAACACACTCTTAAAATATTAAATCATTAGAATGCATTTCGGAATTTATTTTGTATGAAAGAGATTTTTATCTTTTTCTTCACAATCAACTCTTAAAATTTGTTCTCCTTTCCTTGATTCATTCAATTTGTTATTGGAGCATTCAATGAATTGCAATTGTATCTCATCTTATATATTCATTCTTTTTTGTTTTAAGCATACTTGTATTCTCTTAGATTCTGACACTTCTTTCTCAATTTACTATGACCATTTCACACAGGTGTTTATAACTGATAATGTTTTGTGAAGAGATCATAACGTCGAATAAATGTGATTAATTTAATAAACATTATGTTAATCTCTTATTAAGAGTTTCTTTCGCTTCCTGTTTAATGTAGACGAGCATGTAGGTTTTTTAATAACAATTACTTTGCCAGCAGAGAGATGCTGCTGGTATACTTGCAGAAGAACTGCGTAGCATCTGCGCAGCAGAATGTGATTTTTTTCCAAATTAACAAAAAGACTTCGCTCACTGGTTTGTATTTGTTAATCTTGTCCATCTTCTTAGTGGGTCATTTATTGACATCTTGTCAAATATTTCATGTCTTGCTATTCCATTTTCTCTAATTTGTAAATTATGTAACGAATATATATATATATATATATATATATATATATATATATATATATATATATATATATATAGATAGATATACACATACACGTGTGCTTTTATCCATTATTTACTCCACGTGTAACAGAACAGGTTCGATCCAGCCCCAAAATACATAATGCAAGTAGATCCTATCATTGGAGACCCAGTAAATGATAATGATTGCCACTGGAAGGAAGTGAATAGGCGTAAGAATATTACAATGGTATTTCTAGAACAAAGCTAAGAATATTTTCTTACTAATATAACTGACGTGAATTTAGGCGTTTGATTTGTTCTCTTGATCCTTTCTCTTGGTTGTATACCGAAGTTTGGTTGGTGGGGGTTAACGCCATTTTTCAGCGCAGGAAAAGCTATTCATGGCGGTCAGTAAAAATGGTTAAGGAATAAGCCGAGGAACCAACGGGAAGTAATGGTCAAGCTTTCTCACATACTATATTGGTCGAGTCAGATAAACCCACGGTGGCAGAGGTGATAGGGAAAGGCCAGTGGTTTGCAAAATCACTCGTTTGGTCTATTAAAGTTAAGAACAAGTAACGAAGGTACATCTATCAAAACAGGGGCAAAACGTAAACAATTTTAAGATACATATATTTATTATTTTCCTAAATTATGTTCATAATGTGCTGAAGAAGAAAGGAGGAACAAAATGCTTTCATGCATATAATGCTATGGACTTTGCGAAAGTGGCTATTTGTGGCTACTTATTCCGTTAAGCAAGATTTTAGAGAACCCTTAAGATAGCCTTTTATGTAAATGAAGTAAGGGTTACTTATTATTTTGCTTAGAGATGGTTTTCTCAAATAAAAAACTGAAATTCCAATGCTGTTTTAAACATTTTTGTTGCATTGTTTAAGCTTGATATGTAAATACGTAAAAGATCTGAAGATGTTTACCTGACTGTACCTTCCATTTGAACATATCTGCTTCGACACCGACCTAAGCAAATCGTGCTTGCATAAATTTGCCTACGTGTCTGCGATCTTGAACCAAGAAAAGGTACGACAGTGAATATAATTACAATGGATTTTGGGAGTTAAATGATCACATGTTGACAAATTGAGCTCTCAAATGTCAGCACAGATAATGCAATTTCATTAATGACTTGTAATATAAATCAGATAGTCCTGATCTGTTTGCGATTTTATCCGATTTACCTTCGTGCAACAAATGGTAATTGTTTGAGGCATGTTTATGGCCTTCTTGATGGTACTCAAACTGTACTTAAGGAGAGAGGCATTCCGCATGATTTGTGACTGTAAAGTTCGTTCATCCCATCATAGCACTCCTCTAATTTGCCCGTTAAATGTTCAATCTGTCAAAGAGACAGAGAGAGAGAGAGAGAGAAATTCAACCTACGTTTCAAAATCCTCATATAGTGAAGGTGCTCATTTGACCCATTAATTTGTCAGTATTTGTGGCTAGATAACTTAGAGAGATATAACAATGAAAAATTCTGGATGAAATCTTAAGCACAATACTGTTAATGAATAAGAATGGACACTAGCAAAAAGAATCGCAAGTCAAAAGTTAGTATTTAATATTTATTGAACGCTGATTGGTCATACGCTCCTAATATTGTTATTAAAGACTGTACATAAGAGATAACGTATAGAGTTGTGTTTATGGTGATATCAACCGGAAAAACACAGCTATATCATTAATTAATATTAACGATGTTGGATTATGGAAGAATGAATCGTTGGCCTGTTCAAAAATGGCATTTAATGTTTGCCAGTTATATAATGTTATTTTCTTCTGCCGTGCATTTCTGTCGTAAAATATTTGAACATTTATGATGATTCTATACATCAAGATTCTGTCTAATACTTCCGTTGAAACTGTCTGGTCAGAAATCTAAGTCATGTTTATTACATTTGTCTTGAATTGCACTGGCACGAAAAGACTGCTTTTATAATTGAACGGCGTTTATTCTATTACATCAAACAGTTTCTTGTAATGATGAAAGAGACAAAAAGAATAAACATCCCAAGACAAACAATAACGCAAATTGCACTATTTGATTTCCATTAAAACGGTTTATATATTTTACAGATATAGTTTGAAATCCATTTCCATGTTCTAACTTTATCCCAGGTTGTATGAGCATCGTTGAAAGCAATCCATATCGCAAAAAAGTGTTCTGATAGATTGAAAATACACAAGCCTTTTTTCCATATATACACAAAGGAGCTATATCAGAACAGTTATATATCGGATACGAATTCAAGGGAGTATACTTTACATTAATTGTATGGAATAAAGTAGTACATAAGTTACATCTGTATATCTTGTCTACATTATTCTTATTGAATAGCACAAAACATTATTTAACATAGCATTATCAGGATAATCCAAATGTAAAGTAAAAAGGGTTCATTAGAGCTGCAACATTCCAACTATGCACTTTTTAACATTCTGTACACAGCCTTAGACAAATATATTACACCCAAAGCAGCGGCATTCTTCCAGATGGTAGAGTGTTGTATATGTAATTCAAGATACACAGGTTCGATACAAGCAGAGGGCAGGATATATCAGCTGCTTCAATGCTTCATTTCGAAGAGCTCGTTGCTGTTATTTCCAGTCGACATAAAGCGTTAAGGATGTTGGTGAAATCACCAAAAAAAAACATAATAAATAATACTACAGGTAATATAGATGCAATTATTAAGAATGGCCACTAGCGTTCAAAATTGCCATATGACTTGAAACTGTCCACTCCATTTTGTGATATTATATCCATCGTTAACAATAGACGAATTTGTAAAATTTGTATTTAAAAACCCCACAAGAACACAGTGATCTTTCAGAGTGAATAATTTTACATGCCATGTTTATTATCTGAAACAAACCCGTACTGATATGTTAACACAACATTATATGAAAAACTGAGATCTGTACCAAGCACACCTGAAGAGCTTTATCTAAAACGAGACTATTAGGTCGAAAAGTTGGATTATATATATATATATATATATATATATATATATATATATATATATATATATATATATATATATATATATATAAAATCTTTGGAAAGAGTGAAACGAAACATCTCTCTTACTTATTATATGAATTGCATGAACGCTTCCACTTATGAAATAAAATAATAACTGTGTAAATAATTTAATTATGCATATCAATGGAATTACTCAGCTGATTTTCGTGTCACCTGAAAATGCTGGATGAACGCTTGTATTTTAAGCATCAAGTACGTAAGTCTTCTAATAAATTTTCATAAATGTTTTGAAGGGAAAAGGTTGTATATTTATTAGATTGAAAATATTACAAAATTTATTCGTTTGGACCGAAAAATCTCATACTTATGTGGCGATGTAAGATGAATGTAAATGTTGATGCATCCGTATTTGCTCCAGAGGCATTCGTAAAATAACATTTCCTCTAGATTGCACTGATAAATATTTAAATGTTTCGAACTATTGGTAAAGCATGGTTTCATGTTCTGTTGCATATGTAAAGACTCACAGTCCATATACCTATGTACTTTGCTTCGCTTTTTTACATCAAAAACCTTATTTCATTACCAGTAAGGTAATCTGGTTCCAGTAAAGTTGTGATACTTCCGTCACGTTTGCTTTTATAGTTCCTAAAAGAAACACGTCTCTCATTCCGCATTTTCCACATGGCTGCAATTGTTTTGTAACGGTGCAGTTTTTTTACATGTAGGGCCAGTATATGACTTTATGCCTTCTTTCTGATAACACCAATTGAATTTGTATTACAGTACAGTATTCTCTGCCATGGTATAGGCATGCCTACTACCTTGACGAAATATGCGAAATATACATTTTTTAAAGTTTCGTTTAAGTGCGGAATCCATGAGCCACACAAGGGGAGTAACTCCAACTGTCGATGAGCCAAGCCAAGCTACAACATTAATGACGAATGGGTCAATAACACAGAGCTCAGAACAAAGTGGCAAGACTAGACCTATGCAGTGATATGGGAACCACAAAACAAAGAAAAGAAAATTCACTATACATAGGGGCGCAATTCCTCCATCATTGGACGTCGAGGATGCAAAACTACCCGAATCCGTAAACGATGTGAACGTTGATGGAGTATTTACATTAGAAGTTGTTAGAATTTGGCCATTACGCGCATTCTCTTCGCGTTCTTTCGTAGAATTCATGAGAATAGAAAGTGTCAGAGTTATAATTATAAGCAATGGAATAAAATAGGTAATAATGGCTGTAGTGATTGCCCCAAAAGTCGACAAGCTGATGACGCATTGTCCAGTAGGCGTTGGCATCGTCACCGCTTCTTCAATCCAGATTGGTACCACCGCAGTGATGCTTGACAACCAAGGCGTTAAAACAATGGCTGGAATCATGCAGCTTTTGATGGGCATGTGGGAAATTCGATAGCGAAATAATTTTACAAACTTATCGAGATTCATTTGGCAAAGGATGCACGTGGTCACAAAAGGTAGCATGATATCCATCACGATCCAAATTTTGCAGAATAAGTCGCCAAGACTCCAATAATAAAGATCGTAACGAACAACAAATGTCGTAACAAGAATGCTTAACATCATATTGGATGCAGACATATTGACAACCTGAATGTAAAATGGGTCATGTCTGGTTATCCTAGAGTAGAGACATAGGAATATCACCATAGAATTGAACACGATAGACCATATAATAAGAATGATCCCATATGTTGCACTTTGCATCCAAATATCAGTGTGCATGATTGAGTCTTTACTTGGATTGGTAACTGTCCAATTTTGGTACAATGCTAGAAGTTCATCTAAGCTGATATTTTCAAATTGTTTACCTTCCATCTGAAAAAAGTATGAGATACGTTTGATTGACATGGCAAAACAAGTTGAACACTGTATATCTAAATTATCGTAACAATTTAATTTCACAATTATTCTATGTGTCCTTTACAAAAATATAATAAAAATAGAATCCCTACATTAACATTCTGGAATAAGAATTGACCGTGTGTCTAAGATATCTAAAGTAGATTGAATCAACACGATCGAAATGAAACAGAACATATGTCAAGACTGAGAAGAAAACGAAAATTCTTCGCGATGACCTGTTATTTGAAGTTATAATATTGCAACGATATTTGATTTTGGCCAAAAAGCAGATGAAAATTAATTATAACCATGCAGGAAGACTCTGCTAACACGCTCAGTTTTAATGACCAGAACGTCTGCTATTCAACGTGCATTGACGAAATACATAACAAATTATATACACACAAATGCATTTAGTGATATTACAAAATTATGAAATATTGGAAGAGCATAATTGCAAGTTCGTACAGAAATAAAAATATTAGTTCTCTTATCATTTAGAATGAGTTAATAACCGAAATATTCATCAAGCTGTGCCATCTAATAATTGAAAAAAGAGGAATAAAGTGGAATTCAAATAGATAGGTACCCTGTCTTACCTTCATCTTAATCACTACTAGATAAGGGTCAAGTCATATAATTCTCTAATTAGAGGACACGAATTTGCATTAAACACAGTTTGGAACGACTATGCTTGACAACAGGGAAATTATTGTTGCTGACTCAAAGTACTACCGTTTATTCCGTAGTACCCTACATCCGGCACATAATATACTCGAGACACAGTATTGACTATGACTTTACAGAAAACGTATCATAAATAAATAAAAGAATCATTGACAAATGGGCATAATGATTGTGGTCTTGCAGATTGGAGGTGGTATCTTCTATTGACTATATATATATATATATATATATATATATATATATATATATATATATATATATATATATATATATATATATATATATATATATATATATATATATATATATATTCTTTTACGTTCTTATTTTGTACAGACTTATACTCAGCGCCCAAGAAGCACGAAGTCGATATTTCATGAAGAAGGAAATAATAGACTGGTAAAGTTGAATAATTCCGTCACTATTATTTGTACAGCTGTCAAATGTATATCAACTCTGTATCGCTCATGTTATTGGTACTATATCGTCATCTCTTCTTCCAAATAATACAAGTTATCAGAATTTAAATTATCATGTTAATTGGGGACGAATAACAATATAAAACAACAAAAACAACATATTTAAAGGAGAAAACGGCTCAAGACCGTTTTGCGAACTATTCATATTAAACTGTTGTCTTCATAACTTGTCAACAACCAATATACATTCTAATTTCCTGTTGGTTTCTCGTTCAATAAATCCTTTATAACTGCACAAGTGAGTATCTTGACCATTTTTACAAATTCGTTTTCTAAAAGTACAATTAAAAAGACGAATGAAATCTTATCACTGAGAGCAGTTCTCTATTTCTATATGTTCTATTTGTGCTTTTCGCTACTTCAAAAGTATCAATGAGTGAAGAATGTGACCAAAAAACACAGGCTTTGAACTTGGGGCATGATATCAGCTGTATCTATCAATGTACGCAGTGGCTTTGGAATTTATAAGATCGCATATGGTATATTCAGCTACACCTACTATCCCCAAACTGGAAGGAGTATATGTCAAGATCGAGAGCTGAAAATAAAATCCTAACTATACTTGCTATTCCATACGCAATACTTATTAAATTTAATCACGAAATTCAGATCTCTGTTTGAAGTCTATCTGGTCTTTTGCCATTTAATTGTCGAGGGGACAGCTCCTACAAGTACAGTCCCGGGCCCCGCGTGGCCGTGGGGGCTAAAACGCTGTCCGTTACGGATCACTGCCATCTCACCTCTGTCTGCGAGTGTTCGAGTCTAGGATTCGGCGAATATGGATATGTGAGAAAGCTTGCTAGTAACTTCTCGTGGGTCGGTGGTTCTTTCCGGTGATTTCCTCCACCATTAATACTGACCGCCATGAATAGCCTATCGTGTGCTAAAAAATGGCGTTAAGCACAACAACAACAACAAGTACAGATCTAGAATTGTAATTAGTTTACTGGTACTGTAATGTTAATGGATCATGAAGGTTTTTGTTTAATGTCTATGGAGCGCTAATTAAAGTCATGACGCTTGACTAGATATTGGACTCTGTAGTTGCTTAAATGTCGTTATATATATATATATATATATATATATATATATATATATATATATATATATATATATATATATATATATATATATATATATATATATATATATATATATATAATCAAACAAGACGAAGATACCATTTATGCAAAATAATCTTAATATATTCCTTCAAAACATGGAGGGTTCAGAAGAAATGGGAAGAATTTCTTTTAACTGCATGCACATTAAGCTCCAAAATGACAGCTGCAGAATGGTTGAATAAGAAACTTTATGCTTTTCATTTGCAGTACTCCTTTAATTATTGATCAAGAGATTGTAAAGATTGTCAGAACTCCTGCAATGTCTTACAAATTTTATACGTTGAAAATTAAGATTATTGAGGAATAGATAAATAAATTAACTGAAAGTCTAGTCCTTTAGCTGGCTAACCAACGCTTTGGTGATATCTACCCTTAGCGATGTATAACTCAATACTATGTCATTTTGCCTTTTTGTAAATGAAAATGGTAATCTGTGTAATTATTCATAGAGCAGCAAAGACATTAGAAGCAAAGGAAAAGAAAACCAAACAGAATCTCTGTTTACTATGAAAAGTGTAACAAATATGATTATTTTGTGATACTTATTTAATCAGATTTAAATAACTTACGTCACTTTGACACAGATTTTGAAAATATTTGGAGCACGAAAGTTAAATTCAGGCTCAAAGTGCTACATGTGGTAAAGTATTTGGAATGTTCCTACATTAATGGAATTATGCAACCTAAGAGAGGATTATCAAATAAGGCAAGCACTGACATTTGTGTGATTCAGGCTTTGTAGTAATTGAAACTTTATTTAAACTTTGTGCTAGGAGAATGAACTTCAGTTTCTTTCTGAAAAATGTTCGAGAATAACCGACATGATTGCATCTAGTTATTTTACAACTGTTATAAAGACATTAAAAATGATACTTCTCAACTAATCGGATTGAACCTATTAACGTGACAAACATGATAAAGCGACTGGAAGGTCGACAGCCTTGTTGAACAAAGAGCGACACAAGCCAACGAAACCAGCAAAAAAGATATACCCTATATTAAATGAGTCCTTTATAGTATATTTTACGACACAATGATAAATTAAAGGTACATAAAGTATGACACAATAATAATTAAAGGTACATAAAGTATGACACAATGATAAATTAATGGTACATAAAGTATGACACAATGATACATTAAAGGTACATAAAGTATGACACAATGATACATTAGAGGTACATAAAGTATGACACAATGATAAACTAAAGGTATATAAATTATGCGTCCGAAATGTATGTGAGTATATAAATCTTCGTATAAAATGTATTGATAAAACAGTTGTTGAAGGCAGTTTGGCAGTGTTGCCTTCAAACATTGCCGGAGAGAAATTTAGATTTTTATTGCTATTGATATCTACGCATAATTATTTTGATTATCACTTTAGTTCAGTCCCTATACCAAGACGAACGAATTTGAATAATCATTGTCTGAAAAAGATTAAGGCGTATAATTGAATCTATTCCTATCAGTCTTTCAAATAACCATCGTATGGAATCATCAATGGTGGCTAATGATACAAACATCCGCATAAATATCGTAGACAATTGACATCTTGATGCCAAATATCATTGACGTGTGTGTAATTGAAAATTTGATTTATTATAAAGAGCAATGCCAGTTTTCGCATACTCTGTAACATATCATCCACAAGAATAAGCATATGAATGTTAATTATGACAATTGTCAACGCTTCCATTTGCAGCAGGTTATTACATAGTTTTCAGAACTCAGTCATAACTCCATTGGAAACACACGAGTGAAATATGTGATTTAAATGAAATGTATGGATCGCACCTATGCTGCATCTTTATTATACTACTCGTTTACATTAACATAAATCAACCCTGGAAGAGTTGTCCTAAAGAAACTTGGTATTCCGGTCAAGCGCGTAACTAGAACAGTTTTCGTCAAATTCAACTATGATTATCTGCATGTCAAGATTGATTTCAATTCTAACAAATCATTAAAATAATTGGGTTGAAAAGTAGTACTATGCGAATATCAATTGTAATCAAAATGGCGTATGAATACGTATTTAATTAGCAATTAGTGTCTCAACAGTGGGCCATTGCTTTTATTTCCTCTAGATCCTGAGATCAGTTAAGTTTGAAAAACGCAATAACACACAGACACACATGCATATATATATATATATATATATATATATATATATATATATATATATATATATATATATATATATATATATATATATATATATATATATATATATATATATATATATATATATATATACCATGTTCATGTAGTTGATGAGTCAGGATTTTAAAGATCTAGAGAAAGCAATGAAGTCTTTATGATCAGCACACTTTATACGTGTTTTTCCGAAGAATGTGTTCCCAACAATAAGCAAAATATAATATGTTACTATCATCAGAAATTTTGCGTAAGATATTATTAGAAATGTAATTCTAGGGCCGTGTCTCAGTCGCGTGGTACTAGCTAAATAATAAATACAGGAAATGATTAAAGAGGCTGTCATCAGAAAGCACTACTCGGTTCTAAGGAAGAATGTAACTGATTTGGAAAGAGGGATGGGTGTGTTATAATAACATTTTGCTGATGACACTCTGGAAATTATTATAACCATTTGCAAACTC
>JAEAOA010000789.1:650000-921181 GCA_016746295.1 Potamilus streckersoni
ATTTACCAGTTGGTACATGCATTCTGTCTTACTGATGTTTGTTTTCAGGCTGAATTGTTTTGCAGTCTTGGAAAATTTGTCCACTAATTTCTGCATATCCTGTGCATTGTGTGCTACAATGGCACTGTCATATGCAAACAGCATTTCTCACACTACCAATTGCCTGGTCCTTGTCTTTGCCTTGAAGTGTGACACATTAAAGAGATCACCATTGTGGCATGTCCAAATGTATATACATTCATTTGTACCCTCAAAAGCCACCTTAAGCATTGCTGTTAAGAGAGTGAGAAGAGGGTCAGCATCAGTACACTTCCCTGTTTAACACCATTTCTTACTGGAAATTCTGTGGACTGCACAATGCTGAGGGCAGCATATGCATGCATACCAGTGTGGAGGGCTTTGATGACATTTTTTTTATGATTATTATCATTAATATACACAAACTGGTTAAAAATAATGCAGTAAATTTATTGTGTGGTCTTTTTGTGGACTAAGACAAAACAATTTGACAAACGTGACTATTTTTATACTTTTTATGCTCTTTGAATATTTTTTTTCATAGTTTATCTTTGCTAAACTTATCATGAAGAATATTAAAAAAAATTCAAATATTGTTCTTATGGACAGATCTGCTGATTGCATATAGCTCTCTTGTATTGAATTTAGCATTTCTTACAAAGCCATATCATTCAGAATATTTCTGAGTATGAATACATGCGTAATATTCAGCCACATAGTTTTTATTTAGATGAGCGATTTTCATTTTGCACAATTTTTTTTATTTTCTAGGCTAGCAAAAGATGAATGCATGCACCAATAGTGATTAGTGTAAATGCACATTAAAATATTAATTCATTGCAAAGGGAAATAAATCAGCACAGAGTGAATCACAATCAAATGAATTCCACATTCAGTCACTCCTTCAAATATCTGGCAAACAGATGACAAATAAAAAATATCAGTTTCATAATACTGTACAGTTTTTGATGGCACTTTTAAAGTTGCAATATTTTACAGGCATATTCAAAAGAAAATAAATGGTTATAAATATATGACATATAACAATAAAAAAGTTAACGAGTCATGTAAAGAATACATCATAAACTTAATTAAAAATAGGTGAAGGCTAAACTAGCAGATAACAGATTGAATATGATGTCTTGCTCACTGATATGATTGTGACATGAGCATATTCTTAGGACAGAGTACCATTTGATCAAAACTGGACAAAAATATGGCTTCCAGAGTGGAAAAAATATTGATCAATCATATGAAAGATCAGATCATTAATACAAATGATTTTTGCTTATTTTTAAAAGAGTTTGAGATCTTTGTTATCTAAGATAATGTCAAAAGTTTTATCAAAACTAAAAAAGAAATATAGTTCCTAGAGTGGTAACAAGTTCAGCCAATCAGATGCAAGATCATCCATAATACCATAATATGCATGAATCTCACCCAATATTAAACTTGGTAAAGTTGTATAATATATGCCTATATTCCAAGTTTTATCAAATTCTAATCAGAAAAATATGGCCTCTAATGTTGTGACAAGCAGCAACTGCTGATGAGCAATGTCTAATGGATGCAGTGCCATTTCATAAGATCACTAGAAAAGAGCTAGTCACATATCTTCTTGTAGTCCAAAGTAACTATGTTTTAGTCCAGGAAAATAGATAACTACATGTGGTGCACAGTTGATAATATCTGAATGACATCAAAGTTCCCAGACCTTTGATTTTTGGTAGTGGTTTTCCAGTTTGGTTTTGGTCTACATTTCCTACACTGATTGTGTTCAAACTTTGAGAATCACATCTTTTTAAGAATACCTAAAAATCAATCGCTACATTCTTTGTATTTAAATTACATTGAAACCATGCTCAGTTGTATATATATGGTAATATTGATACAAAATACCTGGACTCACACAAGAAGCCAAGCATGAATTTTAATTGCTTTTAGGAAGAAATTAAACTGCATTGTAAAATGTTTTGCTGATATCTTCATACTAAAAATATACATCATTAAATCAATTCAAAACATAAATATTATGGTTGATACTGTCATTTAAAACAAAATGTTGGCTATATGGTTGGCTTTCTATAGCATACTCAACACAACACTGACTATATTATGCCAAGGAACTTACATCTTAAGTGCTTTTCCCAGGACACCATAATGGAAGCTGACTTGAGATGACCTGGGTGGATATCAGATTATGAACCTTGGATTACAAGTCTGATGTTATACCAGCTCAACTACTTTGGCTCCCATGAATAAAAAATGACACATGTTATAGGCACTACTACATTAACTGAGTCTCTTATTTATTTCCATCTTAGTTTTGAATAGATCCAGTCCTTTAGTTGTATGTTTTGATACACAAAGACCATTTTCTGTTAGGCATTAAAGTGGACACATCATACAAAAAAGTCTGCCTAGGTTATGTTCCATTTTCTGTAAATAATTAGAATTTTCGTGTAAATAACAAGAAGCACCTGAATCTCTCATTTGCTTTGCCATCCTATATACAAAATCAGAAAGGATGGACTCGGTAAACATTTCATTGTCTGTTTAGGCTTTGGTGCTACATAAGTCTACTGAAAAAAAGCATTTGTATACAATGCTTGGAATGTCAATAATCTAAGAAAAAGGATTCACAATTTTGTAGTAAGGGACCACAATAGGATTCAGTAACAGCTCAATTAGTGTAACAATGCCCTATAAAATACTTCATCAATATAACATTGTATATGGCAGCCATAAATCTGTACCACCTTATAGGTAAACCTCACCTTAGAGGTATTTTGTTAAAAAAACAGCAAAAATTAGCCTTGAAAGAACAATGCTGAGAGGGCACCTGTTGTGATAGACCTGATTTTGAATGAAGATACTGATTGATTATATTATTATGGCTGTCATGAGAGACCATGACATTTTTGGCATACGGGGTGGACTTTCAAGACAGGTCATGGTGTATTATCATGAAATTATTAAAATGGGATTCCTGACCAAACTTACCTGTCTAATACTGGTTGCCTTAAAATGAGGGAGTGTACTTTTAACCTGAAAACCAATTTTGAATCTTCATGCAAATGAATTTTAAAGCCACCTCAAATTTTTAGTGAATGAATCCCATTTATGCTTGCTTCTTTGCAACATTAGAGACATAAAAGGTGTTGCTATGCCAGTAATGTCTTCATGGTAGTGGCAGAAATATTGGTATTCTTTCTCTTGATCAATCATTTGCACACCCATTATCTGAATATACTTTTTTCCTTTTAAGTATGGGATTTGTTGATTTTAATATAAATCTCAATATAACCATTCTTTACCATTACAAGTTTATTACTTCCAATTTTCATTCTACCTGGGATTGCCAGAGGTCTTGAATGTATGGAAACAAATTGATGAAAATGATATTGTAAAACAAAGAAAACAAATCAGTGCAACATGTATCTGACTATCAGTCAATATGAGCATCAATATAAGGTGTGAAATACAAGAAATCTAAAAAGGACAATTTAAGATTTGTTCAGTTGCCTATATATATATATATATATATATATATATATATATATATATATATATATATATATATATATCTATAATGACTAGTTAAAGTAGAAAAGCATCAAAGATGCAGTATATATTCACTTATAAGTTGCATCCAACAGAAAACAGGAATGACCCTAATATGCCAATGTATAATGCACAGGCAAATCAGAATCTATGCTCTTTGCCCTTGGATGAGAATTATAAGCAAATATATACAGAAAAATACATGATACACCTGCCATGTCTTTAATATGTAGGCACCAGTAGGTTGACTCTGAAGATTACTGACCAGTAGGTCTCAGTGACCTTAACCTTCGGTCAAGGTATTTGTGCTGCCACCATTATATTCTTATTATACTTACTAGGATCATGACCTCTGACCTTTAGACAGCAGAATCTATAGGTTTTTTTAGTACCTTAAGTGCTCACCACAACATTTAGTCAAGGAATTTACCTTACAACAAAAGTTATTCTGAAATAACAATTCTGTTTTAACACAATGGCCATTACCTTTAGACACCAAAATCAATTTCTAAACATTATGTCCAAGCTGTCCATGAAGTTTGGATAAAGTGCATACTTCGGAACTAACATTATTATGCAAACACATGTTATTCCTTAGGTGAAAAGCAAATCATCCACAAAATTTAGCAAAAGTAGATACAGAAAAATTGTGCAGAAACTATTTTTCTTCTTTCAGTTAGTGACCCTACCAATCCAAAAATCAACAGAATTATTCCTTAGCCAAAAGGACAAGCCATCCACAAAGTTTCATAACTTTAGATTTTGGAGAACTTGTTTTATTATGTGGAAACTATTTTTCTTATTTTAGTCAGTGACCTTGACCTTTCAGCTCAAAATAGGGTTCTGCTTTAATACAAAATGCAAGCCATTCACAAAGTTTTGTAAGTGTAGATAAAAAAGAACTTGAGTTATTGTGCAAAAATGAAATTGGCAACAGACAGACATCATAAAACAAGACAATCTACCTTACGACATGTATATAACAAAAATTGAACAATTATATATATATATATATATATATATATATATATATATATATATATATATATATATATATATGTTCTCTTTATATAAACATAACTGAAAAATACTTTATGAGGGTGATGGAGGAAAGGAAACATGAATATATATCTTTTGTTCTTTCAAAATAATTGAGATATATACAAGAGTTCTTGATAGAGTCATTTCACACATTCATACTTCCTTTCTTGTCATAATTCAAAATCCATGTCCTTATTATGTAAGATGCCATCTGAATACAAAGTTGTGACTTTTGGCACTTCTAGCATACTTGATGCTTTCTTCTTTGTACTTGTCTGTGGTCTTGGTTCTTCACCATTTTCCATTGGATGAGCACTCAACCTACTTACAGCACTGTTAGGTCGAGATGAACTGAAAAAATTAGACAGTGCACTGCTAAGCCTACGTCCTAGGTCATATATACCACTCTTAGAACGCCCTGACTGAGCATTCTTTATCATGTTTTGTTGCAAGGCCATAGTCGTAATATCTTTAAGCTGTTTGGCAGTCTTCCAGCCTCTCCAGGCACGCTGAAGAGTTTTTGCAGCAACATCTTCCTTCTTACGCTGCATAGTGGTGGAAATAGATTTTGTATTCACACGTGTAGGGAATGCTTCCTGGAATCTTCGTTCCATTTGAGTTTGTAGTTGCTTTAAGTAATCTGTTTCATCCACATTCCCCACAACATATTTCACTAAAGACATCAAGACATCTAAACAATGTAACTTATCTCCTTCCATGATTCGTAAATTGAAGGAGACAAGGGCTATCTCATTTGGCTTAGGAATTCCTAGCGGTTGATCTAAAGAACTTACAAAATTAGACAACTGTTCATATTTAATATACTGTGTGGCTAGTGGGTCAAATCGTTCCCAGACCACATAAAACATATCAAAATCATCCTCAGTAATGCCCACTTCTTCTTGTTCATGGGCTTGATTGAAGTTTTCGAGAATGATAGCTATGTACATATTTATCACAACAAGGAAGATTATAATCACATAAGACACCATGAATAATACTGCTAGCCATGGCGTGCCACATTCTCCATTATCTTGTTCCTCCCACACTCCATCAGTTCGTTGGTAATGTGTGTTATTACATTCTGGTGGGGTAATTAACATAGGTCCAAGGATATCATTCCATCCTGCTGATGTAGATAACCGGAAGAGCAAAAGGAAGCTGTTTGGAAAAGTTCTAAAGTTAACAATATCTATATCCATAGTTCCTGTGATTTTGAGGTCGCCAAAGGAAGACATTGCTATTATTGAATAGATGTACATGACAAGGGCTAACAAAGCTCCAACGTTGATTAGGGCTGGCAGAGATATAATCAAAGCAAACAGCAATTTTCTAATTCCTTTTGCTGCCCTGATGAGTCGTAAAATTCTGCCAATACGGAAAATGCGAACCACTCGCAGAATAGTTGGACTGACTATTGCATTACTCAGCAAATCATCCAATATTATTCCTGCCAATAGAAAATGTATGAAATTGTAATTCATTGCAAAAACCTCATCGTAGGTATCATATGCTAGACAACAATCTTACTGGGCATCCTGTCAAATGAAACTACCTACGACTGTCATTCAATCATAAAACATTTCTATTCTGTACTGTCATAATATCAGGTTATAAATAACATATGATGCCCCATGTCTTTATCAGACAGCTTTATTGAGATTCCTGCCAAAAGCAAATGTCTAAAATTCACTCATTACAAACCATTTAAAGTCTGCAGTGTCAAAACATCAAATCATAAATATTATATGCCACATAGTGGCATAAAAATGTAAAGCAATTTTATCAAACAGCATTAGTTTCCATACTGCAAAAAGTCTAAAACTGTCATTATTCACAATGCATTACTATTCTGTTTTGTTATAACATCAGGTTATAAATATCATATGCCATGCTGTGGTTTAATGTTTAGAAGCTTTACCTATTAACATCATATGACAATTCAACATTTGCAGTCATTTGACAAATTTATCAAAAATTTGGTAACTAATGAGACAAAAAATAATCATCAGTCCTAGATGCTATCGATTCATGTTTCCTTTTGTCATCAGAAATGCCTCATGCAGCTCTCTGGGTGGTTTGAATTTGACACCCGTGCTTTACATAATGGGAAATTAGTTGGATACGTACTAGTTGATCTTAAAAAAGCTTTCAACCTTGTAGAAGGTTCCTGGATCAAAATGAATTTTTTTTCTTCTAGTTTTCAAGGAAATTAAAAGGAGAAAATGACAAATTTCTGGAGTCATTTTTAAAGTCTGATACTTTGATTACAGACACAATACTGCAGTTTGAGGAATGTTTGCATAAATCTCTTAGTTTCCTGACTCAATCATGGTGGATGACAATATGATGATCCTTATAAAATCATAAATTGCAAAGTTGCAGTGGAAAAAAAGTCATTATGGATTATTTTACAGGCAAATCGAGTTTAGATAAATAAATTTAATTTACCAAATATGTCTCCTTCTCTTTCATTATTGTATTTGCATTAATTAATTTGTATATACAGAACATAAGATGTGCATGATACTATCTGAGCTTTTAATGTTAACCTGCTTTCATTATCACATATTTCAGTATCCTTTAATATAACTGCTCCTTATGAGCTTAGTAATACACATATTACATGTGTTTGCCTAAGCAATACACATCACATAGTACATGTGTTTGCCTAAGTAATACACATGACATATCATATGTGTTTGCCTAAGCAATACACATCACATAGTACATGTGTTTACCTAAGTAATACACATCACATATTACATGTGTTTGCCTAAGTAATACACATCACATATTACATGTGTTTGCCTAAATAATACACATCACATAGTACATGTGTTTGCCTAAGTAATATACATCACATATTACATGTGTTTGCCTAAGTAATACACATGACATATTACATGTGTTTGCCTAAGTAATATACATCACATATTACATGTGTTTGCCTAAGTAATACACATCACATAGTACATGTGTTTGCCTAAGTAATACACATCATGTATTACATGTGTTTGCCTAAGTAATACACATGACATATTACATGTGTTTGCCTAAGTAATACACATCACATAGTACATGTGTTTGCCTAAGTAATACACATCATGTATTACATGTGTTTGCCTAAGTAATACACATGACATATTACATGTGTTTGCCTAAGTAATACACATGACATATTACATGTGTTTGCCTAAGTAATACACATCACATAGTACATGTGTTTGCCTAAGTAATACACATCATGTATTACATGTGTTTGCCTAAGTAATACACATGACATATTACATGTGTTTGCCTAAGTAATATACATCACATAGTACATGTGTTTGCCTAAGTAATATACATCATGTATTACATGTGTTTGCCTAAGTAATACACATCACATAGTACATGTGTTTGCCTAAGTAATACACATCACATATTACATGTGTTTGCCTAAGTAATACACATCACATATTACATGTGTTTGCCTAAGCTTTTGACCATGGTGCAGTGCCATGTGCTTCTATGAAGAAGAAATTTAAAATAATTAATAAATGATGACAAACTCTAAAACTATTTTGTTAGTTATATATAGCAAATAGCAATTAATATAGGAATTTGTAAAAGATTGCAAAAGAAAATGGATTTATATAAAACTTTTAAAACTTTTAATAAGAATCAAAATGACTACATAATAAGGCAACAGGAATTGTTCTTAAGTTAAAATGATGTTGTCATATACCTAGTTACATTAAAATTATCATACTATTTCCTAAAAGTATATAATTCAACATAGAAAACTCATAAGAATGCAAATATTTGCAGTGATAAGCTAAACTGCCATTTATGGATAAAATGACTTTTTATTAGTGAAATAAATGAAACAAAAATACTTAATAATACTAATAATCATAATAATAATAATAACAACAACAATGGGATGAACAGTTACAATTCAATGTTACTAAACATGTTGCTCTATGTCTTTCATCTTGTCTCACCTTTCTCAAGCAAAAGGTAAGATATTGTGAGTATGATGTAATCCAGAGGTAGCACAATTGGCATCAGATTAATGTAAAAGTCCTTGTACAAGCCAATGTAAAGTCTTTGTACAGACCAATGTAAAAGACTGTACCAGCCAATGTAAAGTCTTTGTACAGACCAATGTAAAAGACTGTACAAGCCAATGTAAAGTCTTTGTACAGACCAATGTAAAAAACCCGTACAAGCCAATGTAAAGTCTTTGTACAGACCAATGTAAAAAACTGTACAAGCCAATTTAAAGTCTTTGTACAGACCAATGTAATAGACATTGTACAAGTCCATGTTAAAGTCTTTGTACAGACCAATGTAAAAGACTTTGTACAAGTCAATGTTAAAGTCTTTGTACAGACCAATGTAAAAGGCTGTACAAGTTGATGTTAAAGTATTTGTACAGACCAATGTAAAAGACTTTGTACAAGTTGATGTTATAGTCTTTGTACAGACCAATGTAAAGTCTTTGTACAAGTCAATGTTAAAGTCCTTGTACAAGCCAATGTAAAGTCTTTGAACAGACCAATGTAAAAGACAAAGACTTTGTACAAGTTTATGTTAAAGTCTTTGTACAGACCAATGTAAAAGACTTTGTACAAGTTGACAGAGTCTTTGTACAGACCAATGTAAAAGACTTTGTACAAGTTGATGTTAAAGTCTTTGCCCAGACCAATGTAAAAGACTATGTACAAGATATGTAAAGTCTTTGTACAGACCCATGTAAAAGACTTTGTACAAGCAAATGTAAAGTATTTGTACAGACCAATATAAAAGACTTTGTACAAGTCAATGATAAAATCTTTGTACAGACCAATGTAAAAGACTTACAAGTTGATGTTAAAGTATTTGTACAGACCAATGTAAAATACTGTACAAGTCAATGTTAAAGTCTTTGTACAGACCAATGTAAAAGACTTTGTACAAGTTTATGTTAAAGTCTTTGTACAGACCAATGTAAAAGACTTTGTACAAGTCAATGTTAAAGTCTTTGTACAAGCCAATGTAAAAGACTTTGTACAAGTTGATGTTAAAGTCTTTGTACAGACCCATGTAAAAGACTTTGTACAAGTTGATGTCAGAGTCTTTGTACAGACCAATGTAAAAGACTGTACAAGTTGATGTTAAGTCTTTGTACAGGCCAATGTAAAAGGCATTGTACAAGTTGATGTTAAAGTCTTTGTACAGACTAATGTAAAGGATGTTGTACAAGTCAATGTTAAAGTTTTGAGCATGCTAATGTTAAAGTTGCTAAAGTTTTTGTGCAAGCCAATGTTAAAGTCTTTGTGCAGGCCCATAGCTTTAAAAGTTCATAAGTTCTGTGGAACACCTGTACTTTATGTTATTTAAAAAATTATGATCAACATTAACTCACTTTTGATTTTGGTAAAATGTTATAGTTGAAGTGGTAAATTTATCAAAAGAACATAATATGGCAAACATGTTTATCCAATAATCAAAGGAAAATGTTTTCCTTTTTGGCAAAACACAAATGTAAAACGTAAAATTCTATCAGGTCTAATTATCTAAACAAATGATGGTGGTGGTGGTGGTTGTTGAAGTGCTTAAAACTAAATGCCTTCTAAATTTTGGGCAAAATAGATACATTAACTGAAATACAGTAACTACAGAATGATACTAAGTAAAAAGGTTTGGCAAAAATATGCCCTACTAAAAAAGGAAGACACATCACACAGAGCATACAGCCGTACCTTATTAAAATGAATACCCTTGACTTATGCAACAGATGCATTCTCAGGAGTGGTCGCATAACTAAACATTGTGTAACTTGAAATTTCTTTTTTATTTACTCAAATTTTTATTGAAAAAATATGTAAATCCATTTAGCTATAAACTCATTTCAGCTGTTTAGGAATCCTAAATTTTCTTAGTTTTAAACAAATAATTTCACTAACCCTGGACAGAAGGTATGAGTGATTCGATGATACACTATCAAGTTAAAATATATAAATGGCTAAACTTCATTAAATTATTTTCATCATTTCAAAATCTATACCCGTACATATAAAAGGGCACTGATTTGTATCCTTTTTTCCATGCTCTGACCTTAATCTTGAAGAAAAGGACATGCTTATTGTATGTAAAAAGTCATAACATTTAACTGGAAAAAGTTTCATGAAAATCTCTCTAATCATGACAAAATTTTGGGTCAGACAAGAAAATTTTAATAAATAGATGAACAGATAGATAGCAGAATCAACTAGTACATGTCACATAAACTGGGAATTTTGCAAATACCATATATACTCACCTGCAAGTCAAGTCAAACTGCAAACAACAAGATATCCTCATAGGATAATGCACCTACAGATCAGTGTTTATGTTGTATGTTCTACGGATTACTCCTAAAAATTGTACAGACCAAGATCCTGCCAGCGCATTGTGCAATGGCAGATTTTAGTCTAAGTAGTTTGCAGCTGGACTTGTCTTAAAAGTGACTCTATACTTTATATATATATATATTATATATGTATATATATATATATATATATATATATATATATATATATATATATATATATATATATATACACATACACACACAAACTTCATATATTTGGATCTCAAATTTCATATTTACATTTTAATTTTTGAAGCATTGGTTGTCTACCACATTGTTTTACCCAGTTATGTAAATGTATTGCCAGTAATTATGTGATTTTTCCCCAATTATAAGTCTTATGATCTAGTTAGGACCTTGTTGGAGCTTATGCAAGTTGCAGGAATAGTTTTGTACAGAATTAATGGATATTATATCTTGACAATTAACCAGTCTTTTTTGGAGAAAGTTTGTAATGAGGTAATGAAAATGAATTATACTGAATGCTGTTTCCCACCAGCTTTGCCACTGAATGTTCAAAACCCCTCCATATTAATGCAAGAAAACTAGATGACTGTGACCTGCTTTTATGGGTATGAATTTAAGTTCTAAATTGAATATTATTTTCAACTTTTCATATTCAATAAGTCTGAGTGTCAACTGAAATGTATCTAAATGCAAAAAGAAAATGAGTTTATAGTAGGATGAAAAAGTAGGTCAATTTGTTCTATGTTGGCTATTGGTAAAAATGGTACTTTTCAAGATGACTGTATTCTCCTAGTCTCAAGACTGATTATGAAGTTTTAGAGAATCAGAGCTGAATGCAAATACTTCATAATTATGTCAATGGAAACAGTGGCAACAACACCATCAGAATAGTGATACTTGTGTATTCACAGGCGAGGCAAAAACTTCATGAATAATTTCAGTGTTTAGAAAATGTCACTTTTTAGTTCTGAAGATCTTGATATGTACATTGTATCATTCCATCTATACTCACTTATAAGACAAGTCCACCTGCAAAACTTTGTAGACCCAAATCTGCTGTTGCATAATGTGTTGGTAGATCTAGGTCTGTACAGTTTGTTAACAGTAATCAGTAGGACAAACAACATAGACCCTGACCAGCAGGTATATTATGCTATGGCAGATCATGATCTATGGTGTTTGCAGTTGGGCTTGACTTATATGTTAGTGCCTATGGTAACTCTATATCATTGTCTAGACAAATTTCACAAGTATTCTGACAGTAAGCTACTCTGAGCTTTTATCTTGGAACTGAGTTCTTACAGTTTCAGTGCTGCACCTAGGTCCCAATGAACTTGGTGTAGTGTATCCCACAAATCTGAGTAAAATTTTTTTAAATGGGACAAATAACTGTTTGTATTAAAAATAATGGTCAAAAAAAGCATGCCCAATGGGTTTGAGGGGATATTGGGGACATTTGGCCAAAATGGGGGAAATCCACTGTTCAACACCAAAGGTGCAACACAGTTTTTAACAGAATAAACATTTCTTTGACCTGATCATACATATTTAATTAGAATGATTTAAATTTTGTGTTGATATGTACTTGAAGAACTCTAATAGGCAAGGAATAATGCTACAATAAAAACTCCTGTGACTCTAAGTGACTATTGTCAGGGCGTGTTATCAACAAGCAATGATTTTAATTAATTTATATATGTATAAATATGTAAGCATCAATTTAGAAAAATAAATGGGAACATAAGGACAAAAGCTCAGCATTTGTCTAGGAACATACAAAAGTGCAGCCAATGTTCTATTTCCTTGTACAACATATTAGTCAATGAGAAAAACATTTTCAACTCCTTGAAAAACAACTGGCACACTCCTATTTTTGAAAAGGCTACTGGATTTAAACATCTATGGCAACTAATTACGGGATGTAAAAGACTATGGCTAATAATCCACTCTGAACACCATTTACCTTCTTCCAGTTTAGATGCTGTGACGTCTTATTGAAAAGTCATAAAATTAGATTTACTTCATGGTGTAAAAACCTTGTTTGGAAAATTATCATAGTCAGTAAATATTATGGGTATAATCAAATGGTTGCTGATGTATAGTGTAATGAACACTGTGTAGTCTAAACACTTGAGGCAATTGGATTTAGGCAAAAGGAACATTTTAAGACTTTTATTTAGTTTGGCAATTGTCTGTCCTCATATGTATGTACTGACTCATTAAATATATTATTTACCTTACATTCAGTTTTTTGGGTCATGTGATTTTAGTGGATATACATTTCTGCCAAATTTACTTACTCATTACTTATTAATAAAATACAGATTACCCTATTCAATATTTGATTTCATAAGTAAAAATTATTGGAGACCTGTACAACAGTTGCACAAAAATTATATAAACTAAATTCAAATCATTAATATGTCTGGTTTTCATTTTATCATTAATGGCTGCATTTTACTAATTACCAAATATCACACAATATTAGTGACCATAACAATCTGGAGGTACTAGAAAAAGTATGTATTTAATATAGAATTAAGGATGCTACTTTTTATAAACTCATTTAGTTGTTTCACAGCCATTCAGTCTAGTGGTCATGCAAACAATAGTTTTGTTGGTAATAAAATTCATTCATATACAACAATAATGAAAAGACTATAATTCTCATCATGGATTACTGTTTCTTATATATATATATATATATATATATATATATATATATATATATATATATATATATATATATATATATATATATATATATATATATATATATATATATATATATATATATATATATATATATATATATATATATATATATATATATATATATATATATATATATATATATATATATATATATATATATATATATATATATATATATATATATATATGTGTGTGTGTGTGTTTATGTATGTATGTATGTATGTATGTATGTATGTATGTATGTATGTATGTATGTATGTATGTATGTATGTATGTATGTATGTATGTATGTATGTATGTATGTATATACATACTTACAAGTCAGGTTCCACTGCAAACAATAATGACCCTGATCTGACATCATATCATGTACCAGAGATCTGGGTCTATATTGCTTGCTCTACTGATTAATCCTAACAAACGGCACAGACCAAGATATGTTGATGCATTTTGCATTGGCAAATCTGGGTCTATGCAGTTTGCTTGATTTATAACTATGTATACACTGTACATTATCATATCATTATGTTCAAAATTTTGCTTGTAGATATATTTTTATGATTTATGATATTGAAGCAGATGTTAGATTAATAAAAGCTGAATAAACAAAGAGTCAGTCTAAGTTTATGTTAAACACTACTGTTAATGTAGATACCTGGTAGGCATTAATGTTAATGTAGATGCATGTTAAATACCTCTCGTAATGTTAATGCATGTTAAACACTACTGTTATTGTAGATGCATGTTAAACACTACACTTAATGTAGATGCTTGTTAAACACTACTGTTAATGTAGATGCATGTTAAACACTACTGTTAATGCATGTTAAACACTACTGTTAATGTTGATGCATGTTAAACACTACTCTTAATGTAGATGCATGTTAAATACTACTGTTAATGTAGATGCATGTTAAACACTACTGTTAATGTAGATGCATGTTAAACACTACTGTTAATGCATGTTAAACACTACTCTTAATGTAGATGCATGTTAATAAACATTACTGTTAATGCATGTTAAACACTACTGTTAATGTAGATGCATGTTAAACACTACTGTTAATGCATGTTAAACACTACTCTTAATGTTGATGCATGTTAAACACTACTCTTAATGTAGATGCATGTTAAACACTACTGTTAATGCATGTTGAACACTACTGTTAATGTTGATGCATGTTAAACACTACTCTTAATGTAGATGCATGTTAAACACTACTTTTAATGTAGATGTTTGTTAAACACTACTGTTAATGCATGTTAAACACTACTGTTAATGTTGATGCATGTTAAACACTACTGTTAATGTAGATGCATGTTAAACACTACTGTTAATGCATGTTAAACACTACTGTTAATGCATGTTAAACATTACTGTTAATGTAGATGCATGTTAAACACTACTGTTAATGTAGATGCA
This sequence comes from Potamilus streckersoni, assembly GCA_016746295.1. Classification (NCBI taxonomy): domain Eukaryota; kingdom Metazoa; phylum Mollusca; class Bivalvia; order Unionida; family Unionidae; genus Potamilus; species Potamilus streckersoni. The sequence continues at coordinate 665,111 of JAEAOA010000789.1, forward strand.
CGTTAAACACTACTGTTAATGCATGTTAAACACTACTGTTAATGTTGATGCATGTTAAACACTACTCTTAATGTAGATGCATGTTAAACACTACTGTTAATGCATGTTAAACACTACTGTTAATGCATGTTAAACACTACTGTTAATGTTGATGCATGTTAAACACTACTGTTAATGTAGATGCATGTTAAACATTACTGTTAATGTAGATGCATGTTAAACACTAATGTTAATGTTAATGCATGTTATACACTACTGTTAACTTTTACTTCAAAGTATCAAAGTAAAGAGTGTTTACCCATTATAGACAGGAGAACAATTATGATGTCAAACACATTCCACGGTTGCCGAAAATAATGCCATCGGAGACCAATAATCTTCACAATGGCTTCCAGTGTAAAGATGGTTACAAACAAAATATTCATAATATCCAAAGCATCTGAGACGGACTGCGTTTGATTGTAATGCTCCACTGCCATGACTATCATGTTGCCAAATATTATCAAGATTATGCACACTTCAAACTTGCTGCTCTGTGCCACATCATAGAAAATACATTGGATTTTATTCTGAAACAGACAGAATATATCATTTTATATTTATATATATATATATTATTATATTTATATATCTATTATGAAAATATATGTACATGTAATATATAATCTTTATAATTTATCTGCAAACAACAAATGTAATGTAAATGCACATTAATCTCTTCAAGTATATTCATGTATACAATAGAAATATCAACTATATTTGCTAATAATAATGATATAAAATTTTTTTACCACACTTCCAATGATAAATTCAACAATCAAAATGATTTTTATGAAATCCTAAGCATTTATTCAGAGTAAAGCATGAGTATCTTGAATACATGTGATTCTACTGGCAGTAGGCCAAATATATCATTTCATTGTTTTAATTTGGAGAGTTCATGGCTAATTGTAGGATGTTCACAGAGGTGCTATTAGTTATAAAGGAATAAAATGTGGTCCATCATGGCATTGTGAGTATTTGATTAAAAATCTATTGATCTTTGGCTCAAGAGAGACAAACCCAAAAATATTTCAGCAGAAACACTTGCATAACCATTTTGATATTTTGTCTCTTTCATTATTATTATGTTTTTCAAAATTGTTAAGGGGAAAAATTTAAGAGAATCTCATATCTTTTTTTGGTCAATTCTTGTCTAAATGCTAAAACTTTCTTCCTAACAGACACTGAAATGATATTTTCGATTCTGAGGAAAATCCAGGCTGACTCTAGAGGAAACCCATATCCAGTAATGATACATTATCCAGTAATGATACATTATCCAGTAATGATACATTATCCAATAATGATACATGATCTCCTAACATTTAAGATCAACAATGATGAGGACTGACACAAATATAATCCAGGCAATGGTCTTGATAGAAAGGCTAAAATGTGAGTGTCTCTCTTTTAAGCAGTTTCCCATCCTCTTTGGATATGGAAATTTGACAGGTGGCAACCTGATTTTTTTTGGAGATTTCAACTTTCACTATGACTGTAGTAGAAATCCAATACATCAAAACTCCTTGATTCTATTGACATTTTCAACCTCAATTAATCAGTTAACCAACCTATTGATAAAAAATTTATCACATTTTAGACTAGAATCTTCATAGATCTGTTGATAATATTCTAGTCTTTATTGGTGTCCATGAACTTGCATCACATAACTTCTGTGTCATATGCCATATAAATGTATCAGTCACAAACACTCCATCTGTTTGCTGCTAAGAGAAACCTACCTCTCTATGATAAAAAGAACTGAACTATGATATGCATGATATTTAAGTAAACCTAACAACTTTGATTCCCCTTACAGCAGTACAACTTGATAAGTGCTTTCGTTTATTGCTAGACAAACATGCCCCAGAAACCAAGTGCAAAGTATCAATTCAAAAGTGTTATTCATGGTATGGCAGTGTTCACACTGCTAAAAGAGAACTGAGAGGATATGGCGTATCACCAGCCTCCCTATTCATAAGCAGATCAATCAAGCTGCTATGAAGAATGTCACAAATATAGTTCTTGCATTGATATCAAGCTACTACAGTACTAGGATCACTGAAAGTTCCAGCTGCAAGGAGCTCATAGAGATTATGAACAAGCTATTCAAGGAATAAATGTACACCACATCCAATGACCTTCTCTCTGGTCAACCTTCCAGACCTGATTGCAAATTTCTTCCATGACAAAGTACAATCCATTAGAAAATAGCTTGACAACATAATTTTAACTGACTCATTGTCACCATGTAATTGTGATACAGAATGACAACAATCTTTAAACAGCATTTTAACCGATCTCTATGGATTTGGTACATACAATTGAGATGAAGAGCATCCCAAAGTCATGTGAACTCAATCTGATTCTGACATCACTGCTGCTTGAGTTCTTAAATTCAATACTGCCTTCACAACCTTATGTTATAAATACTTCTCTCTCATCTGGGAAATTCCAATCATTTTAGAAAACTGAAAAAAGCCTCAGTTAAAGAAACTGATGCCTGATCATAACAATTTAAAGAACTATCACCGTTTCTAACCTCTTATTCATGTCATTTATTGTAGAAAAAAGTTTTTCTATCCCAACTTGAATCTCCTCAAATTAAAATAGTCGTTTTAACAATATCCACTCTGCATATTGCCCCTCCATAGTACTGAACTGCCCTTCCAAAAGTAGGTAAGAAACCTTTCTGCTTTGGATAGTGGAAAGATTACTGTCCTCACCTCCTTGACAGACCATATATTACTTCACATCTCCAGAATTTATTTGGAATTCACTATACAGCCTTACCAAGGTTAAAGACCTACTTAAGTCAACAGGACACAAATTGTGTCTGTAAATGGAAAACATTCATGCCCAGTTGATCTATATTTTGTTGTTCCACATGGCTATCTTCTCAGCCCTGTTATCTTCATTCTATACACTCAACTGCTCTCAAGTGTCACAGATTGACATTTGCACAGTGATGAAATACACATACACAAATTTAGCTTCCCAAATGAAGTTCAGGCTACCATTCAAGGTGTAGAGAAGTGCATTTCCTATCTGAAGTCATGGATGACATGTAACATGCTGCAGATGAATTGAAGTGATCCTGATCACCGTGCAATGATTTTTTTTCCATTCACATCCTTTACCTATACGATACATATCATCAATACCAATATTAAATTCACAGTACTAAACCCATGTGTCACTCTCGACAGTACTCTCATATTATACCAACATGTAATGAGCAGCTTACCTGAACCTAAGATGCATCAGCTCCATTCGCAATTTTCTTTTGGTTGATGCCACTAAGACACTTACTTTCACTTCTATCTCGTTCATCTCAGTATCTACTACAAAAACTTCAACACATTTACTTTAATTGTCAATAGAGTATGAAGAATTGAGCTCACCTCCCCCTGCTCTGTAGCCTCCACTGGCTGCCCATTCAATCCAGAATCAAAAACAAAATCTGTTCACTATGCTATATTTCACTGACAGGTTACAGTCCAATGTACCTGTCTGACTGACCCATGTGTACACCTGATCTAGAAACTTATGCTCCTATTCTGACACTTGCATTCTGATTGTTCCCACTGTTAAATGAAGTTATAGAGATGTTCGTTTGCACTGCAGGGCTCAGCTATGTGGAACAAATTACCCATTGATCTTAGACACAAAGACAATGTGATCTCTTTAATAGCACTCTTAAAACTCATTTTAACTAGAAGAATTGACTTAAGGACTTAAAAATGTTTACTTCCTTAATTATTGTTGGCATGTTTTTGTTTTGTAATTTGATGGTGTTTGTTTTTGTAATCTTAGCATTAGATATATTTTTGTGTTATCTAATATTGTAAAGTGCCTACAACTTTTAAAGATTAGGCAATGTACTAAGTTCACATTATTTTTATTATTATTACCCTCCTAAATAAGCTAAGCAGTGCCTGGAAATCAGAGTTTAAGTTGGTGCTGGCAAAAAGCAAAGGTCTTGACTTTCTATTGTGTTGCATGCAAAGTGAATCTTAAGATAGAATATTGTGGAATAAACAATATCACCAGGCATACACAGACATTGTTGGATTGTGGAAATCTGGTTCAGAAAATTATTGTGAGCCTGTTAAGTGTAAAACTTAACAATCATAAGTTTGAAAAGAGTAAAATTTATGTCAATAAGAAATCCTATTAATTTAGAAGCCATATTTTTAAATCTACTGATTTGATGTCTGGGTTCTATCTCATGTCACGCATTTCTTTCATGACATAATTAGCTGCTGATTGTTGTTTCCCTTCAATGGACAGATTTGTTTACTGGTAAATGTACCACACTTTTGATAGAAAATTGAAGTCAATATCTTTCATTAATCTCCATAATCATGTTAGGGGTGTTTTCAAAAGAAAATCAATCAAGACTTCAGATCATTATAAAGGGTCAAATATGGAAGTTTCTGTTTAAACTTAACTTTGATTCTTCCACACCTGAAAATCCAATAGTCACATTTATTATAAATTTATATTGCATAATTTATGAACTGTTGTGTTAAAAAGTGTGACCCTCCCAAAAGTTACTGAGGTAATACCCTGCCCTTGATATCTATAATGAAACACAAACTCACTTGAACAAGGAACATCCTAATGTAGGAATTTATCATTGTGAAGAGAATAATTGCTTGTGTTTGTTCAATATGCATGTTTGATTTACCTATGAAACCAACCATTTAAATTAAAAGATGGTGGTGGTGGCAGCCATACTGGATGTCAGAGCAGCACCATTTTAGGACCAACCAGACATCATAAAAATTCTGACCAAAAAAATGTTGATATGACCATCCATTCAAGAGTATTAATAACAAACTTTTCTAGATGGTCACTGTGACAGCCATATTGGATGTGTAAGCAACATTATTTCATTTAGGACCAACTAAACATCATGAATAGTGAAAACCCCATGTCAATATGAATTTTGTTGATGATAAGTAATTAAAACATTTAAAAATGGCTGTGGTGGTAGCCATATTGGATATCAGTCAGGTGCCATTTTCATTTTGATCCAACTAGACCTCATGAGGAATCTTTTAGCAAACACCCCATGTTGATATGACCATCCATTCAGGAAGAACAGAAATAACTAGATTTTCAAAATAGCCACTGTGATGGCCATTTTAGACATAAGATCAGAATTAATGCATTTGGAAATGCAGTTGGTAATTTTGGACAACTAATTCTTTATTAATTTTAAGTCTGAATTTAGGAAATTTGGTTGGAGTAAATTTAAGCGGAGAATCAGATTTTTAATCCATAGTTTTTTTTCCATAAGCATTAAAATGTACATTATAAGATTTTTTACATAACTGACCTTTAATTGTATAATACATTCAATATACAAATTTCTTAACCTAAATGACCACTGACCATTGACACCCTTAAAGAGCAAGCTTGGTTGAAATTGTAGTTGAAGTATCAGTTGATGTATTGAAACCTAGAAAGACTACATTTGAATCAATGTAATGTGCCAAAGAAAATCATTATCAGAAATAGAACCTGCTCATTACAAGCATGCATTTCATCAAATGGATTAAAACTAATTTTTTTTCTCGTAGTACTGGTACAATCTTTGGATAAGTTTGTGTTAATTTGGATTTAAAAGTAGCTTCAATAATTTTCAGTCATATTGCTATAATGGAGCAGACAATTTCTTTTTTAAAGTCACATCTAGGTCTATGAAGCAATCAAAACACAACATTGCATCAAAACATGTTGAAATATTCCTGGGTTGTGCTGGTTACAAGGATCTGCTATTGTGGAGCTTTGAAACTAAAGATAATAGAAGAATGTCAATAATTGGACCTAAAAAGATGGAACCTTTTAAAGGCACAACTATGTGCAACTGACAGTTCATCTACCATATTGCACCTGATAATGTAAAAGGGTTGCAGAGATTTGATTGTTACAAGAATTATTAATGGATGGAGAGATGGGTGGACTGAAAAAGGGATTTCTATGAATCTCTAAGCAAGTCCCAACATTGCCAGATAATAATTATTTAAAGTTCCCCCAAAACCACGGCAGACATTGTAAAAAGAAAACAAATATCCTGTAATGTGAAAACGAAATTAAGAAAATTAAGCCTAATTTGTGACTGCAAGAAATGTCACTGAGACTAAAAGATAACCCTACTGAGTACTGATGACAAATTGTTAACTTTGCTTTAAAGAAGCAAATAATGTTGGAAAAAAAAGCCATAAAACAATATGCTTTGTAAAAAAAAACCCCCCAAACCATTATCTAATTCACTTACCAGCTGTTTTGAACAGATTAACTGTAAAATTAAGAGTCAATCAACTTTGCTACCAAAATTAACAGCAGCAATTAAATGATTTTTCTCCCAGTTTCACTGACAATCTAATTTCTGTTTTTGCAGAGATGGATCACCATATTGCAAACTACACAGAATTTAAACATCTGACAGTTTTAAACGAGAAACATTTGTCATGCATCAAATGTGGTAAAAAAAAAAAAGGTAAATAAATATATGTAATAAATCCATTACAATGAATAAATAAGGTGTGCTGCACTAATATTATCATTATTACTATTCTAGATCTGCACACACACTGAAACCATGTATATAGACAAATACAATTGTGCCAACTGTATGTGACACTCATCCTTGAAAAGAGGCATCTGCAACAAATACACATTCAAAATACATAGATGAAGTTGAGAAGGACATTCTGCTTGGAGATTTTTGATATTTATAGCAATTTCAACATTGGTGTAATCATGCTTATATTTCAGACTGTAAATACAATCTTTTAATAATTATATTCTCATGCATAATCAATAATAATTAGCACCATATATACTCGATTTTAGGACAAATCAAATTTTAAACAACAAAGATCCCGATCTGCCATATCATAATGTGCCTGCAGATCAGGGTTTATATTATTTGTTCTACTGATTACTCCCAATAAACTGCACTAACTAAATTTGCTGGGGCATTATGCAAAGGTAAATTTGGGTCTATCCTGATTACAAGTGGTATTTTCTTATAAGTGAGCATATAGCAATCAAGAGCCTGCAATTACTACAAAAGAAGTAGAAAAAATTCATAAACAATTTTTGGGAAAAGGTCCAGGTGAATTAGCAAAAGAGTCAGTACTTCTGACAATTTTTATACAGATTACCATCTGACATTTGAATACACTATCCCTGTATTCAAGAATTTGATAGTCTGTTATTTGTAACTGCATAATGATATATAACTCAAACAATCCCAGTAAAAGAAAATGTTTCTGACTTAAAAAATTTCTGCTGGAAATATAAGCATAGATTTATAATATCTTACTGTTGACCATACCTTTGGCTTTCTTATAGTTTTTGTGGGTTTCTTGTTTCCAAGCTTTTTGAGAGTGTTGTAGTACTGACGTTGGCTGTCTGTCAGAAACATATCCAGGTAGCTGCCATCATACTGAAATACAAAAACTGAGTATCTTGAGAATGGTCATTTTGTACTCTCAGAATAGGTACCATGTGAGAGAAATGTCAGTATTATTACACTTTTGTCAATGTGTGCACATGTGTGTGATTTGGATTATTAACATTTTGGGATTTTTAAAGTAGCTTTAACAATTTTTCAGTTATACAGCTACAATTTCTGCAGTGTGGCAATTTGTGGTGATGTTTAGGACTGGGACATCATGCTGCAGACATGTAGCATCATGTCCCACCCAGTCACATTATTCTGACACCAGGTCAACACAAGCAAGGCAGCTGTTAGTACAATTTTTATAATTCTTTGGTATGACTCAGCCGGGGTTTGACCTTTCACTTCTGAGTTGGATACTATAACCACTTAGACCTCCAAAGTGGTACTTTTATCACTGTAATGTTTTGGAAAATCAATGCATTTAACTTTTACAATTTTCGCACTTGCTTGCATGAACTGTTTACCTCTTAAATTTCCATACTATTAAATTTTATTTTTTTCCATCAAACTCTTAAATAATACAATATGGAAAATTGTCCACATATAGTATTTCCCAAAACTATGACATGTACCATTTATACTCACTTGTAAGTTGAGTCAAGCTGCAAACCGCACAGACTCTGATCTTCCATTGCATAATGTGCTGGCATATCTGGGTCTGTGCAGTTTGTTAGGAGTAATCAGTAAAACTAAAAACACATACCCTGATTTGCATGTGCATTATGCAACAGCAGATCAGTAAGATTTGTTGTTTGCAGTTTTACACAACGTATAAGCGCTCATATATGAAAGCTTAAATCTTATTATATGTAAAAGTAAATGATACCCCAATTACTGAAACTGAAAAAAAGCCACTGCATAAAATAGATAAAATTATGATGCTTTGGAGAGAGATAACAAAACTACATAATGGTAAAATAAACTGGTGACAAGTTCAAAGAAGAATGCAATAAACAGCCCTTAGAGTATGAAATAGTGGATGTTATCAAAATTTATTCACATGTAAATGAAATCTGTAACAGTAACAATAAACAGCCCTTAGAGTATGAAATAGTGGATGTTATCAAAATTCATTCACATGTAAATGAAATCTGTAACAGTAACAATAAACAGCCCTTAGAGTATGAAATAGTGGATGTTATCAAAATTCATTCACATGTAAATGAAATCTGTAACAGTAACAATAAACAGCCCTTAGAGTATGAAATAGTGGATGTTATCAAAATTCATTCACATGTAAATGAAATCTGTAACAGAAGTACGATTAATACCTTTTTTTTCAGCATGTTGAAATTGTCGATGATGACACCAATGAAGAGATTAAGTGTGAAGAAGGACCCAAAGATGATAAAGGCCACAAAGTACAGGTAGTAGTACAGCCCCGCTTCTCTTGATGGCTGCATATCCACATCTGTTGAATCTGTAGCATCTTCCATCACCTCCATCCAACCTTCGAATGTTGCCTGAAATTAAAATGGTTTGCATTTCAAACTAGTTTTTCTTTTGCTGTAAATATGTAGAAAATTTTAACACTTACAAAACAAAAAGAGTGGCAATGATTTAATTATAGCACAATTGTTAAGAATGCAAACAGAACGACAGCATTAGTACTTATGCCTAATCTGCAAGCCAATAGATTACTTGAATTTACTCTGATAATTGATAAGAAATGTGGAAAAGTATTTTTGAAAAAACAAACCTGTGATACCTTGGGATGTACTGAAAAGTAAATGTACTTTATCATTGATTATGTGATTCTGCTTTTTCCCCACTGAATTATTGAATATTTTAAATCTGTGTTGTCAGATTTTCAATGGAATTACATGTGCTTGTATTGTGGATTCAATATATATGAGATTCACAGATGAGTACACATTGTTTATACTCTATTCATCCAACACATTAGACATGTATATATAAACAGTATACATGTATATGTACCAATGCAAGTCCAACACTTCGTGAACAAAGCTACTGTAGTTCCCTAAAAAGTAATGAATCTATGACCTTCAGCCTGAGCAAATTCATCTATTGTTGTGAATGCAATTAGTGACTGGGTACTCTTTCCCATACTTTTCTATGTAATGACTCTTTTCTTGGGACAGAAACTCAACAAACAGTTATGTAATAAAATACACACTACTCTATGAATTTTTGTTATAATTTTGGATTGTATGCACCCTTAGCAATGTCAAATATACAGTATTTACTGTATATATTGGCACACAAAAAAAAAATAATTTTTCCTGTCGCAGAACTTATGGTGAAACTTTTTTCACCTAGGTCAAATGTTCCAAGACTTAAGAAATGAAATAAATTTGTATTGAATTTGAGCACCCCACCCCTGTACATTCCAATAGAATAGATAAACAAAATGAAAAAATGAAACTAACCTTGAATTGTTATCATTTATTCCTTTTAATTCATCATGAGCATTAAAGAATAAAATATTTCCATGAAGTCCATATATTGGTATGTAGCATAGGCTTCCATACTGTAATGTTTATTGCTTATGCCCGATAACACAATATGTTACTCATTCACATGACCATTGAGAAACAAATCATGTTTGGTTGTGCTCAATGGTTTGAATATGTTATCTGACTGGAAACTGGATCCAACAAAATCGCAAATAAGAGGGAAATAATCAACCGATATCTCGAAGACAACCGCCATTCACACATGATATGGTGTTATGTGCAAAATAACCAAAACTGAATTATATCCAGGTCACCTACTGGACAGTATCTTACAAATAAAATCATTATTTGAAAACACATTCACTTGAGTGCAAGTGACAATCTTTTCGCTAGTACAGGTTACAGAAGTATCATTAAAGCAAGTCATTGCTGTGTATACTATTTAACCAGAGACATTTCCCATTTGAATTAATTTCAAAAACAGATGCCAGGCACATAGAAGTCTTTGTGGTGAATAAATGCAACTGGCAGTGAGCAGTAAAGACATTATTGGAACTTACTGACAGGACATCAAAGAAAATGATTTTTTCTTTACAAAGCAAGCTGACCTTGGAAGCTGACCTTGGATACTTTAAAGCAGATTTTGAACTTTTTTTAAAAAAGATCAATACAAAGGTTATTTTATTGCAAAGCTGACCTCATAAGCCGACTTTTAATTTTTTAAGTGTGCCAAGTTTTTAAAATTTTTTATTATATACAAAGATAGCCAAGATATGGAAGCTAACTTTGCTTCCTTTTCACTGGAGTTTTGAAAATAAATTGACACAATGGAACAAATTTTAAAGTGACAAAATATAGTTCTTTGTGCACGGACATTGATGACCCCGTGTCACATAGAATATTTGGGGTAAATAAAATCATTTGATGAATTCATTAAGGCTAGAAGAGAAGAAGGTGATTTTGCAAATGAGAGGGAAATAATCAACCATTATCTTGAAGACAACCACCACTTGCACATGATATGGTGTTAGTTGCAAAATAACCAAGATTGAATTATATCCAAGTCACCTTTTGGACAGTATCTCGCAAATAAAAATCATTATTTGAAAATACATTTACTTGAGTACAAAAAGTGACAATCTTTTCACTAGCACAAGTTACAAAATTATCATTAAAGCAAGTCATTGCTGTGTATACTATTTACCTGCAGACATTATTTCCAGCTTGTATTATTTAATAACTACAGATGCCAAGCACATAGAAGCCCGGGTGGTGAATAAACACAACTGGCAATAAGCAGTAAACTTATTATTTGAACTTACTGACAGGTCATCATAGACAAAGGTTATTTGTATTACAAAGCAAGCCAACATCGGAAGCGAACTTTAGATACTTTAAAGCCGGTTTTTCTTTTCTTTTTTGGGGGACATCAATCTAAAGGTTATTTTATTGCAAAGCAAGCGAGCTGACCTTGGAAGTCGACTTTGGATTCTTTTACGTGTGCTCTTTTTTCCTTTTTTCTTTTTTTTTAATTTTTATTTTGAATATACAAAAATGGCCAAGATATTGATTCCTTTTCACTGGTATTCACAGAAATTTAGAAAATAAATTGAAACAATGGAACAAATTTAAAAGTATAACAATGCAGTGATTCATGCATGGACATCAATAACCCAGCATCACCCAGAAGATTCGGAGAAAATAAAATCATTTGATGAAGGCCAGAAGAGAAGCAGATGATTTTATCGACAATTTGATTATTAATATGGACAAATTTCTAGTGTACTTTGATCTCTCCTGGATGGACTGATGATAAGATGGAGGTCAAAAGTGTGAGAATTAGCATGACTGGTGCAGATTTGAAAAAATCTGACTTCAGTCCTTGCAGTTTCTGTTTTAGGGGATGTGTTGCCTTTAACAATAATGGTTCATGGTATGAGAAAACTAAAATAAATATTCATGCACTAAAAGAATGGATCGTGCTGGAGGAGAGTTGTGTTGACGAGATGATGATGCAGTGGATTAAAGAGTTTTATCTCAAGGATAAAGTTTTTTTTATAAAACAAAACATCAGTTAGAGTGCATTTTCTGACACTAATTTTTGAATGCTTTAAAAGTTGTCCCACAACTTATGACTTGAAAAAATGATGTGTCTCAAAACATATAGTGCACAAAAAATTACTTTAAAAATTAATTTATGGAATCCCAACATATACGGTAAAAATGGAACATATTTTTAAATCTTTTTTTAACAATTCCAACACTTCACAAGCAATCATCCTTAAGCTCAACATCACCAAATATAGTGTATTAAAGCAAGAAAAAAAAAATGTATTTGGCCTGAATAACACCTCCCCCCACTAACAAATAGTGAAGGTCGAGATCTATTAGCAAATAAGATGCTGGCAGATCAGGGTCTAAGTTTTTCATTGAAAAGGTGAAGAAGAACAAACATTGTAAATGCTAATCTGTCTGTGCATTACGTGACATGGTACTGTTCTTTCATCTCTGAGGAGACAGGGAGAGATCTAACATACCACTTGGAACAAGGCCAGGTAGCCAGAGCCAACATTGTCAAAATTAATATCAGAATTAATCCACTGGTAGTTGCTGTTGTTCTGGCACTGTTCTTTATTGGCCACAACTGAGGCGGAGAGCTTTGTACCACTTGAGTCAACACATTTGTAGAATTTTCCCTTAAAGAACTGTACTCCCATGATACTGAAGATGAGCCAGAAGACAACACACACCAGCAAGACATTGAAGATGGCAGGGATGGCCATCATCAAAGCATTCACAACAATCTGAAAGAAAAAATACAGAATTTATTATAAAGTAGAAAAAAAAATTAGTAAACAACTTTTTTAAATATGTTAAATTGAACTTTTCCAACAAAATGTCCTCTTCAATATAATCTTCTATTAATGTAGATTATAAGCAAAGCATGAAAAATGTTGTTTGGGCTCAACACCATTTTTCAGCACTTGATAGGCAGTACATGGCGGCCAGTATTAGTGGTGGAGGAAGAAACTGGGAAATCCCAGGAAAGAACCACTGACCCACGAGAAGCTACTGGCAATCTTTCTCACATAAAATCCTAGATTTGAACTAATGCAGACAGAGGTGAGATGGTAGTGATCTGTAATGGACAGCGCTTTAGACCACTAGGCCGCTCAGGGCTTCTAAAGCATGAAAAAGACATAATTTGTATGAAAATCAAATCAATAGCTGTAGTCTATAAACCCTGCATTGATCAGTCAAGTTCCATTTTTGAATGACACCTTTATCATCAAGATAATCATTATCATTATCAGAAGGTCCACATCATCTACATATCATCTGTTTTCTTTTTCTGTCTCTCTTGTAAGCTAAAATATGGACACATTTAATTAGATAACCTTATAAATCCAAGAGAAATTCTTTATCATTTTTTATCTTTGGGTTTCTTATTCTTAAAATCAAGTTTTTTTGCTCAGAAAATTTCCAAAGAGAAACAATAAACAAAAGGGTCAGATGCTCTAATAGCAAAAAATAATTTCCAGGAATTCTAGATTTTTTTTTTTTTAGAAATTGAAAAATATGAATGATATTCTTGATAAACTCTATGATACAGAATTTTGTAACAAAACTATTTACTTATGTTCGAGTTAACATGTTCACAACATCATTGAATTTGTTTCAGATGATGTCACAATATACCAACATGCAAAATAGAGTTAAATCTTTATGCAATATTTATTACGGGAAAATAATAAGTAGTCTTTGTGGTATCATTCAAGGTATTTGTCAGATATATCCCTGACCTGAGTTAAATGATTAAATCCATACATACCTATTAGCATGCTTACATGCCAGGACCAGTCATTGTGTCACCAAGGTCCTTGAAGGATAAAAATGCAAGCAAAGACCCATAAATTGACTCCAAGGTCACAAGACTGGTTTTAAAACTCCTTCACAAACATGCTGCTGATATTCTGATTCTCAGATAAGTATTATTTTAATTAAAAATCAATTAAATATTGCAACAAGTGTTTTAATGGAAGCCCAATATCATTGCCATCATTGTCACAAGAGGAAGAGTGATAACAAGATTTTCAAACTGACAATGGTACCATGTTGTGAGTAATATGAGCATTGGAAGTTGCAACATAGTGGTATAATTTTTTAGTGTAAACTCAATTTCTGGAGGAGTAGTGATAACAGGATTGTTAAAACCGATGCCTTGGTGACCAAATTTAAAATTAGATCTGTATCATTTTCATCTAGTAAAAACTAGACACAGTACGAAGTCTTTTAGTGAAAATCCTAGTGAAGTTTAGGAGTACTGGTAGTAGCATTAGCATGATTTTCAAGATGGTGGCCACATGGATGACAGGCATCATTTTCATTTAGGCACAACTTGACATCATAAAAGCATTTTAGTGAAATCAAATGTTGATAGGAGCAGATGAAGCAATAACAAGATTTTTAAGATAGCCACAGTGGTGGACAGAAAAGGGTCTCTGAGAGGCAGTTTTATTTAGGCCAATATGACATCATGAGAATTCTTTAACTTGTGCCAACACAATCATCTATTCTGGAGGTGTAGCCGTAACAATATTTTCAAGGACCAATAAGACATCACAAAAAGTCCTTTGGTGAAAAGACCATGGCAATATAAGAATTCATTCAGGCTGAGTAGTGATCACAAGATTTTCACCCTATTGTACACATGAAAGGCACTCTTTTAGTTTAGGAACAACTAGACACCACAAGAAGTCCTTCAGTGAAAACCACATTTCAATAAAACCATATGTTTAGGAGTAGCCATAACAAGATTTTCAAGATGGCTGCTGTGGTGGCCATATTAGATATCAGATAGGCACCATTTTCATTCAGAACCAGCTAGACATAATAAAAAGTCCTCCTGGTGAAAGTACTATTGATATGAACAGCTATTCTGAAGGAGTATCACTATAGAGATTTTAACCCTACTGAATGTCTAATATTGTTATTTAGAACCAACCAGATATCAAAATAAATCTTTCAGTGAAAACCCAATGTCAGTATAACCATTTGTTTATTAGAGGCAATAATAACTATATTTTCAAGATGCTGCCACTGCCATATTGGATGTCAGGGCTGTACCATTTTCATTGAAAACCAACTTTTCTTATATATACAAGTTAACATGCAAGTACAATACAAAATTTTTTGTCACTGCTATTGACATTGAACCCTATTCCATGGACAGAAATTTATTTAGCTTGTCTCAAAGTTAATGATATACATATACGCTAAACATGGGCAAATCTATAAATACAACATTTATATAAAAACAAATCAATTTTTTTTAAAGATGCATTATTTAAGATATATTCAGAAACTGGATCGTATAAAAGGCCATTCATATTTGTTTTTAATAATATGTACAGGTAGTACAGCTAAAATCTCAGTCAAAGCTTTTGACCTTAAAATCAATGTTAGAGTTCTGAGTGCTTTCTACTTTCAATTGAAAAGGTTGCTTATGTGCTTTGGATAATTCATTGGAACACAATTAATTAAAAAGTCTTATCAAAATTCACTTGTATATGTAAATATCATTGTGTTCCTGAATACAGTGAAGTACAAAAATGCCTGCAATATCTTTTGACTTGACATCAAGATCAGCTGGGTCTGGCTTTACAAATACTTCACAAACATACAGACACAAGGGTGGTCAGATCTGTACCACTTTCATTCAGAATCAATTAAATAGTGTAAGATGTTTTTATTTAGTGAAAACCCAATTTCAGTGACCTATTAATGGAAGAGGAATAGTGTTAAGTATAGTGTTAATAGTGTTAAGATTGAAACAATAAAACCACATTGGAAATAAGCTGGGCATCAGAATTTTTCTGGAGAATTTAAGTAAAAACATTATGTCAATATGACCATTCATTTTGAAAAAAATAGCAATTCAGAGAATTTCAAGATGGTGTAAAAGCACCAGATGGAGGTTTGATCAACATCAGGAATACACATACATTACAAAAAAGAATCATTTTTTTAATGTGGGCATGCCCATCTATTCGGAAAATAGTAGACAGTTTTTTTTGGGGATGAGGTCATATTGGCATAAATTATATTTTGAACAAAGTACATACAGTGAGAAGTATTTCATGAAAATCTGATGTCATCACAATTTTCGGGATGGATGCCTTTTATCAGCACCACTATTGTTCAGGACCAATTATAAAGTCTTTTAGTGGAAACCTTATCTCTATCAATATATGTTCAGAAGAAGTAGCCATATTGTATGTCTGATCAGCACCAACAACTAATACCATAAGCCATTTTTTAATGACAATCACCAATTCAGGAAAAGGAGCAGCAAAAAAGATCTTCAAGATGGACTCCATAACAATGAAAATGGACACCTGAACAGCACCATTTTTATGCAAGACCAACCACACATCAAAAGTCCTTTTGTGAAAATCCCATATTTATATGCCTTTCCATTTAGAATGAGTAACAATAACACAATTTTGAACATGGCTACCATGTTGAATATATTGGATTTCTGATCAGAATGGTTTTGATTAAAGATGAAATAGACATAATACAATACAGTATTTTTATTGACAACTGCACTCAACATGGGCATCCATTATGATGGAATAGTGACAAGAGTTTGAAGTTTACTCCTAGATTGAGTGTCAGATTGGCGACATTTCCATTTAAGACCAATGAGACATGATAAGAATTCTTTCAGTGAAAACTCTATGTTGACATGACCATCTCTTCATGTGGAGTAGCAATAATAAGATTTTCATGATTGACACTTTGGTGGACATAATGACCAAGGGCCACCATTTTCATGCATTTTCATCATAATCAGTACCATTTCGATTTTTGGATGAACTTGATTTGTAACCACATAGACATCATATGTTGTCTTTCCGAGTGAAAATTCCATGCCAGCATAACAATCTAACCAGAAGAAATACCAATAAATAACTTCCAAGACATCTACCATCTTGAATGTCAGATCAGCACAATTTTCATAAAGGACCAATACATCATAATAAGTCCTAATTAGTGATAAACTTTTTGTTGATAGGTCTATTTGCTCATGAGTAAAAACAACACAACTTTCAATGTGGTCACTATATGTGACCATATATAATATTAGATAATTAAGTATTATTTTGACTTGGGACCAAACCCATTTCTATATAACCATCTGTTCTGGAGGTATAGTGATAACATTTTCAAGATGGCTGCCACACTAGACATCAAACTGGTACCATTTTCATTTAGAATAAACCAGGCACAATAAGATATCATTTAGTGAAAATCCCATGTTGATATGATCATATGCACAGCATATGCAATAGGGCAATCTTGGTGTCCATAATGAACGTCCAAGGAGTATCATTTTCATTATCACCACGTAGACATCACATGAAGCTTTTGAATGTAAAGCCCTTTTCAATACAACCATCCATTCAGGAAAAGTATCAATAACAACAATTTTAAGATGGTCATTCTGACACAAAACTGACTATGGCCATATTAAATATCGGATTGTCAAATTTATGACAAATAAGACATTATAAGAAGACTCTTTGATCATCTTTTCAGAAGGAATAGTAATCAAATCATGTTGTCTGAGTGGAATCAATTTCATGTGTAGACTCTGGGATAAATGTCTTCATACACTTTCATGGTAATCTTCCTAGTGTTTAAAGAGAAGCAATAATACATTTGTGCTAATGATGGATGACAGGCAAAATGTCAACACAGAAGCTTTTCAGGTCTATGCCCAGTAGTGTTTAAAATCAAGGTGATCAAATCAGGATATATAAATATATATATATATATATATATATATTTGCACACAAACTTTCTTTTGTTTTTTGTTCAGAAAAATGTATTTAAATTTAATCAGTATTCCTGTGAATGCCATAATTACACTATCTTGCCATAATTACACTTGCCATAATTACACTATCTTGCTATAATTACACTTGCCATAATTACACTATCTTGCCATAATTACACTATCTTGCCATAATTACACTTGCCATAATTACACTATCTTGAATATACTTATTTAAAGTTCATCAGTTTGGCAACAACATGCTATTGTTTTCATGATACCAATGATATCTGTTGGGAATTTCCTTCCACTTCCTGATTCCTGGCATCTGCTGAGTCTTTCTTATCAAGAATAACAAGATCTATTCTCATAAGTTTGTGAAGAGTGTCAACAATTAACCTTGATAAATTCAGGTACAAAGTTCTGCACTCATCCACCGTGTTTGACACAAAATTTGTATCAAATGATTCACATTCAGGCACTGTCCTTTCACCTAAAACTAGTTTTGTCAGTAATTCAGCTGCTGGCAGTCTTTGATCATAGTTTTGCACAGTGTACTTGCAAATCTCGTTATCACTGATGACCACATCACCGTTTTCTCTTTGCTGCTCATAATGAGCAATCAAACTGTCCACATGATCATAACCAAACTGTGGTATGTCACTAAGATTTTCAGGAAATGCATTAGGCTCAAACAGCAAATGCATTCAAAATCACATTGTACAGGAATATCCAAATAATGCATACTTGCATGAATATTCTGCATGCACTGCACTGCTTTGACTGGTAAACCATTGTTATGTGACAAACATTTCAGTTCTATCCATTTTTAAGTGACACTGTTGCATGTGACTAAGAAATTCTTTGCAAAGGACCCAAAATGGGGTGTATCTCCAAGGTACAAATCTTCAGGTGATGTCAAAAACCCATCAACATATTGCTTCATGGCAATGTAAAGCAATTCTGGTCTGCAAATACCAGCTAAGGATTACTGTTTTCATCATTATGTTTTCAGTTTGAGATAGTGAAACTGATAATAATTAATGTGTGATCTATCCTATCCATGAAAAAAGAACAATCCTTAGAATAACAAACATGCATCCATACCGAGAAGCCAATCTTTGAAATGTATTGCATTGCTGTTCACTAAGGATTAATTTTCCTTTCGTTACTCCATTTAACCAGCTAACTGTGAGAAGTATAGCCTTCAGACAGGTTAAGAAGCATAGTTGGTAACACCATTACTGATTGCCCATGAAAGAAATAATGTTTAAACTAGACCTAGTTACCACTGAAATAAGAATAGTTGGCAACACTTTGACTGTCTGACAAAGAAACAATCTTTAAACTATACCTAGTCACCTTTGAATTTTTCTTTGTAAAGGTGTTTCTTTGTCTAATGAATAAACATATAAACAGTATTCAAATACAATGGTGTTTGGGATATACTGTCTAGTCACTCAGAGTATTTGCTACCTAAAACCTAAAAATTGGCCAACAGGTCCAGCTGAGAAAAGGATTTAAAGCAGCCTGATTTTATCAATCACTAACCTTCATTCCTTGCCACCTAGAAATGGCCCTCAGAGGTCTCAGTGCTCTGAGTGTCCTCATTGCTCTGAAGGCTGACAAATTAGAGCCACCTGAAGTGTAATCAGCAATTAGACTGGCCCAAGAAATCTGAAGAGGAAAGTCATAAAATTCACAGCAAATATGAAATTAAAAATTATGAGTTGGTTAAAAGACACTCAAGTACTATCAAATTAACAAAGTTTTACAAAATGGCAAAATTCCTCTGATTTACAGAATAAATGTACATTAATATGAAAACAATCATTCTAGTATAACTAATAAGCTTGCCAAATTTAATAAACCCAATTTAAAGTTGGTCAAAGAGTCAGAAAAAAGGACTAAAAACTCGAAAAGCTTTGAAATAACTTGCTTTAAAAATATACCCTTTAATTTTAATATTTCTGGTATTTGATTTTAGTTTCATTTTTAACACAATCAGCAGAATTGTTGAAGAGGGCAACTTTTTTATTTTGAGGAGATGACTACAATAATAAAAAGGTACATGAATTTTGTTATTTTGAATGAGAACCACATGAAACAGTTTTTAAGACTCTGGTCATACCTAAGAATCTGGAGGTACTTTTCAGGTCATTTTTGTCTAAAGTGATGTATGACATAAAATACTCATTTTGTTGTAAGAAACCAGAAAATTTTGTGTACAATATATACTTGCTCATAAGTCTGACTGCAAACACAAATCTGGATCTGTGTATTTTGATTAAATTTACTGAGCATGCTGACTGCTCCAGTAACCTAGTGGTTAGAGCATCTGACTTAGAGGTTGTGGGTTCGAACACTGGCTTAGTCATACCAAAGACTTATAAGAGTGGTACAAACAGCTGCCTCACTATGTGCTTAGCATTAAGAGGTTTGTGTTAGGACTTAGGTCAGCCTAGTGTCAGGATAATGTGACTTGGTGGGGCATCATGCTACATATCTGCATCGTGATGCCCCAGTGCTTGACAATGCTATAAACTGACACATTGCAGATATCATAGCAATATAACTGAAAAGTTATTCAAGCTACATTGAAAATCCAATCACATATGTGCAGATACATGATAAGTATACCAGTAAATGGTATTAGATAATTTGATGGTGTACCAGCAGCCTCTCCATGTGTCACTTTCTGTGAATTAAACAAACACTGCCCAGGTACAAAGTGGTCTTGTGAAATGCAAAAATTTCCTTAGATTTTTATCTTTAAATGGCTCAGTCATCTGATATCATTGATCGACTGCTAAGAAACTGCTCATATGTTCATCAACAGACAAAGAAATATATGACCTCAATTGACTAATTAGCTTAAGGTCAATGTTAATAAGTGACACTTAATTGCTGTCAAGAATATCAATTGACATAAACTTACTGCAACAATGATACAATCAAGAATTGTCCAAAAACTTGTAAAATACTTCTTGAGTCCAAATGCAAATACTTTGAGAATCATCTCAATGGTGAAGAGTATAGTGAAGATCATGTCCAAGTAAGTCAATGCATCTTTCAGTTTTGTATTAGAATACAGGAAAACATCATCCAAAGCCTGAAAAAGATATCATGAAATTATATTTACTGGTCTAGGATGATTATTATAAATTGAGTAGCATTCAACAGCATTCATCTTATATTACACATTTTCTGTGTTAACTTGTAGACACAGTGCTTTACTTCTTATCACTGCTTTTATCATTGTGTTGGCAACTTGGATATAAATATGCATACAATAAAGAGCAACAAGGATCATTAGTTCCATGCAAATAATGCAAGAGGGTTGCATTATAAAGAAACTTTGTTGGGTTGACAAATTTTCACATTATAAAGAACTTTGGTTGACACATATTTTGCATTATAAAAGAAACTTTGGTTAATACATTTTTGCATTATAAAGAAACTTTGGTTGACACATTTTTACATTACAGTAAAAACTGCTGTGAGTGATCTATGCTATGAGCGACCACCTGTCATTTCTGACCATAATCATAATGCACAGATCAATTTTATTGTATAAATGCTCTGTTGTGAGCAACCACTGGCCAAATGTAACCAGTGACTGCCATGTCTTGGCAAAATATGCATTTTGACACTGCTATGAATGATAGCATTTCAAAAACAGGAATAAACTCTGACCTTTATTTAATCCTGGTAAGAACAACTGCACATACTGTTCCAAATCATTGAAAAGAAAACATAGGCTGGTTAACGATGTCTAAATTTTTTTTATAGCTATGCTTATAGTGTTTTATAGCTTCTGTCGTAAACCACACTAAAGCATACATAGACAATTTCCTAGTCTGGTTACCTGCCTTGAATGTTCCACGTTTTGTTCTCCATTATTGGTATTTGGTTTAGAATGGAGAGTCTGCATACAAAGCAGGGAACCAAACTAATTATTTCTGCACTTAGCATGTTTCCCAGCCTTCCTAGGACCCAGCATCCCAATGAACGACCATATCATGAGGACAGACACTACTGACCTATATGTAATCAATTGTTACACAGACCACTTGATTATTATCAATATTTCTGATGAAAAACAAACATAACAGGAATATTAAAGAAAAAAGGATTGTTGCTACCAGTGATAGATGCTACAGTCCATAAACCAAGCTGATGTAGATATCATGAATTGCCATGAAGTGCCAAGCTGATGTAGTGGTTGCATTTATTATGTGGGACACCATTAATTGCTCCTCACTCTCATATTCTTTTTTATCTGAAGTATACTATGCTATTCAAGGATGGTTTATTAATTACAATATTAAAAATAATAATAATAATAATAATAATAATAATAATAATAATAATAATAATAATAATAATAATAATAATAATAATAATAATAATAATAATATTATTATTATTATTATTATTAATATTAATATTATTTTTATTATTATCATTATAGTATAATGAAATGAGAATTAATTTCCAGTGAAACTGAACATTTACAAAATTATCTAGAAATTCTTTAAAAATGAAATGGCAGTTTAAAATTAACTCTCAATATATTATGATTAATTATTTATAAAATACTTCATTATTTTATGATTATCAATATTATGCACACCATAATTTGTTATTATATAATTTGAGTTCTGTTGAAATACTGTACATTTGTCAATAATATATCAGGAAATAATATTTTTTTAAAAAAGGTGCATTACACATAATAAAAATATTAATAAAACTATTTATCTCTATTTATTCATAAAATTGCTGAGATCGAGATATATGTATCTTTAAGAACCAGTTTTATGTACTTTCATGTATTAAAATATCACACATCTGTGCTGAATATTCATATTTTCATGTAAAATATTCATTAAAGAATAATACAATTAAGTTAAAAATGCAAGCTATGTAATCTTGTTTATGTCATATTGTTTATATCACTAATCACTTAGAATATATCCAATGACTTAAGCAATGATATTGAATTCAGTTTGAATTCAGTCTAATGAAGCAATGAAGTGAAACCAGTCACACATTCTACATGTTGGTGTTGTTTATTTTATAATTCTTACTAAGGCATATAATGGTATGCAGAGTTGTTTACATTTCACTTGGGAGTTGTGGAAGTTTTGAAAATTATCTATTAACAAATATACAAAGTGACCAAACAAATTCAAGTGCAAAAAGGTTTTTGTTTTCTTTAAGATATCAAAATTAGTAGTACATCTGTCAACTAGGCTAATAATAGCAAGAAACAAGAACATATAATAAAAAGTGAAATTAACTAATTTACCTTAGAAATCATTTAACCATATTGGAACATTTAAAGAAAAATATTTATAAATGTTTTAATTTTTGAAAGCCATATATTCACTGAATTTTTAAATATTTTTTTTGCCATTTCCTATTTAAAAACAGACAAAACCTGCAGACAGAGTACTAATGAAACAAATGCCCCTTTCTAATGAATACTGTAAGACTGCACATCCTCAAAAAGAAAACTTGCATTTAACATAAATCTTAAACTCAGTGAACATTTTTAAATAGGGATATTTTTGTTGTAAACACATATTAATTTTGTAGATACTTACTGTTAGTCCATCAGAACTGTATAATTATAACATTTTAACAATTAAAGCACCAATACATGATGGAGATTAAAGTGAGATAAAATGACTAGTGATATAATTTCTCGGACACTTTGGATCATTGATGTAGACTATCAGAAAAATATTTAAATTTATGTATGTGGGTGAAGTAATTTAAATTTTGTAAAATTACCTACTATTAATGCATTGCTATATCTTTCCCTAGTCCATAGTCCAAGGTGATTATTGTCTCCTGCAGTTAGGAATTGGAGAAAAGAAATGAACTTGATCCCTGTCTGATACTTAAGTTAACTTCCATCAATCTGAATATCATCTTACTTTGACCTGGTCCAAATCCGATAGGAAAATTTGAGTGGGGAAGAGGAGGACAACAACAGCAGATTAGTATTACATAAGAAGCATTGACATGTTCGAAGCTACTGGCAGCCCTTCTCACATACCCACATTAGCCGAGCCTAAGGTTTGAAATTATGTGGACAGAGATGAGATGGAAGTGATTGGCAAATTTGAGTGCTTTAGACCACTTGGTTACATAGGGCCCTCTTCTGTTTAGCAAACATATTTTTACAAAATACTCTTCTTCTTTCACTTGGACCCAAAACAGGCAATTAAAGTGTAGTGGGAGGATGGATCTTTCAATAGTGATAGTTATTGCATTATTAAATTCAGTTTAAGCAGGTGAGAGACTGGTAGTTATTCACCTTTTCTACTGCAGAAAGCTGATGAATTTTGATAAAATTTTCTTGATACATGTCACATCTGTGTCATGAGAAAGAAAAATCTGTATGAAAAGGGAAATAACTCACAAACTTTAAAATATTGAAAGTAAAATACTTAAATAATAGGAATGCATACAAAATTAAAAAAACAATAAAGGTAATATGATTCAGAGTTCTAAATTTATGCAGGCTGTATTTAAGCATTTAATGTGTTGAAATATCGATGGATCAGACATAATTAGACAAAATATTCTTAATCAGTCTTGTTACTAAGAATCCCTGCCAAATTGTAAAATGGTAGCATTGTATAATCACCTGATTTCTGCAAATCCAGTAAATTCAGCAGATCGGAAGCAAAACAGGCACTGTCAGTTTACTTCTATTTGTGGTGCACAAATACTTGCGGATATTGTGGTTTCTATAACTACAGTTTTAATAATGAGATAGAAGTATATAAAGAGACTGAATTGGTGCTTGTTTTCTCTTTGAGAGCAAACAGACATCTGACTGGCAAACTATAGGTCTGATTGTTTGTGAATATTGTGCAGGTCTGACTAACCAATTTCAAAATATTCTTTGAAAATTCATAATAAAGTGATAAGCCAGTTGAAAAAGTATTACCACATTTCCTGTCTGAAAGCAGAGCTGTCAATCCTAAATATCAATGAAAACATAATTTGTTTTAAAACTAGATGCCACAAAAATAAATTAATCCAGTGTATTAATTCCCCTGATGAAGGTTCAATAAATTATAAAAATTCATACCAGCGTCAAACTACTGATGAAAATACAAATCAGCACAATCCCTTCAAAGACTTTGTGTGTTACCACTTTTAGCAAGAATTTTCGGAAACCTATCCATTTCAGCCCAAAACTGGTTTCATTGAAGATTTCCAAACACTTGCATCTGAAATATTAATGAAAAGATTGGCATATTTACAGTACATTATATAATTGGTAACCAAAAATATACAGCATGTGTTCATAAATTTTCAGTGCTACACAATTTGTGAACTTCCACACTAATTCACATCTATTTTGTTGAAAAACTGGTTGCAAAATACAAATTTTGTTAGAGTCAATGCAAAAAAATGCCCAAAATACAAAGAATTTTTACCATTTTATTCTAAGGTAAACTCTTCACTTCCTCCCCCAAACAAAATGATGTGCATCAATTACAAAGATACTAAATCTACATAGAATACCATAATTAAGATTAATTGTAATTGAACATTGTAAGATTTTAATGTGCATATTTGTATGTTTTTTTTTTTTGGCCCCACCAATATTCAATAATGTTAAGTTTTAAATAATAGTTTCATTTTTTCCAGAATGTAATAAATATGTCTGAATTTAACTTAGATTTGAATAATTATTTTAAAATTGTCATTTACCATATAAGTTGAAGGGAATTTTAAAAAAAAGCTACATTTATGTAGGGTCACTTAATGAAGATTCTGCCGTTAAATTAGTGCAAGCAGGGAAAAATATAAATAAAATATTCCAACAAAATCTTATCCATGATTTTTAAATACAATTTAAACTAAAAATGGAATCTTGGGTTTGAAAAAATTCATAATAAGTACCATATGGGCTGTAATTTTTATTATACTTTTTCCAATTTTTTTCAGTTGTGAAAATACTCATAGGTGAAAATTATTTAAGAATGAAAAATAAATAACCATTTCAATAAAAAAAAATTCCTTTTAAAATTATTAGAAAATATGAAAGTAATGGAAGCAGTAATAAAATATCTAATCTGATTCTTACACTTACCATGTATAAGTCAGGTCAAACTTCAAGCAACACAGACCTTGATATGAGCTTACATAATGTGCTGGCAGATCAAGGAACTGCAAAGCTTCAGATCTGCAAGCACATTATACAATGGCAGATATGGGTCTGTGCAGTTTTCAGTTGGATTTAACTTATAAATGAGTATATACACTAATGCTATTTCAAAACTGTATTCAAATGTTATATCATTTTCAATCTGTTAAAAGGAATCAAATTTATTGTTACTGGGTATTAATACATGCAACTGTTAATGGTTTTCAAAGCTAACAACAACCCAACTATGTACTGTATATACTCACCTATAAAATTAGTCCAACTGTACACAACACAGATCCTGATCTGCTACAGCATAATACATCTCCAGATCAGGGTCTATATTGTTTGTTTTTCTGATTATTCCTAACTGTATGGACCCAGACATGTCAGCACATTAAGCATTGGCAGATCTAAGTCTGCGCAGTTTGCAGTTGGACACATTTTATAAACGAGTATATATCATATACTTTTTAGTAGCTTACGTTTACTAAATAAACTGACATGCTTGATAAGTTTGTGTTAATATTTTGCAACTCATTCAAAACATTTATTAATATAATATCCAGATTTAGTTAACTTTAAAAGTAAATAAATCACTACTAATGAAGTAAATCATCATTTAAGATATCTTGACAAATTAAAAAGGGACAGCTGGATGGCTAGAATGAACAACATTCATCTCAGAAATCTGTCTGAGTACAAATTTATAGAAACATTTTTGCTGAAAATGAGTACAAAACAAATTTGGACTGACCTTAAAATGCTATAAATAATGGAAAAAAGACACACCCTCAAGTATAAAATAATGTGATATTTTTACAAGTCAAATATAAATTAAATATATTCTACTTTAATAGTATTCATATGTGGAACTTAAGCAAGCATGAGGAAATGTGTCTGAAGTAGATAGACACTATTGTCTAGAAGAAATAAGATTTGTTTTGGTCAGAAAAGTATAGAAAGAGAGCTATCAAGTGAATATAATTGTCTTATTATTCAGTCCACAACATAAAATTTGTATAAACCACAAATGCTACTGTAAACATTTGGACTGAAACTTCCCTAAACTGAACATTGTGAGGACCCCAAATCTGGACTGGTTGTTTTTCTTTTAAAGATGACTGTACATTGTGCACATTTAATCTTGACTGGTTTATAAAGATGTCTAGCATAAAATGGTAATATGAGCAAAAATTACATGGCCAGTTTGCAGAAAAAGCCAGGTTACAGAAGGGCCAGATTAGGGAAGTTTTCTTTTTGTGATTATGTAGAAGTCATATATCTGCCAGTACCTATTTACAACTTCCTGAAGACCACTGTATCCCCATCCTAATTTTACACTTTCATTTTGAAGAAACTTAAATCAAATGATAATAAATTATACATAAAAATTACCAAATGAAGACACAAAAATGTTCATTCTAAAACTATACTTTATATTAAAACATTTGACTCATAAATTGGAAATAATACTCTCCCTGATAACATAGAAAACCTAAATATAAATCTAAATGTCATGTGACTTTTTCCGTTTGACTAAATTTGCATGATTTGACAAATATGTGTAAGTATATGGGGGAAGACTATAATACATTAAAGGAAATTAAACCAATCCTTATTAAACTAATTGCAGGACCTTGTATGGTACTGGCAGTGTATTTGTTCTCTCAAAAAGATACTAGTTTCAAATTTAGGTTATTAGAAAAGCTTTTGACACCTATTCCAAGTCAATTCTTACCTTTCATAGGTGATCAGTCTACATCAGAATGCAAGGGAAATAAGATTGTGAACATGTACAAATAAAAGTGAACAATTTGACAGTATTTTTAACTTTTCAACCATGAACACAAACAAAATAGAGAAAGCTGAAGCTCATGCTAAGGTCTTCATCAACAGATTGATTTTTAATCTCTACTGAGTGTTAAAATTGCTCGATGGAATGATGGAATGGTGATTGATGTTAACAGAGTGTCCAGATAAGTGGCAGGTTGTAACAGCCCTTGTCACTGTTCAGCATCAGTTTGGGCACATAGATGGAAATCGATTCCTTAAGAACCCTCTCAAGCCAGACTTGTTCTCAATCTAAGATTTTTACCGAGTTCCAAGTTATAGTATGGCCGCAGCAAACTCTGTGGATGCACCATGATACTTCAGACAAACTTGAGCAGTTAATGGTCAGTAGAGATTAAATTAGTCTGTTGATGAAGTCTTTAGGACAAAAGCCTTCTCTATATTGTGTATATGGTTGGAAGGTTAAAAACACTGACAAAAATTATTAATATTACTACACAGTTAAGCTTTCACCAAAGAATTCACATCATTGAAAAACTAAATGTTGTACTTATTTTATGTACCCTATTTACTCATATATTCCATACTTAATATTCAAAAGCATTGACCCTGATTTGCCACCATAATATGCAGTGTTGTTTATACTACTTTTATTTTAAAAGATCAAGTAATTGATCAGATGTAGAATTGTTAATGTGTGTACAAACATGCAAAATCACCTCATTAACAGAGCTGCCTACCCTCTGGACTAACAATTAGTTAAAAGAGGGATACAAATTAATGATTTTTGAACACAATTAGTGAAAAGTTATACCATAACACTAGCTTCATCCAAAATGATGGTCAGTATTGCTCTATATGAAAATCCCAAAATAAAACTAAAACACATTATCTACATTGATTACATGAACAAATTGATTTGCAGTCAAATTTACTGATATGCACAAGAAAATACAGCTGTTATGAATCTGTACATATGTCATTTTCAACAAAAAAATAACAGTTAGACCCCAGTTTCTTCATGAGTAAAACTCCTGTTCTAAATACTGATTATATGTTTTACAATACTTGCTACATAGCAAATTGTAATAACTGTATATAGTTCTACTAATAATGTGACTAGCAATACAGGGCTCTTATTGGCATCAGTGACCACTGCTTCTGTTTTGACTAGCACTTAATGGGATAAAAGTTATTTCATTGCTGATTTAATTGACTAAGAATTGGGGAATTTTTTTGCATGCAGCATGAATCTGAAATGCTATCAAGAGTCATGAAATTCATGCCAAAATCATCAGGGTAGGCAGGTCTGCCTTAATATGCATGGATCTTGCTTAAAACTGTATTCATCCAATCTTATCAACAAGAATATTGGACTTTGAATAAAGTCTCTATAGTGGCAACAGGATCAGCTGTAATTTGATCCTTTCAATGTAGTTGCTTTATACTCACTTTTTGGTCATAAAATGAGGTAAACAGTCTTCCATAACATTCTCTTTCTCTGTGTTAGTACTAGAAACACTGTCTTTCATTGTTGATGCTTCTTCTCCTAAAGCAAGGTTGTCATCAACACTTTTCTTGCCATGCGACTTAACAGACTTGATGTCAGATTTTTCAGATTTACTGTCTCCAGCCTTTTGAGAAGCTTTCCTAGCCTCATGGAAGTTGGAAAACTGATCTCTTTTAGTATCAAATGCTTGATCTATATTCTGTCAGAGAGAAGAAATTAGATACTAAATATATTATCAATTGATCATTGTTTTTTGTGTGTAGACTGTTGTATTCTTACAAAAATACTGCACAGAACATCAATGTCCTAATATCTCAGGCATATTATAAAAAATCAAATTATGGTAAAGGTCATTAAGAAACCATTATGAACGTTTTGTATATGTATGTATTATTCACACAGCCATTAACTTGCTGGCAATAACCATAAACAAATAAAGGGATGGTTTCCCCATATTATTGTAAGACTATAAAAGAAATAGCCATGAAATAATGTGTAAAATTTAGTCATTTTTTTTAATGTAATTGATTGGCATCATTTACATTAAGCAAAAAATAGACATCATTCAAGTCTAACTATACCTCCCTTTTTGTTTGTATCTCTATGCAGATTTCAATAATGAAAAGTATAAATTTAATCAGAAATGCACAGAATTTAATCAGTTAATTCCATGATTTATAATTTCTAACCAAACCATGACTTGTGACTTTCATGCTTAATGGAAGTTTTAAATTTAAATGACCACCATGCACAAGATCCATTTCCAGTTATTGACAAGTCCATTTTCATTAAAGGGCTGTACAAACAATTACATTTGTATATGCAAAGAAGGAAAATGCAATGTCATCTGCTTCCATTATTTTCAATGTTGAATCAAGCAAAGGAAAAGAATGACAATTAAAAATTTGCATATAATGTGGTTTTAATAAGCGGTGTAATTTCGATGTAGATGTGTCCAAAGAATATAACTCATAACTGTCAACATTATTATAATTTATGGAATTATGTGGCAGTTATCAAATATGATGAACTATGTCACAATATTGTCTGAGGAAATCATCTTCCCCATAGTGTACGCAACATGCTGCCATGTCAGTATGTTATGTCCGTTAAGCATGAAAGATACAGAGAATTCAAGTGTTAGGGCCCTTCTGGTCACATTCAAGTTAGAAATTATTAAAGACTGAATGAATTGACTAAGTTTTGTGCACTTTTTATCACATTAAAGATTACTGTTTTTTACTTGGTGGTGGGTACAAACTAACAGGGAGGTATATTACAACTGTAGAAGACTTTTGGTGAAACCTACGTGTTGATATGACCAACCATTCAGGAGAATTAGAGACAAGATTTTAAATATTTTCATTGTGGTAGCCATAAATGAGTTCAGATCAGCACCATTTTTAATCAGGAGTAGCTAATATCATAATTAGTCTCCTGGTGAAAAACGTCAAGTTGACTTTCTGTTTAGAAGAAATATAGCCACAACAAGATTTCTAAGATGGCTGCTTTGATGTCTATAATAAATGTCAGTTTTGCATCATTTTTATTTGCAATCAACCAGAGATAATAAAGTCTTTTAGCAAATTCCCAATTCAGACAGAGATGTGACAAAAAGATTTTCAAGAGGGCTAATGTAGTGGCCATACTAGATGCCTGAGAAGCACCATTTTCGTCACATGAAGTCTTCAGGTGAAAATCCTAGTCTGACATGGATTTCCATTCAAGAGTAATGATAACAAGATTTTCAAGATGGATGCTCATTGCATGCATACTGGATGTCAGACCATCATCAGTTTCATTAATGATTAGCTAGACATCATATGAAATCTCTTGGTGAAAACACCATGTCAATATGGCTTTCCATTTAGAAAGTGAAGCTATAACAAGTTTTAAAAATGGCTGCTGAATTGATTATATTTAGATGTCTCTGTAGTACAATATTCAAACAGGACCAACTAGACCATGGGATTAATATTTGTATAAAGTTTCATGCAGTTTTCCAAGAAGTTTAGGAGGAGTAGCTAAAACAAATTTTTACTAATGGATGGACAGACGAATGTCAGACAAAGGATGTAGATGACAGACCATCCAATAAACTCATCTGATCTATGACCAGTAAATAAAATAAATATTATAGATCATACCTGAAATATTGACATACACCACTCCCTCGATAACTCGCGGACATTGGGGTCCAAAAAATCGACCGCGATATAAGCGAGGGCGCGAGTTATCGAGGGACCTATAACAAACAACAAATATAACAATGGGATCGACAGATAGGAGAAAGGGGGTGGGGTGGCTTGGCATGTTGAATACTCAATTAATAATCGCGCTAAGATTAACAGTGGATAAATATCTTTTCATATCAGTGTACTTTGTTTAGTTTTTCCTTACAGAGTAACATTAATTTTAGGATAGCTTACATTATATTGAGGAAATCATCTAAACATTATTCCTCCTGGTTTCCATTTGCTTAGACATGTACTTCACACGTTGTGTATTACGTCAATTATTTTTGTGGTGAATGGTATACATTTTAATTTTATTGTTTGATCCAAAGTAGACATTTTTTTTTAAAATACAAAAGATCGACACATTGGAAAAAACAATGTTGATCGAACGATGTGTATATTTTTATTGTGGTAGAAAATGGAAGA
Organism: Potamilus streckersoni; assembly: GCA_016746295.1. Lineage (NCBI taxonomy): Eukaryota > Metazoa > Mollusca > Bivalvia > Unionida > Unionidae > Potamilus > Potamilus streckersoni. The sequence continues at coordinate 697,045 of JAEAOA010000789.1, forward strand.
AAAAAAAAATCACAAGGTTTAACCATTACCAACATGAATTTAATGGGTCTAAAAATTTAAAACGACATAAATTAGAACACGATAACACTTGCGGTTTGTGACACGTTTGAGAAATATCACTTCACATTTTGAAAAAATGCAAATTTCACAATATGGATTCTATCTTTACAGGCAATACCATATTTTCTGCCCTATAAGTCGCTCCTGCATATAAGTCGCTCCTCCACACTTACCATAATCACGTCTTTGATACCACCGGCCATTACATGCGATTTGGTAATTTCCAACTTCGTGTAAGAAATATTATACAATTGTTTAAGAGTTATATAAAAGTCAGTTCCACAATCCATTTTCGTAGATTCTCCTCGAGAACTGGCCAACTTGCTTTGCCACTATGATTGCCCTTCTTGTTTTTTTTTTTGTTGACCTTATTTCGTCTTCTTTTTTATGCCAGTCACGCACAATCTTCTCGCTTACGTTGAATTTTCTTTCTGCTGCACATTTTCCGTTTTCTTTGGCAAATGCTATGACGTTTAACTTAAATTCTGCATCATATTTTTTCTAGTTGTTGGTGCCATGATAAATGGCACGAATTTAATTTAAAACAAAATTTATTGACTTACGCTAATATAACAATTTTAAATCATACGTTATTGTGAAACTATATTTTATTATTGCTCCATTGTATGAACGGTGTGTATTTATATATATTTATATATTGGTCATTTCCACAACCCAAGCGAACTTTAAAGGCATTTTATATGCTACAGTGATTTTAATACATTAACGAAGACTTGCAAATTCACCTAACAATTAAACTGTTCACCAGCCTTTCAGTTATTTTTTTTATTAATTTCCAGTACTTTGAAGTTTTCTCCATGAAGCCAGTCTGGGCTTAATGCAGAGTTTAAAACTAGAGCAATCATTGAGGAAATATTCATGCTATGTTTTTTTTTAATAACAAGCCATTGCGAAACCAACTGAAAAAAATGATTGTGTGTTTTTATAAACTACTATTAAAGTAAATTATGAAGCGCTAACAGAGGTCTCAGAAATGATTTACAGTGACATAATTCGTTGTTTAAAATAACAAAATAATCCCAGTTCTGCATTCTGTATTTATTTGAGTACATCAAAAGAACATGATGCAATAGCTGGGAGGCAAGATCAAAGGACTTTGACTAGCAGCTTGGGTGGGAAAATGTGCTGAAATTTACAACGACTGAATTTAGAGACAAAAAGATTCTAAGATGTACATGCCGAATAATAAAGAAAATACAATAACAATCGTTATTTTTACATTTTTTTTTTCATTTATTAATATTAACAAATTTTAACACATATATAACTAAATATTATTTTGACTATTTAATTTGATAATCTTATAGTCTAATACTTATGTATGTAAGTTTCTAGCAAATGGCTTGCCCATATACCGGCAGATGCATTTCGCTAAAGCACAGCATCACTGCGCATCAGTCATAGTCGTTAAAAAAAATTATTTATCGTATAATTCGCTGCTGCATATAAGTCGCACATGTCATTTTTAAGAAGAAAAAAAAAACAAAAAAAAGTAGCGACTTATACCCCGTAAAATACGGTAATCACCATTTTTGATGATAAAAATGAACTATGTATCAAGGTTAAATTTGCCAATTTACAATTTCTTATCACGACTTTTTTCATGTTTAACGCATTTTAAATATATTTTCCTTGGGAAAAAAAATCAGGAGCCATGCCAGACACCGCGTTATAAGCGGGTTCGTGAGTTATCCGGTTGCGAGTTATCGAGGGAGTGGTGTATCTTGAAAAACTGAATGGAAACAATTCAATTTCATCAAATTTATATCCTTACATACCCTCCTTGCAATTTAAATTACTATAAAAATAAATTTTATGCATGTACAACAAAAATATGCAGCAATTTACTTTTGATTTTCTGATAATTCCATTGGGCTGTGACTTGGGCTCTGTTTCTATTACAACTGTGGCATTTTCACTGGACATTTCCTTTATCTCTGCCACAGTGTCTTTGTTAGAAACTGGAAAGATAACGAAAAGTGTGATAGTAACATTTCAAAAATGTTAAATTTTGATAAAGCTAATTCTGTTCCACAGAACTCAGAAAGCATAGTGGAAAAACTTTCATTAAAGCTGCACTTCCTTCAAAATATAATATTTGACAATTTCCTCAAAATGTCACAAGATCAGTAGAATTACAACAACATAATGCTTTGTACTGAAGTAAATATGAACTTGATTAGGAGGGTCCATAACTCAGTCACAACTACAGAAAAGAGGCATGTGCCACCCCCACTCCCAATCTACCACGGTACACCATTGCCTACTAGTATTCTACAACAGATTTATGCAAAGATACAAGCAAAAGTTGGGTTTATAAACATGGACACACTTGTATATTTTACATTTTATTTAGGCTATGGTTCCCTCATGAGCATATAGCTTCATATAGCCAGAATCACTTGGAACCTGAGTCAGTGTTCAAATTCCATCTAGAATATTCTCTTTATTACCCCTGCTCAACTTATTCATGTGAAAACTGTCAAACTGACACCTTTTGAGCAGCCACTTAATGGAAATCTCAAAAATATTTGTTGATTTCTAAATTTCACACAATTACATTTCTTCCAAAATGCTAAATTGAATAAAGTAACTTTAATCCACCCAAAGGAGTAAGTGATACAGTTGTCCTTGCTGCTGTGTTTATTAGAAGTCAGGTTTTACTACTGTGTTTATTAGAAGTCAGGTTTTACCACTGTGTTTATTAGAAGTCAGGTTTTTCCACTGTGATAATTACTAAAGCAACAAATGGAAACAGGAATTTCAATGCTTGGAATCTAAGGGATATGAATAACTATCATGTCAATCCTGTAAAGTGAATTTTAAGAATATCTCAAAGATTTGACCCAAACAGTACCAATCTTGAGAAGTTATGGCAGGCAATCAGCAACCTGAATCTACCCACAAGCAGGAAACAATTTAAACTTCTTGGTGGACTCAGTAGAATTGTACTAACATTGCAAAATTCTAATGCTGACACTGAAATGATATTTTCTATTCTGAGGAAAATCCAGGCTAACTCTAGAGGAAACCCATATCCAGTAATGATACATCATCCAGTAATGATACATTATCCAGTAATGATACATCATCCAGTAATGATACATTATCCAATAATGATACATTATCCAGTAATGATACATCATCCAGTAATGATACATTATCCAGTAATGATACATGATCTCCTAACATTTAAGATCAACAATGATGAGGACTGACACAAATATAATCCAGGCAATGGTCTTGATAGAAAGGCTAAAATGTGAGTGCTACACATGAGGACAGTATGAAAGCCAACAAGTTACCGTCAATGGACTTCTGTGATAAGATGAAGTGCATAATTTAATACAGAATAAGGAAATTTGTTTAATTGTTGTCAATTTTGTTCATTTGCATGCCAAAATCAGGTTGATGAAAATCTTCCTGATTTGAAGCTGAAACTCCTGACCAAATTTCTCTTGAACTGGAATAATCACACCTCTCTGTTCTGTCACAAGTATGTGTATGTATCACAGTTACCATGGTAAACATTGTGCTGCTATGCCGCTAGCAATACTGAGCCCTAATCAAGACCTAAATAATTTTCCAACTAAAAACATAAAATTGCTCAATAAACTAAGGCAGATAACCTAGTTTAAAAAAATCAAGAGATGAAACTGTTAAAAAGGTACATGTTAATTTAAAAACTCAGTTCACCTGCCAGTGACAATCAAGTATATTATAGGGATGTTAAACTATGCTGGTTATAGGAAGTCTAAATTTATGGTAACAAAAAAGACGACTGTTATTGGGCTCCTTTATCGTAATAATTCAGTGGCCCACTTTGATAAATATTTTCAATAAGAAACAAAACAATGGCATAGGACCAAATAAAGATGTTTGCCTGAGCTAATCATATTGAGAGAGTAAATGCACCTCATAAGTGGACAGCTTTGAACACAGACAATGGAGTTAACTCTTACAGTGTGTACATATACATGATGGTAATGATATTTATGATACTGATGATGTGGGCTCATCATCATGGCTTAGAACTTGTGAAATTTACTTGAAAAAAAAAATACAAATTCTTATGTATACAGTGCTAATATTGCATAGACATGGTAATGTAACTATTTACTATTTAAAGTAACTTTTGATAAATGAAGACAAAATATTAACATTTTCATAGTAATATTTATCTTCCAGGATTTACTTTCTTTCCGGTCTTAACTGAGTTTCAGGCAGTTTGTGAGCTTTCCAAGTCTAAACAAGCAGTTTGTCAGTTATTGCTTTGAAAGTTTGATGTGTGCAGACAATTTTAAAGTCTGGAGGTGTTAATTTAATAAAGAACTCATGAGATTTCTTTGACAGATTGGAAATAACAGGCACTCACTTCTTAAAATTAACCAACAGAAGGATTTTTATTCAAAGCATGATCAATGTACAGAAAATGCAGCAGCCACAAGTGCTGGGTGTTATATGTTACTTATGTGATAACTACAGGAAACTGATACATACTTGACAACTTGGCAAACAATTAAAACTTGTCTCTTGTCAACTATTTTGATACTTGTCACCAATTTCAAGGTGACTAGATGCTAATTGTTAAGTAAATGGATAAAACAAGCATTCACAAGTCCTTCAGTTGTGAGTATAAAAAAAACATTACAAATGGGCTAGCTTTTATTATTGACTTTGAGCTCATGAGATGAGTTCATTATCTTACCTAAGAAATGAAAGATTTTTTTAATATAAACTTTCTAGATCTAATGGAGCAGTTTTGAAGAAAAATAACCAGTATGATGCTATGAAATGTGTGAGAAAATTTCTTTCATTCATGGACTAATAATTATCTCAGGCCAGAATATTACTGGTTGCTTAATTATTTAGTTTAAGAGTTTTGTTTATACAGATCTCTCTCTCTCTCTCTCTCTCTCTCTCTCTCTCTCTCTCACACACACACACACACACACACACACACAACAATATATCTATTTGTAAACCCTTTTCTACATATCCATTTAGCTGTCAATATGTATGTATGTTTATACATGAATGTATGTATGTATATACATGTATGTATGTATATACATGTATGTATGTATATACATGTTGATGCTCTTCTGATTATATTCTAACCCTTTTTCATCTACATATTTATCTGTCTATCTGCAGGTATTATTTACAAATATATTTTTCGCAGACTTTAAACATTGGCACAGGGTTTTAAGGAGCCAACAAAGATAAATAAAATATAAGTTAAAATAAATATAACATAATTTCCTTAAAATATTTCAAAATTTATTGTACCTTATTTTGTTACACATGTTGGGTAATTATGTCTGGGGTAAGATCAGATTTCCCATGGGCAAGATGAATTTTCCAGCCAGCCTGCCCTGGGCAAGCTAACTTTAACAAAATTTGTAAATCCTTGAACATTTCAACAAATCTGAGTCAGTACTGTATACAGATGGAAACATGGTATGAGTGAGAAAAGTCCATCTGCCTTGAACATAAATTACAAACCTGTCTGTGTGATTTTCTCTTCCTCATCACCAGCATTCTTATTACAGTCATCAGGCACAACAGAATTAGCTCGGTTCTTTCCTCTAAAGCAACAGAGGCAGCAGCAGCAGCATAGATCTCTAATTCTATAAAAGGCCAGCTTGAGCTTGTTATCGTCATTGTTATCCTCCTTGGCTTTTCTCAGGGTGTCACTTTCAAATGCATTTAAGAGCAAAGCCAGGAAAAGATTCAGTATCTACCAAAGAAAAATGTCCAAAATATTTTTAAAATACTTTTGCTTTGATAACAGTCAAAAACAACAGGTCTACATTTAAAATCAAATAAGAACTATTTCAATACTAGATCAATAAAGAATAGTTTTCAATGGTAACATGGAGTTCATAATACCACAAATACTTGAAACTAGACCTCTATTGGCAAACATTTTCCAATATCACAAAAATTAAATATTCACATAATTAAATGAAATTCTTATCAAGTTATCTGGATATTCATACAAACATTCATAACAAATTTAATTTGACTTGAGCTTAAACATAGCAAGAAGACTACGTCCAAAAATTATGTTTAAAAAATCGGTACAAATTGAAAATATGCCAAAATCGCTTGGAAACTATAATGGGTTATCTACATATGGATGCAAACATGTATACCAATTTTCATATGTTGAATTCAAGTGGTTTTAACTAAATTTTGCTCACAAGGTTTCTGTAAGCAAAAGTTTACAAAAAGCTGTAAATGTGAGAAAAAAATTAGAATTTGCTGTAATGGCTTAATTTGACATTCACTACATAGCAATATAAATAGGATACTTAGTAACAAAGCAGCTGGAGTAAATTATCTTGCCCAAGAACATCTCATGGTAGCCAACTGGGGCTTTCATTTTGTTACTCCAGCATACAATCCACTAAACCTCTGCAGTTCTTTTCAAATACATAATTAGGCATGATGCACCAATATAGTACTATTCCATACCACATAACTGAGTATTAAACCAATACAGTACTATTCCATGCCTCATAACTGAGTATTGGGCCAGATATGCCAATATAGTACTATTCCATACCACATAACTGAGTATTAGGCCAGATATGCCAATATAGTACTAGTCCATACTACATAACTGAGTATTGGGCCAGATATGCCAATATAGTACTAGTTCATACCACATAACTGAGTATTAGGCCAGATATGCCAATATAGTACTAGTCCATACCAGATAAATGAGCATTAGGCCTGATGTGACAAAACAGTACTAGTCTATACTATAAAACTGAGTATTAGGCCTGATGTGCAATTACAGTACTAGCCAATGCTAGATAAATGAACATTAGACCTGATGTGCCAATACAGTACTAGTCCGTGCCAGATAAATGAGCATTAGACCTTATGTGCCAATACATGAACATTAAGCCTGATGTACAAAATATAGTACAAGCCCATACCATATAAACCCATACCATATAAATGAGCATTAGGCCTGAAAAGCCAATACAGTACTAGTCCATACCAGATAAATGAGCATTAGGCCTGAAGTGTCAATCCAGTACTAGTCCATACAATACAACTGCACATTAGGACTGATGTGCCAATACAGTACTAGTCCATACCAGATAAATGAGCATTAGACCTGATGTACAAAAACGGTATTAGTCCATTTAAAAGTATATTTCATAAATGTTTAACTACATCTGATGATTTTCATAATACACAGATACTTTATATTATGTTGTAAATAGTGTATACAATATTTCCACATTTTAAACATAAAGCCTCAAGGAACAGTAGCATTGTATCAATGAATTACCTTTCATAAATACATTATTATTATTACATATAACTTGGCATTAAGCCTGATTTGCCCATACAATACTAGCCCATACAAGATAACTAGGCAAACACTGTATGTCTGTTGTGTTTCTATGTCAACACAGCTATGATTAGAAGCATGCAAAAATGTTTTCTCTTGTGACATCAGAATGCCAATGTGCCAAAACAACAGTTTACTTTATATTTAATTTCAAGGAAATAAATGACTATTTTCAATGTTCAATAAAAATAAGAAAAAATCCTTTCACTGAAAATTAAATAGTTGAAACAATTCTGTTGTTAAATAAGAAAGCTTTTCATCTTTTTTGGTAGACTGCCAATTGTGAGTAAATTGTGCAATAAAATGTTTAAGGAATTTCTTATAAAAAGCAATATGGCAGAAGGGTGATAATCATTACATTCCATATGCAAGGGAGTGGCAGGAAATTTTAATGCATTACATGACATCAGATTTAAGACTCCACTCTTCACAGTTGTGTGCATGTTATACATCAATATATATGGTATACAAGACTATGATGAGCACTTACAATGAAGTTTCCAAGGACTAAGGTTGGGAGAAAGACTGCCATGCAGAGTTCATTTGAAGCCCTCATACAGTCCCACAAGGGTTCTATCCACTCTCCACAGAGTGTTCGGAAAATCATCATGAAGGAATGGAAAATGTCCTTGAAATGCCACCTGAAATATGACAAGTTTCTATAAATCAGATTAATAAAATACTTGAAAGCTGCAAAACCAAAATGTTTATTATCAGTAAAGTATGAGATAGATTTGAAATATCTTATAGTAAGAAAAAAAAACTCCATGATATAATTTGCCTAAACCTTGATCAATCCTTAGCCATTCACATTTAAGTTATCATGGTTATTAAGGATGCTGACAAAAAGTAAATTTATACATAAATGTTGCCGAAAAAGTAACTTTGTTCAATTTGTTAAAATTTGATAGAAAGGGAGTTTCCTAAAATGTGTAACTAGATTTGTGTTTGAAAAGCTTATATACCTCGAAATACACCAAACAAGACTTGCAATGTTGCATCAAGGACTGCCTCTGAGTTAGTTCAGTGTTCTATGACTTTTCAAAACAGGGGACCATCTAATGGTTAGCATAGTAAAACATGTGAAAGTATACAGCATGACTTTTTTGTTCATGCCATGACAAAGCAATCTGAATTACAGTATGTATCATTCTATCACAACTATGAAATATCAAGATTTTAAAATTGTTGAGAAAAAATAGCAAATGAATCAACCAGAAAGAAAAATAATATTCATTTTTCCTTTCCCATTCCTAAGAAACATTGCCCAAAATCTTTTTCATTACTAGGACAAGTTACTGTTTTGAACAATTCAAACCCTTGTTCATTCACTAACTCCAGTTAGTCTTCCATGAAGCTAAGAGGTCCACAGTTACACTTTACTTCATCAATAACCTCAGCTTGATATTAAGAGAGTTCTAAATGATCCTGAGCAATCAAAGCAAGGAATAGTAAGTTCTAAATTCTGGGAAATGCTACTTCAAGCTTGGAAATTTTCAAAAAGCCAAGTCTTTTATGGACTTTTGCAGGATACAAATAATTATAATTATACAATACCTACCTACCACTATTTCCTTGCTTACCTTTTGTGTGATTGAAGTACCCTCATAAAAGCTCATAATTCCAACCTCCCATTAGATAGAAAGTTCTAGGAATTGAGAACACATACCCAGACTGATTCCCATGTCTAAGACTCATGCAGGATATCCTTCTTCTTTAACATGGACCAAGAATACACTTGGGACATCAAAATGAGTGGCAGGTAGGAATATTACAATAGTGGCAGGTAAGTACCTAATTACCACAAAATGAGCTTTACCCACCCATAAAACTACATCTTAAAATCAGTAATACATCACATGTCACTACTGCCTTGCTGAATTCTCCAGGTAAGCAGAAGGTTGATGGCTTAAAAAAAACCTGGAATAACAATGATACACTCAGCCTAACAGCAGAACTGTAAGCTGGCAACCAGTTAAGCAAGGTTCTCAAAAAGAGCTTCATAAGGGTAGGATTCTCAAAAGCATCTTCACTCAGTGATTAATAAGTATGCCTTGAAAGAGCTTACAAAACACATGAGAGATTCAATTAGGCATTAATAACTGAGACAATGGTATATGCAGTGATTATAAATATGCCTTGACAGAGTTTACAAAACACATGAGAGATTCCATCTAGGCATTAATAACTGAGACAATGGTATATGCAGTGATTAATAAGTATGCCTTGACATAGCTTACAAAACACATGAGAGATTCCATCTAGGCATTAGTAACTGAGACAATGGTATATGCAGTGATTAATAAATATGCCTTGACAGAGCTTACAAAACACATGAGAGATTCCATCTAGGCATTAGTAACTGAGACAATGGTATACGAAGTGATTAATAAATATGCCTTGACAGAGCTTACAAAACACATAAGAGATTCCATCTAGGCATTAGCAACTGAGACAATGGTATATGCAGTGATTAATAAGTATGCCTTGACAGAGCTTACAAAACATGTGAGAGATTCAATCTAGGCATTAATAACTGAGACAATGGTATATGCAGTGATTATAAGTATGCCTTGACAGAGTTTACAAAACACATGAGATTCCATCTAGGCATTAATAACTGAGACAATGGTATATGCAGTGATTAATAAGTATGCCTTGACAGAGCTTACAAAACACATGAGAGATTCCATCTAGGCATTAGTAACTAAGACAATGGTATATGCAGTGATTAATAAGTATGCCTTGACAGAGCTTACAAAACACATAAGAGATTCCATCTAGGCATTAGCAACTGAGACAATGGTATATGCAGTGATTAATAAGTATGCCTTGACAGAGCTTACAAAACACATAAGAAATTCTGTCTAGGCATTAGCAACTGAGACAATGGTATATGTAGTGATTAATAAGTATGCCTTGACAGAGCTTACAAAACATGTGAGAGATTCAATCTAGGCATTAATAACTGAGACAATGGTATATGCAGTGATTATAAGTATGCCTTGACAGAGTTTACAAAACACATGAGAGATTCCATCTAGGCATTAGTAACTAAGACAATGGTATATGCAGTGATTATAAGTATGCCTTGACAGAGTTTACAAAACACATGAGAGATTCCATCTAGGCATTAGTAACTGAGACAATGGTATATGCAGTGATTAATAAGCATGCCTTGAAAGAGCTTACAAAACACATGAGAGATTCCATCTAGGCATTAGTAACTGAGACAATGGTATATGCAGTGATTAATAAGTATGCCTTGACAGAGCTTACAAAACATATGAGATTCCATCTAGGCATTAGTAACTGAGACAATGGTATATGCAGTGATTAATAAGTATGCCTTGACAGAGCTTACAAAACACATGAGAGATTCCATCTAGGCATTAGTAACTGAGACAATAGTATATGCAGTGATTATAAGTATGCCTTGAAAGACTTTACAAAACACATGAGAGATTCCATCTAGGCATTAATAACTGAGACAATGGTATATGCAGTGATTATAAGTATGCCTTGACAGAGTTTACAAAACACATGAGAGATTCCATCTAGGCATTAATAACTGAGACAATGGTATATGCAGTGATTATACGTATGCCTTGAAAGACTTTACAAAACACGAGAGATTCCATCTAGGCATTAATAACTGAGACAATGGTATATGCAGTGATTATAAGTATGCCTTGACAAAGTTTACAAAACACATGAGAGATTCCATCTAGTCATTAGCAACTGAGACAATGGTATATGCAGTGATTAATAAGTATGCCTTGACTGAGCTTACAAAACATGTGAGAGATTCAATCTAGGCATTAATAACTGAGACAATGGTATATGCAGTGATTAATAAGTATGCCTTGACAGAGCTTACAATACACATGAGAGATTCCATCTAGGCATTAGTAACTAAGACAATGGTATATGCAGTGATTAATAAGTATGCCTTGACAGAGCTTACAAAACACATAAGAGATTCCATCTAGGCATTAGTAACTGAGACAATGGTATATGCAGTGATTAATAAGCATGCCTTGAAAGAGCTTACAAAACACATGAGAGATTCCATCTAGGCATTAGTAACTGAGACAATGGTATATGCAGTGATTAATAAGTATGCCTTGACAGAGCTTACAAAACATATGAGATTCCATCTAGGCATTAGTAACTGAGACAATGGTATATGCAGTGATTAATAAGTATGCCTTGACAGAGCTTACAAAACACATGAGAGATTCCATCTAGGCATTAGTAACTGAGACAATAGTATATGCAGTGATTATAAGTATGCCTTGAAAGACTTTACAAAACACATGAGAGATTCCATCTAGGCATTAATAACTGAGACAATGGTATATGCAGTGATTATAAGTATGCCTTGACAGAGTTTATAAAACACATGAGAGATTCCATCTAGGCATTAATAACTGAGACAATGGTATATGCAGTGATTATACGTATGCCTTGAAAGACTTTACAAAACACGAGAGATTCCATCTAGGCATTAATAACTGAGACAATGGTATATGCAGTGATTATAAGTATGCCTTGACAAAGTTTACAAAACACATGAGAGATTCCATCTAGGCATTAGTAACTGAGACAATGGTATATGCAGTGATTAATAAGCATGCCTTGAAAGAGCTTACAAAACACATGAGAGATTCCATCTAGGCATTAGTAACTGAGACAATGGTATATGCAGTGATTAATAAGTATGCCTTGACAGAGCTTACAAAACATATGAGATTCCATCTAGGCATTAGTAACTGAGACAATGGTATATGCAGTGATTAATAAGTATGCCTTGACAGAGCTTACAAAACACATGAGATATTCCATCTAGGCATTAGTAACTGAGACAATAGTATATGCAGTGATTATAAGTATGCCTTGACAGAGTTTACAAAACACATGAGAGATTCCATCTAGGCATTAATAACTGAGACAATGGTATATGCAGTGATTATAAGTATGCCTTGACAAAGTTTACAAAACACATGAGAGATTCCATCTAGGCATTAGTAACTGAGACAATGGTATATGCAGTGATTAATAAGTATGCCTTGACAGAGCTTACAAAACACATGAGAGATTCCATCTAGGCATTAGTAACTGAGACAATGGTATATGCAGTGCATTAAACATCAGAATAATGAGAATCAAAGCCAATGGCTGGGCTCTTCGAGAACTTGAGCATGTTAAAATGGTGTGCATTTTAGCTCCTAATAACAGAGTCTGAACATTGCCAAACTTCAATCAAGAAAAGAAGAAAGTCTGATACTGAGCACAAAGGAGAACAGCTATGATCAAGTTCCTACTACACTATATGCAAAAGATTCTCTGAACACTGACTCTGATATGGATTGTACTACAAGGACTGTTCATCTGGAAAGACAGTTTGTCAGAATATTTTTCTTGTCTGGAATATGGAGCACACAGAGTAATCTATTGAAGGCTGCCCTGACAAGAAGGATATAAACTTACTCCTTGTTGCCTGATGTGTTGTATAAAGAGACCATTACACAATGACTCTTTATTTAGTTGATGTACCCTGAAGCGCTAAAGGTACAGATCAATTTCTAAATTATCAATTTGAAGGGTAACTTCTTCAAAAAACACATGCCCTGGAGAAACTTCAATTGAGCATCCGACATTAATCAGATGCATAGGTGGGCATTTGGACTCTAGTCAGAAATCAGTCCTGTTAGGTCCCAGTACTAAAAAAGTGATGAATCCCAGAGAAATCTGAGCTGTCAGGAGGAGAAACTGGGAAGGGAGAGTAAAAAGTATTTTTTCAGGAACCAAATCTACTCCAGAGTTCAAGGTCCCTAAGAGAAATAATAATAGGCCTGTTCAATGATGATTGCTGTGTGCCCTAATTTACCCATAATGCAACACTCTTTTCATGAGAAAATCTGTATAGTAGTATTGTCAAAGCTGCAAATGGATCTTGTAACCTGGAAATTTTTTGTGTCAAGGGCCTCAAAACATATATACAGGAAACACTTTATATTTTGCTGTACATTCAGAAGTTATGATTTGCAGTTGTTTGAATAATAATAATAAAAAGGTTTTAAAAAAACTAATTATATTTTTTTACTTTTTGATGATGTAACATCAATGTATTTGAAAGATATGATACATGAAGAATGGTAGTAGTACATACACAGAATGTCGAGTTTACTTTTGATTAAAATTTAATAAATCCAGAACTGCAATCATAATAATCTAATTAATCTAATCCACGGTGTAATCAACTAGAAGGACATATAATACCTAAACTGATGCAGAGAGAGAGAGAGAGAGAGACAGAGACACTTGTATAAATGAGTGTATGTTACTGTAAAGCATACTTGTCTTTGTTTATAAAAAACCAGTAGAAAGTAAAGCAAAGTTTTTTAATTTCATTAAGAAAAGGAAACAATAAACATCAAAGTAGCAAATTAAGCTATAATTGCTGCCATGAAGCATTGAGGTATTAACTTTATGTGTGCAACCGAGTTAAAATTGAGTAATTTTATGAAATAGATCATCTGTTTAAAGTAAAACTCATCATCAATATTGTGTAAATAATTCTGTATGTTAATAAAAAATATGTAATTCACTAATTATCAATTACTTAAAATAACTATACACTGTATATATATATATATATATATATATATATATATATATATATATATATATATATATATATATATATCTGTAAACAAAAAAATATACAACAATATTGGGCAGAACTTATCTATTGTTTTTTTCCACATTTCCAGATAAATCTAATAGAGATGCATCTTTTTTCAAAGGACAAGCAAAAAGATGTTCATGGTGATAAGGTTGAGAATAAATTGAAATATTTTTCCCTTTTTGGAAACCAAGAAAAGCCACAGACTGGTCATATTCAGCCATCTATTGCAATTCTTCTTTTACCTGAATGAGTTTTGACTGCTGAAAAAAGATAAAGAGAAAGATGTTTTCAGAACTGTAGCAGGTAGTATAGGAAGAACCTGAGTATTTTTTGTTACATGATTAAATCTCTAGCACCCAAGGGGATCCAAAAATGAGGAATGCTTGGTCTAAAGACTTCCCTTCTTTCTCCTGAGAAGGGGGACAAATCCCCAGACATCCTCTTTTGGCCCTACCAGCCATCTCATTTAACTAAGGCAGAATGAGAGGGATGCTTGCTTTGGATTGCTTCTGGAACTTTTCAAGCTGCATCCTAAGTTTAAAGAGATATTTATGGGATGGTCAGGATGAGCATGCTTTCTAGATGGTTTGAACAGGTCAGCTATGAGGACCCCTTGTTGCTGATTCCTTAGGTGGTGAGGTGCCTGGGAAGGGCTGAGACTGCCTCCAAAGGAGCAGAACTATGAAGATTTTTGGCTTCAGCATCTAGTAAGCATGTGAGGTAAACTCCAGTGCATAAAATGTCTTGATTGGAAGGTGGATATTGGTCCCAAGAGGACTACCCACTTGCAATACCCCACATCCAAGGGGACTAAGTAGAAAAGTAAATTCTGTAGCTGTAAGTCAAAACCAGAATTTGCTGACCACCCATTATGTTGTATGGCAAATTCTTGGCTCTTTGAAAACCTTTGGGGAATCTCCTTTACAATAGCTGAATGAGGAAGTAAAAAGAAATCTAGGCATAGTGCCATGTATGAGAGTCACCAGACTGGAGAGGATTTTTCTGTTATCTGACCCTGCAGACTTAAGACAAATCTTGGGGGAGAAATCAGCAAACTTCATTTATCACTTTCTTCAAATGATCAGATCTCTTCCATTGCTTGAGCCAACTGGATGTGGCTCTGATGGGAATTAGAGGAAGGATCTCAGCTAATTACTGGTGTTTGAGTCCACCAAACCTGACAGAATGTCATGATCCTGTTCTTGTTCTTGAGAGGAGTCAGGAATTTCCAACCCAATGTCTCTCTGTTGAGACTTTTGAGTAGAGATGTCCTGCAACTCCTCATGGCGATTGATGGGACTGCCTCCACTAACACTTTTAGGAGGATGGTATCACTTCTCAACCCTCGCAAATCACCTGAGATGACAGGGCTGGTCCCATCATTTTTCTTTCGCTCCACATCAGCAGATGATGCAGGTCTGTGATTTACAACATCTAAACTGTTTTGAGGCCAAGGTATGGGTGATAGGGATCCTGAATCTAACACTATCTGGCACTGACAGCATCAATAGGTCCATTAGTGATCTCTTGGCCTTATTATTCTCTACAAAAGATAAAGATCCCATGCTTTCTTGGGATCAAAGGGTCTTACTTTGAGTGCTGCATGACTCAGAGATCAGGAAGTACTTTTCACTATTGAAAAGAAAGATCCCATACCTTCTGAATGACTCAGAAGGATTCCATACCCTGCTGAGAACAAGGAATCTTGTTCTGAGTCCCACAGAACAAAGAAGGAGATCCCATACTCTCCAGGGATCGATGAGTCTTTGATATAAATTTAAATTTAAAATATATTTTGTTCTTACTAATGGCATATAGGGTATTGAAGAATTAACTGTCATTTTTTTCTTTGACCTTTCCACAGGCACCTGATTATTCAATCAGATTACTTGTTTGGATGGGTATTATTGGCATGGCTGGAATCAAGGAGAAAAAACAAAACCTTAGGGGTTGAAAAGACAAGGATGAAGAATGGCCAGCCTCTTATAAGTATAGTGACTCTTGGCAAGGTCTCAAATTTCTTCAGGCCAAAAACAGCAACATTTTTCCACAATTGACTTTCATACACCTAATTCATACAATTGTCCAAGAAAAAAGAGGAAGGTTATTACATGGTATAAGACATGAGGGTCAGACTGGGTATGTTTTCTCTCTAATCCAAATGTTCTGGAACTTTCCATCTAATGAGAGGTTAAAATTATGAGCTTGAACAAGGGTACCTTGATCTCATAAGAGGTAAGTTAGGTAATATTGACTTTTAATGTATTGCTGCTAATAAAAATTCATGTATGTTCCAACTTTGATTTTTTTTATAACACAAATGGTCCAAAGATTTAAAGATGTTGCACCAAGCTGCACAAGCATGCATTATTTATTCAAATACACATCAAGATGCAACATTTAAGCTGTAGCTTCAAAATTTGAAACAAAACCCTGGAAAAACCTTGCAAACAATTTAATTCATCTACACATGAATGTAAACAAGCCCAGTAAATTTAACATTACTAAAACATTACTAAAAAGTTAATTTCACTGTCAAAAATGGTGTACAAATCATTAAAGACATTCAAGCTGTATCAACTGACATAACTATTAGTCACACATTTACCAAATAAAAACTAAATACTGAAAAGTAAATTTTGGAAAAGATATTTACAAATGATTTTTATTTCATCTGGTGATGGGATCAGTGGTAACTCTGTTGGTAAAATGTCAGATACATAATTAAGGGTTGTGGGTCCTAAACTTGCCATGCCAGCCAAGGTTGGCTCCTTTGATATGTTTTTCAGAGAGGCACTTGGCTCCCATTTTCCTGAGCATTATATGGCCAATGATTTAGTAAAACCAACAAAAAAAAAAAATACTTACCTTACTGAAATTAATAAGCATATGAGACATTAAGATTATCAAATTTGAAATCAATGCCAATATTTTATTTACCATATAATCTCACTTTTAAGTCAGATAAAACTGCAACTAACAGATAAACTCATCTGCTGTTAAATAATGTGCCAGCAGATAAGGGTCTATGTTACTTGTTCTATTAATTGCTCCTAACAAATTGCAGAGACCCAGATCTGCTGGAGCATTATGTGATGGCAGATATGGGTACTTGCAGTTGGTGTCAATTTGAAAGTGAGCATATACAGTATTTACCTGGGCAGATCTGTTCCAAATACATCCTCTGTGTATTTATCACTGAAAAGCTGTAGTCCGATAACAGCAAAGATATAGATCATAATGCACAGAATAACTGTCAGATTTCCCAAAGCCCCCAGTGTGCTCATAATGATGGACAGCAACAGTCTCATAGTAGGCCAGGACTGTGCAAGTTTAAACACTCTCAGCTGAAAAAGAAATTTGATTTGCATTAAAATTTAAGTAAGAATAAGTAAGTAATGTCATTTTTTCTTTTTGAAATTTCAACAGGCACCTGATTAATCAGTTAAAGTACTTGTTTTGATAGGCATGACTGGTATCACATGTGTGCAAGTCAGAGTGGTTGGTTTTTGAAAATCTAGCATATGAAGTTGAAGAATCAAAAAGTTCAAATTCAACAACAAAATCTCAACAGCTCAAATTTCAATATGATATGGTTTTTAATGTGGAGGAAAATACTGATCTTGCAGATAACCACCAACCTTATACTGCAGACCACACACTCTTGTATATACAAGAGGATCAAACTTGGATTCAGATATATACAAAGCAATGAACATCAATGCAGTGCTATCATGGACATGCACATCAAGTCATTTTCAACATATTTTTTCATTGCAATTTTTTACTTCTGTAACTTCATGCCATTTCCAATGCAAACAAGACTGCAATGCTTCATAATTTTTTTAAACTTAGTTTTATGATAAACCCCATTTTACCCTTAGTCTTTCAGTACCCCATTTTTGGATACCCTTAAAAACTTTTCTAAAGAATTTTAAAATGCTTCTTGAGTCTTTATATGTTGTTCATTCATGACTCTATATCCTGGTTACCAAGTGCCATATTACTGTTTTTGACTGGAGAGTCAGATGGATTGTTTCTGGAACAGATGTTAAACTGAAAGCATAAAGTTCATTTTAACCAAAGTATTTCAAATAAAAATTCTTCATCTTTCCTTGTATAAATTTTTATTACAAGTTAATTATTATAAAAGCAAAAACTACAAAGATGTCCACCACTGACAGTAGATAATGTGTGATAAACACTGCTAAATATATAGTAGACAATGTGCAATAGATGCATGGCTGAATACACAGTAGACAATGTGTAATAGACATGGCTGAATACACAGCAGACAATGTGCAACAGACACAGCTGAATACACAGTAGACAATGTGTAATAGATGCATGGCTGAATACACAGTAGACAATGTGTAATAGACATGACTGAATACACAGCAGACAATGTGTAATAGATGCATGGCTGAATATGCAGTAGACAATGTGTAATAGACATGGCTGAATACACAGTAGACAATGTGTAATAGATGCATGTCTGAATATACAGTAGACAATGTGCAATAGACGCATGGCTGAATAACATAAGCTCATTTGGCCTATGGATAGATAAGTTCAAAAAAACATTCTTACCAGTCTAAAAGTCCTGAAGACTGACAAGCCATCGACATCCTCGACTCCCATATCTATTAGACTTGCAATGACAATTATTGCATCAAATATGTTCCATCCATTTTTGAAGAAATGCTTTGTATGCACAATCAACTTTGAAACCATCTCTACTGTGAAGACAGATGTAAAGATCTAAAAGAAAGTAAAAGGAACTATTAATCATAATATTTATACCTTTGGCACATTTATTGGCTGACAGAAAAAGATGGAATAATATCGTACCAAAACAATTTAAGGATGGACTGAAAGACATAATATTCTGCATTCCACCACTTATGAGACATATAAAGCAATATTGGGAAAAAGAATGAAACTCTGAAATGTTCATATAGGACATGGATGCTCCCACTTGCATCCCCACTCTGGCAGACTGCAAGTATCTATTCATTAGCATGAAAACAACATTCATAATGTTAAAGTGATAGAATGACATTATAGAAATTTTCACCTCATGTTAACAAAATGTCTGCCCCTTTTTAGTATAATTACTGTGATCCGGTGACCACAGCATATAAAGATGACCATTGGGACAGCTTTGACTATTATAGTACATAAAATTATATTTCACTACAAAAACATTCACAATAATAGGTTATGACTGAAAACTGATGGGAACATTTTTAATTATTTATCAGATTTTTTCATCTAAATATTCAGCTCCAACTACAACAGCAGTTTTTCTGAGTGAAACTTCAAACAAAGAAAATCCAGATCTGTTGTAGCATAATGTGCCTGCAGATAAGGGTCTACATTGTTTGCTGTTCTACTGATCAATCTTACAAATTTGCAAATACTCTGATCTGCCATCACACATTGCAGTTGAATCCGACGTAAAAGATAGGATTTATGGTACTTTATATTTCATGGTTGTCGGGAAATGGTCAAAGGATTGTATGTACACTTTTTCATTTCAAAAAAATTATTTGTATTCCAGGAAAATATTATGAGACTTAACTAGAGGATTAGTGAGCACTTTACTTATGTAAATAGCACATCACTTCTCTCACATTCCACTAAATTAAATACACTAGCACGTCAATGAGTTTATAGTAAAATAAAGAACTTAACTGTTTTGAGAATATTGCAAGTGCATTGATCTGTCAACACAAATATCTTTAGATGATGACCACATTACATACTAAGTTCTTTGGTAATCCATGAACACTGCAAAATTAGTTGCATTCTCAAAAATCTGTTACTAATGCATCTAGCTTGAAGTTAAAAAAGGGCAATAACTCCTACAAAAATCAAAGAAACAAATATTTATCAAAGTCTACATAATTACATGATGAGCACAATATGTACCAAGTATCACAGTAACAAAAGAACTGTAAGACAGAACTGTAGGACTAGCTGCACTAACAACACATATCATTCTGTTTTATGCAATAAGACATAAAAGACAAAAACTCAAATCAAATGTACAGGAGCAAAGTCATTTTTTGACATATGCATCTTTAAGCAGTGATCATAATACTAATTAAGTTACATGGTAATCAATCAAAAAGTTGCTTTATTAAGAGTGTGTCATCCTTTGCTTCAAGTCAAATGGGCAATAACTCTAACAAAAATAGCAAGAGCAAAGCAATTTGTCTGTATGATTCATGACTAAAACATAATGACTGCAAACTTGATGTTGCAAAAAGAATTGACAGTACATCACACACCAAAAAGAGACATAAATCTGGAAAAATGAATTGGAACATAACAACAAATGAACTCATGTCCCTAATTTCAGCCAAGTTTCAGCGCAGTACATTGAAAACTGCATGGGCTGCTGCACACATAAGAATTTGGGATGTGCAGCATAATGAGAAAGTCAGATAGGCCTAATACTATATTGCACTGCAATATCCATGGCAATGACATGAAAAACCTTCCATTTCAGGACTGATTGCTGTGTATTTTCTGTAAGTGAATTATCATATTTTCCCTGATTAATGCCCCAAATATGCCAAAAAAATGAAAGCTAAAATTGTGCTTTTGATGTACATGTACTTTATAATGATCACATCTGGGGATCTTTTTGCAACTGAATTGAGTCACATTAAATATCAGCATAGTTCATATGATCAGTAAATCAATACATTTTCCCATTTAGCAGCTACCTGAAGTAGGTCTAGTAAGTATTTAACTTACAGCCCAGATCTTGTGTCATTTTTAACACTCCTTAAGTGCCTGTGATTTTAGTAATTTACACATTGATATAGACACTTTTACAGTGTGATCAGCTGAGACTGATGCAGAAAAATAGGAGTGGGCATTAATTAGAATGGGGTTATTAATTAGTGAGTACCATATTCTCCCGCAAATATCTTGTGGGCTATACCAGATTTTACAAACCCAGCAAGGGGGT
Organism: Potamilus streckersoni; assembly: GCA_016746295.1. Lineage (NCBI taxonomy): Eukaryota > Metazoa > Mollusca > Bivalvia > Unionida > Unionidae > Potamilus > Potamilus streckersoni. The sequence goes on from JAEAOA010000789.1 coordinate 718,183, forward strand.
GCAGGTTATTTTAGGGTGTGGGCTATATCACAATTTTTTTACACATAATAATATTTAAAATTATTGTTGCAGGAATGTTGAAACACTTTGGAACTTTGTCCATATTAATAATGGCAGAATGGGGAAGGTCATGCTTCTAAATGTCCATGGCGACGAATTCATGAAAATCATCCATCTTCTTCTCCCAAATGTTGGTAGACATTGGCTGATGGTCATTCGTGTTCTGATTGATAAATTCATAAATTTATAAACCCAATGCACTCCTCGTTTAAAATCATCAATGTGCTTCTCTGCCAATATGAGTTTAGCCTTCAATTTGATGGCAACTGTCGAGATTGGTTGATTGTTAAACTGCTGGGCCACAATCCACTGCTTCAGGTCAGATTTAAGGTAAGGCCATTTTGCTTTAGGTCTGCAATGTGCATGTTTTTGTGGATTCATCTTCTCCAATGCTCTTTTTTCTGTTCTCCAACCTTGGATTACGCTCTGATCAATATCAAATTTTCTGCCTGTTGCTCTATTGCCATTCACTTCAGCATATGCAATTGCAGTTAGCTTGAAGTCAGCTGTGTAAGAATTTTGTTTCAGCATTTTTTCAATTTAACAGAAAGAAATTAATTAAACTTGAATCTACACTTCACAAGAATACAAGATTATTCAGAAATGTCTGCGTTTATGTAACCTGTAGTTCTGGCACAGCTCCTATAGACAATTGTGGCATTCAGCTTCAGAACCTCACACCATTGCATATCCAGCTTACAAGTACATGGCTTCAAAATTTAAATCTGCCGGCTGCCAGCCGGAATATAACTGATGCAGAGGGATGAATATGGACCGGGGCCGATTGACTTGATAGCGTAAATACAAATTTGCATGTTGGGCAGGTGAGTGAAAATGTAGTAGTTGTAGTATCGTTCTTCTTCCATGTGTAAGCACTGATGAGTTCGGTCCTTCTAAAAACAGTAATGATAGACAATGTGAACATACACAAAAAAATTCATCAATATATGGTTGCGGGTTATACAAAGTTATGGGTTATGCCAACGATTTTTTTGCACCAAACCCCCAAACCCATGGTCTATATGAGGGTGTGGATTATCTGTGTATGCGGGATATGTGCAGGAAAATACGGTATATAACATATTCATTATGAAGAGACTGGTTTATCCTTCACTTAAATGATTTTCTTGTTTTATTTTTTGATGTGCATCCCATAGCAAAGAAAGCATTACCTGGTTATTTGATGAAAAAAAATGGAGATGAAGCAAAGGAATGGAATGTTTCTTGAATATGTATTTATTGATGTTCATTTTGTTTTTGACAGTACCATGTAATGTTTTTAAACATGTTTAAATATAAATAAAAAATATTAACTTTTGCTCAAGATGATTTTTTTAAAAACTACTGCAGAATTCATTATTGATACTTACATAGTTTGAGATATCCAGAGTCTTTGAGAGTGCATCTGACATTCCATGATGTTCCAGTGCCATGAATACTGTGTTTAGCACAATGCAGATGGTTACAAAAAGGTCAAAGAGAGGATCAGAAATGAACCAGTTTACATAGCCTTGAAATTTTAGCCAACCCAGAAATAATCGTCCTCCACAGCAGTCAGCACAGCATATACAGTTTCGATTGATCAACTCTCCTGTTTTTGGTGAAATATCTGATAATTCTTTGACTGTAAAGATTAAAAATAATTAAAGACATACTTTGATAATAATAATAATAATAATAATAATAATAATAATAATAATAATAATAATAATAATAATAATAATAATAATTATTGTTATTATTATTATTATTATTATTATTATTATTATTATTATTATTATTATTATTATTATTATTATTATTATAATCAATTGACTTTGAGAGAGTAGCTAAATTACTGGTAATAACAGAAACTATTCTACATAAAGACCCACTATCATGTACAATATACACAGTATATGCATATATATACTACTTGCAACATGTTTTAACTAGATGTCATCAATCTGTGACAAGTTTACAATTGTAATATCAAACTTTATTGAGGGGTGGGGGTGGCTATCTTGAAAAGTGTTTTGAAAAGTATTGGGTATGATAACATATATGTGAACCTCCTGCATGGTAGTATTATTCTCCTGAGTTAAGGTCCCTCTGGTCATTCTATTCATACAATAAATTCTTCCATGAACACAAAATTATTAGTTTTAAAAAAAAACAAAAACATTTTTGCTCATTTTGATTTGAATGCAGTATACTTACTTTAACACTGCTTGTGATTATGTGAATTTGAACTACCTTAAGCATGTCAAGATAGTTTAGTTGCTTATTTCAACCTTTGATACTGTGAGTATGGTCAGTTTGCTTCACTGTTTTTAATTTGTTGATATGGATTATACCATTTGTGAGCAGATGAACAGAAGCAATTCTGAAAAGGATTAATGATGTCATTATGGAGCTCATTCAGCATAAAACAATACACATTAATCTGATTCCTTCTGAAGTTATGTTCTACTTCTGTGCATAAAGTTATCAAGATGACTCTATGTATGATTAATGGATGGGACTAAAGATGTTCATTGATTATTCTTGGATTACTCAACAGATATCAAATTTGGATAAAATTTCACAAGACACTTTGTGCAAACTTTATAGGTAAACATAATCTCCTGTTCTTTTTATAGATCTATTCAAATGTTTCCCATCTCATAATCACACAAAAGTTCTCATGCAAACAGACAAAAAAATACCCATATAGAGAACATTTTATTGTCCATAAGAAATCATAAATGTAACAGTGCAATAATAATAATAATAATAATAATAATAATAATAATAATAATAATAATAATAATAATAATAATAATAATAATAATAATAATAATAATAATTTATTATGTGAACTCACAGTCGTGAATGATCATCTGCAGATCTCGACCAGCAACCATAATTTTTAGGCAAAATGTGTTTGACACTAGTATGAATGACTGTATAAAAAAAATAAACAACACTTTCCTTTATTTAATCCCTTGTAAACATCAATGCAAACCTTAATGATCTACCATTGTAATCCATAATGCCTGCAATGAATGAGGTCATTGTGATGCCTAAGCTAGTAGATTTGATTATCATAATTACAGAATGGTGAAAGTGATGAAAATGATGAGAACAAAGGTGTCTGTAAATTAGGCTTAAAATCACAAATTGTGTGATGATATTATATACGCATTTGTGCTTACTGACATTAGAACATCAGATCCATACATAAACCAATCTTGACATAATTCCACATTTTAATGCAAATATTGAAGAGACATTTGATATTCTGAGGAAATTCTGACTGATTCTAAAGGTACCCTCAATCCAGTAACAAGATATCATTGCAGTTTTAAGATCAGCGCTGTGAGGACTAACACCAATAAAATCCACCATTAACTTAAAAAAATTGCTTATGGTATATATACGAAGGATATCTATTGAAACCAGTTACTCAAGCTGTACTGAAAAATGTGATTTAATGAGATGATATGCATAATTTAATATTTTAAAAAAATGTAAATTTGTTTAATAGTTGTAATTTTTGTCCATTTGCATGTCAAAAATTGGGATGATGAACTTCCTCCCTATTTTGAGGTCAAAACTGCCGACTGAATTATTGTAACTCTCAGTCTGTCCTGACTTTGCCCATCTTTCCAGTTATATGTATAATTTAATCTTATATAAAAATTTGAATTTTTAAAAAAATTGTGAGTAATTTTATAAAAGTGGGAGATGGAATTTACAATGGATAATTACAGTAAATTGAATGGGTATAAGTCTACGACAGCAATAAGGATTGTGCTAAAGATAAAATAGAATCCTAACTGCAGCCAAATGTACTACAGAGGTAGAAACTAATATGTATATCATCACCATCCATTTATTAATGTCAGGTGAATAAGGTATGACTTTTTCCGAAATTAATATATATTATGTATATCTAAATCTATATTATTTGTTAGGATTTTTTTTCTATGAAAAAGTGTTATGAATAATTATATTTTTAACTTGACCTTGTCCAAAATTAAGTTCATTGCATACCTAATCAGGTGCTTTTTTTTTTTGTAAACAAATAGTATATAGTTGATATTTCAAAATAAGTGCAGGTTAAATATTAGGATCATTATCAATAGCAGTAAACATGTTTATTTGGGTCTGGGTTTAGGATACTGGTTATTCCCATGGATAAAGATGTTATCCCTGATGTTTACTACATTCTTTAATATAATTTTAGTAACATATTTTTTCTTGTTGCCAACCCAGAATGTTATAGAAATGAAAATTCCATTAAGTGACATAGTATTTCCAGAAAATGGAAATTGTGACCTAGGTCATGCAGAGGGGTGAATAATCTTGTTTACTTGAGAAATTACTGATTATTGCTTTAACATCAGAAATAGAATCATTTGTATTGTTGTGTTCATATATTTTTTTAGTAGAAATACATATTTAAATTATTATTCTGTAAATAACAAAATGCTCAATTATATTCTTGTACAGAAACATTAATTTGGAATTTTAGCAAATTCAGACAAAGACATCTTTAGTTATATTACTGTGATTAATTGAAAGACTTAGCATATTATCACACTTTCAACTAATGGTATAATATTATAATCAAGACTAAAGGCACATCAACACCTTCAGTGCTGGATCTTATTTAGAACAACACTGGAATTGTATTATAAATTTATTCATTAGGTCTGGTGCTCAAACTTTTTGGACTAATTGAGATTAAATTTGCAATATTGAAAGTTTTTTTAAAATTATCATTAAGTATTGTAGGGAAATAAAATATCTGTTAAATATTACAAAAATTGTTTTTCTGATTTTCACTCTTGCTATTACTTAAGACAATTTGCTTAAGACAATACAGTGGTATTATATATATATATATATATATATATATATATATATATATATATATATATATATATATATATATATATATATATATATATATATATATATATATATATATATATATACACACACACACACACTGCTTATAGATGGTCCAGGGCCCTGCATTGCTGAGTGGTCTAAGGCGCTTGCCATTACAGATCATTGCCATCTCACCTCTGTCTGCGTGGGTTCAAGTCTCAGGTTCAGCCAATGTTGGGTATGCGAGAAAACTTGCCAGTAGATTATTGTGGGTGGGTGGTTCTTTTCAGGGGTTTCTTGAGTTCTTCCTCCACTATTTATACTGGCTTCCATGTAAAGCTTATCTTGTGCAGGTAAATGGCGTTAAACCATACAGAAACAACAACAGCAATGACAATCTAAATGGTCCCCTAAGTTGCTACTATCCACCAAACTGATTAGAAATTAAAATATATCTATACAACACAGATGCCCCTATACAACTCAATGGCAAATTTTAAAATGAAACAGGGGCAATATCTATATAAAACTGAGCCTGAAAATGGTTAAATCAAACATGAAAAACAGTAACAAATTTTATATTAATACATTAGGTCTTCCTAAAGTTTTTCTTATCTTTCTTTTTTTAATCAGTTGAAACTGAAAAGCAAAGTTTAAAGTCAAACAGGGGCCATAATTCCACACAATTCTGCTGTAATTACCATTAAAGATGACTGCCGTCTCACCTCTGTCTGTGTGGGTTTGAGTCTCTTGCTTGGCCAATGTGGGTGTGTGAGAAAGTTTTCCAGTAGATTCTCGTGGGTTGGTGTTTTTTCCTGGGGTTCTCCCAAGTACTTCCTCCATCATTTATACTGACCACAATGTAAAGCCTATCTTGTGCTGAAAATGGCATTAAACCCTATAACATCAACCACACAATTTTGCCAAAAAAGCAATGAAAATTGAACTAAACCTAAGTGTTCCTAATGTTGAACATTGTAGCAAAACTGATTTCAAACCACTGCAGTCAACATTCATAACTGAATCAGAGGCAAAGCTTAGAGCCAAACTGGGTCATAAGATTTTATCTATATAAAGCCTTGATTCAGATTTGGTTTCTATAAATGAATTCCTGTTAAAGTTACTAACTGGAAATTGAAAAGTCAAGCTCCAAGTCAAATAGAGGCAATAACTCCAAAACTTTTTTACTGAAAATTAGTGAAAATTTAACTTAACCACATGTCTTTTTAATGTAAATATTCCAAAGTTTTGCATGCATCCATGAAATATTTTCAAAAAGTGCCATTTTTTTAGTGAAATATAGGTGTTGCTGAAAAATTAGTAAAATTCTGAAATTCACCAAGGTCTTCTTGGATCTGTGTTGTTTGCAGTTAGACTAGACTAATGCATAATAGAATAAGTAAAATGTAACTTAAGGGAATTTTATAAATCTAAGTATTAAATAAAATTCAGGATTAAACTTAGAGGAATCCCTTGATGTCAAATAAGGCAGTGCAACCTGGTGACATGCACACTAATTCCACTTTTAAAGACCTTTGTAGTTTTTAATACAGACTTCTTAGCAATTAATTGGGAGATGAAGATTGGTGGATTTGAGAATGGTAATTTTACTTTTGCACATTGATCATATCGAAAAGCTTTGCATTACAAATTTGCAATGGAATCAAAGCCATGAATATCCCTAAATAGGCATACACAGTCAGTCAAGTCCAACTATAAACAACATAAACATCATAACTCCAAACTTCATAGATCTAGACCAATTTATAATCAAGTATATATGGTACAAGATTAATCCGGACTCTACCAGAATACAGAACATTTTTTTAGTCAGAGGTTTTGATATTGACCTTTTATCTGCTCTATCTAACTAGTAAAACAGCTGATCAAAAATTCTTAACAGATATTTTTGAATTTTATTGCTGCAAATTTTGGCAATTTCCCAACTAGACGGGGCATTTTGGTTAAGTGATGTGTCAGAATTTTCCATATCTCATTGTGATCATAATCCATCATGGATGAGGTCATTCATAACAAAGTTAATGAGCCAAAGCCTATTTTGCCATAACTTTGTAACAAAAAGTTAATCATTAGGTCATGTGGAAGATACAGTTTTACACAAATTAGATCTCCTATTTCAATCCTCATCAAAGAGTCAAAACAAAAACTGTAACAGTTATGTCACAGTAGTAAGTGCATAAAGCAATAATTTTTGAGGTTGAAAATGTCTCAAGTACAAAGACTACAAAATATAATAAAGAGTTTCTCACCTTCAAAATTGCATCATAATACACTTTCATTCAATATAAAGGAAGACATAAATAACTCATATAAGTATATTAAATTCTAATCTCTTTATACCAAGCAATTATCCTCTTGGAAGTACAGCCATAAAACTTTTCAATATATTTCACTTGCATATTGAACTTTGAACATGGCTTGTAAATCAGAAATAAAATGTGAGCAACTACTGATGCGAGTTTGCCACTGATTACACAAAAATTTCGATTCAGAGTGAAATTTGATTGTTGATCAAATACATGTATTTTGAGGATTACAGTAGAATTTACATGTATTTTGGCCACAAAGTGATATGTCTAAAGAACATTTATCATCATGAGCTTGTTTCTTTCACTTCACGTAACTGTTCTTCGGTAGAATCATTGATGGGAATCTCACATTTATAAGTAACAGTATCACAGGCTCCTATTGATTTGACCAATTTTAAGTTTAAAGTTTATTTTTTTTAACAGGAATGGATGAAGAGGGGGCTTGGTGAGGGTTACTTGAATCCCTTTTTTTCCCTAAAAAGAACACATCACAGTGAAATCGACTATATGTAACCTTTCTTAACCAAGCAAACAAATCACGCAGTTCTAAAATTTGAAACCCACCCCAAAAAGTTTTTATTCATCTGCTAAGTTTCATTCACTGGTCATGTGTTGATCATACAAGTCCTAAAACACTCAAGTGCTCTAAACAACAAGTTGTTTTCTTTGAGGTAGAGAAAACATGGCAGGTAAGTGGAGCATCATGTCAAGATCAGGGATCACACTTCATATTACAGAGTGTTGCCTATGCCTTATCATGACAAGATAATGATTATGCTAGTTTGGATAAAAAATATCTACTTCATTAATGTATATGAAATATTTCTCCTTTGAAAAATAAATATCATTTCACACAAGTTTTACCTGGAAAACTCCCTCAGTTGAAATTCTGAATATTTATAGATGATGGCATTGGCTTGGTTGGATATTTTGGGCTTAGGCCAGGGCTGACAAAAAAAGGGGCAACCGGGGATATATTCCTGGAGCTGAACTTTTATATTTTATAAAAGAAAAATTTTGTTTCAACAAAGACTAGGAGAGGCCCATGTGTTTCTTGAGTCTAGGACCCACCCAGGCCACCCCACCCATGACATATCCCCCCAGTCATTTAACCCAATGATCTTAAAACTTAATTTATTTAATATGACATTTTGTCAATAAAATATAAAAGCTTATATTAAGTTATGGTAAAAAAAAAAGGTTATTTGAAATAAATTTCAGTAGTAAGTGTTAAACAAAGTTAACTTTTTCACATATTAAAAAAATGTATTGTTTAAAAGTTAATGTTGTAAGCAATTGTGTTTAAGTATTCTATGATGTCACAATTGTCGAAGTCAGCAACTATGTTTGTAATTCTCGAAGAACAGTTTTTGTACTACTTCTTTGGTTGTCGAGGCAAATGTCCGCCTAAGATCTGATTTAGGTTGACATTATTTAAACTCTGTTCACAAATACAAATTATTTGAATGATGGCTAATCCATCTGTTGTTTATCTTAAATATACCAAAATATGCACAATAAATAAAGGTTACACTCAAGCCTCTTCAACATACTTCAAAGAAACCTCCTGTTCCTCATTCAGTAAAAGCACTAGCAATTGATTGACAAATAAACAATGCCCATTTTTGTTATAACTAACAATGCTTAAAAATAGGTGTGAATTTATGTTCACAGTTCAAATGTGGTGTCAAGTTGAATGTATGAAATTTTCCATATGGACTGGATATGGAGTCCATACATACTTTTAAAGAAATAATAATATAATGGCAGCTCTGGGACTTTACAGTTTGTAATTGAACTCATCTTAGAATCATATACATACAGTAGTTGCAGATTACAGATTCTTTAACTTTGAAGCATTACTAAAACTTTTAATAACTTTTTCAATCAATTTTATTTTAAAGACAATATAATAAAGATATCAATATTATTGATTTTAATATATTATTAATATCTATATTATTATAATATTAATATCATACTATAATAATTATTATTAATTTATATGTAGAAGGTATTAATGGGTATTTGTCTTAATTAGTTTGAAGTAATGCATGATGCTATGGCAGATCAAGGTTAAGGTACTTGTCAGTCCCTTATCAGATAAAAAGCCCATCCTTTTAAAAAAGTTGTCAGGCAATTATATTTTGTCTAATTTGAAGGAAATATAGAAAACTTCCCATATCAGTTGTCAGGAGTGATAATGCATAAGGGTATAATCACAAGTACCAGAGTATTGGTACTTTTAGATTGGTATGTGTGGTAGTCTGGTGTTGCTGGGGGACAAATTAATCCTTCCAACTATGGCACTAAAATTCTGAATAAGCTTTGGATATGAATAATGTACCTAGCTTTCAGCAATAGAAGACACTGGCATTTGTCTAGAATGCAGGTGCTTTTTTTTTCTTTCCTTGCCTTATGAAAACAAAACAATGCATCAACCTTTAAGAACTTTGCAAGAAATGCATTAAAGTACAGGTAGGCATAATTTACAGGTCATGAAGCTATGAAAGTGAAAGAAGCCTACACAATGTAAGTATCACTTTCAAGGTCAGGATTTCAACACAGTAAATCATACTAAAATAGTTTGCTATGACTGAATAAAGCCAGCCTCATTTAAGTTCTTTAACTGGTGAGACATGTTTTCTGATGGGCCCAGCCTCGTTTAGCTCTCCAGACTGTGAGAAATAGTTTATGATGGGTCCACCCCATGAGACATCATTTCTGATGGGTTCAGCCTCATTTTAGTTCTTCAACCTGTGAGACATATTTTCTGATGGGTCTAGCCTCATTTAAGTTCTCCACCCTGTTAGACACAATTTCTGATAAGTCCACCCTGTGAGATATAATTTCTGATGGACCCTGCCTCATTCAACTTCTCTACCTTGTGAGACATGTTTTCTGATGGACCCAGCCTCATTGAAGTTAACCTAACTGTAAGACATGTCTTTTGATGCAAACTTGATTAAAAAAATATATGAATATGTAGGACCAGAGAAAATCTTTGACATTTTGGGGGAATGTAGTTTATATAAATAATTTGACCCTTTATTTGATGGATTTTGTATATTTTACAATTATCAATTATTTATACAAAATTTTAACAGCTTTACCTCCAATCATGTAGTACTGAATGTTTACATTATTTCAAAAGGCTTAATTTTGCAACAGTTTCTTTTGGTTTTTTTTTCAATTTGTTATCATACATTTTAGAACTTCTAATCAACACCACATAGCTGGCATTCAAGATTAAGTTAACTTGTCATCAAACACAATACATATATACATATATTTACTTACAGTATAACCACTTTTGTCGATCTCGGTTATCTCAACAACCCACATATGTTGAGCATTTTGGTGCGGTAAAAAAAATACTTTATTATATTTTTTTTTGTCTGCTTATCTTGATCTCTGTTAAGTCGATAACCTGGTTATGTCAGGCATAAGTTTTGGTGACATGTGAACACACTTAATTCGACAAAATGCACCTTTTTAGCATCAGCCTCAAAGAAATTATACAAGAAATGGTTAGCAAAAGTGATCGATTTTTTCACACACAATTTGGTAAGTTATGGCTAAAGTCACAGGTTTGTTTAGTATTCTTTCTATTTTTGGTTTGTAAGAGTAGCTTAATTAGTTTATTAAGAATATATCATGTTCACTACATACAACATTCAAGGGTTTACAAAGACAAGAGTGTGAACAAATTACAATGTAACTTTATTTTACGAAAACATAGAATCGTAGATGTCAGTTACATGTGCATTTTATTTCCCTTCTGTTTCTTAAGATACATTTTAGATATGAATTATATTCAGAAATACATGTATAAAAGAAACAATGATCGAGTAAATACAAGTAATTAAATTAATAATCAGTGTGCAGATGGAAAATTGCTTTTTCCGCTGAATATTCAGAAGTCATGAAATTGTTACATATGCACCTAATATCATGACGATTTATTTTATCACATTTTATGACAAAATAGCTAAAAATGTTGGCAATATTTTCAAATATCTAGGAATTATAAACATATAATCTGTACTGCATTATATTTTTTAGTAAATATGAAGTAATATCAGTATGCTTTTGTTTAATCTGACACTGATTTGTAATGAACAACTCAAAAGCACTTATGTTTTCATACATATGCTCGGCACCAGTGACACTTGCTACATTTTTTAATGCATTCAGCCATTTCATGAAACAGCATATACCTGTGCTAATGTCAACAGAAAATAAACAAGAAATTTCTTACTAGGCAGAATATTACCATATATATATATATATATATATATATATATATATATATATATATATATATATATATATGCACGGGAATGGATAATCTCAGGCACTTGGCTTCTATACAATAGCAGTCGAGGCCTCATGATTTAGTTCTCAGGCTTGAGCTCTTCTTAATTTTGTCTTGTTTTCTTATTTGTAATATCTCTTCTTTCGGTCTGGCAGAAAAATTGGCTTTTATTGTTTAAATTTATTTCAAAATTCCCCTGAATACCTGTAAAAGGGAACTATAGTTGACTGAAGAAAAAAGAAACCACCTGAAAATAATAAAAAATAATTTAAAAAATCAGCACACTTAAAAGAATCCAAATTGAGTTTCCAGGAATGGTTTGCTTTGCAATAAAATAACCTTTGTATTTGATTCTCTACCGGTAGGTTTAAAGAATGAGTTTACTGCTAGCTAATGGATGTTTTTTCACCACACAGACATCTATTAGTCATCTACAATCATAACAGATACAAGATCGCATTGATGCCTTCATGGTAAGGAGTAAACTCAATATCAAACTGCTTTAAAAATAATCTTTGTAACCCACTCTAGCGAAAGGATTGTCATTTGCACTCACAGTGAATGTAAATGTACAACATGTTTATGTATTTTCAGAAACATGTATTGATCTTTATTTGCAAGATGCTGTCATATATTAATCTGGATATAATACATTCTTGGTTAGTTTGCACCTAACACCATATTATACATGAATGGCTGTTCCTAAATTCATTCATGATTTTCTTGGATCCATTTTTCAGTCATGATAACATATTCAAACCTGAGTACAGCCAAGAATTTCATTTTCAATACTCACATCAATTATAAAAATGTGTTGTGTGTTATATGGCATAAGTGATGCAAACTACAGTAAGGATGCATACGCTACATGTGATAAATATTTTTTCTTTAATAAATTGCTCATAATGATAAAAAAGGAATAAAAATTAACAACACCAGGTTAGTTTCTTTCATTTTATTATCAATTAAGCATTTTGTGTATTTTTTTGCAACATGCAGTGGGAGGGGATTCCAGTTAAATACAAGAACAAGAGATGGGTGTAACGGTCAAGGAAATCTTAAAAATTATGTTACTGGTTTTTATGAACCCGGATATCTCAGGACCCGGTTATGTCGATGATTGGTTTACACCCCCGACGTAATCAAGATAACCGGGCTTGACTATATTCTCAAACTATTACAATATTTATTACAATATATAGTTAAATCTCTTGGAATATTCGTTTTGAGGAAAAAATGGTCAAAGTACAAAAAAGCCCTTAGAATTTTAAATTAAATACTATCTATGAATCAAGTATTTGTAAGTCATACATACCAATTTTTACAAGGTACCCTAGATTGATGTTGCATAAAGGTTTGACTGTAAATATATTGACACCTTGTACATACATCAAACTGCAAACAGAATAATATGTGATCTACCACTCTGGGTACTGGGCTGGAAATTATAAAACTTTTGAGCTTAAGCTTGAGATACTGCGAGGCTGACAAGCAAAGCTTTATCTGAAGAGCTATTTCTGATTGGCTGAATTGGAAAGTCAAACAAACTTTTATGATTTCCAGGTCATGCTGGCTTCAAACCCTGATGTGTTGGGTATGCCAAATAATGGCAGTGGTGCAAGTATTGATAGACATATATCTGTTGGGGTTCTCAAGAAATATTTCCTATGTCAAAGATTTAAAAAAATTAGAGGGTCATTACAACAAGTGTGCACAATATATCCTACCAGTTATGATGGTAACTCCTGGATAGCGATCTCGGAGTGTTTCCTCTGAAGTTATTTCTGGTGGCTTTTCATTCTGATCTTCAACTGAATTTTTGTCCAACATGATTCCAGATGAAGATACCTGATAGAGAAAGTATCAATTTATAATGAAAAGGACAAATCATATATTTCAAAAGCAAATTGTGAGAAATATCTGCAAAATTTGATGTCATCTAAATTGGCCCAAATCACAACATATTAAGGGACATAACTCAGACATTAACAGAAACAAAAGAAAATTAATTCAAACAGTGATGATTATCTGATATCCTCATTAATATTTTTTGAGGAATAAACATAGTATATAATTTTAAACCTCTTACATGGTAACTGAAGGGCTAAACCCATCATGGTGAGATTATATATGCTGAATGCTGTATATCTCCAGAAAAATATGCAAAAATATTTGAATAAATCAGCATTGAAGAAAATGCATTGACCAACAAAATATACAACTTTCATTTTTGGCACAGGCAGCAAAAAGCACATTTGGGCTATGATGGCAGTTAAGGATGTACTCTCACCTTTGAATCCATTTCTTATCAAGATGCAGCCTGATAGCAATTACATTCTCAGACTCATCAGGGAATGGAGAAATCAAATCAACAGAAAGAATGGAATCACAAACCTGATCTTTCTATGATTACCTCCTATTTGATTCACACAGGACTCTTACCACAAAACATGAAAATAGCATATATGTTAATTACATTGTATTGCATTATGTTCTAAGAAGATTGAAATAATGTCTATGTTTGACAGCACTTTATTATTGACTTTTTGACAGAGATATGACAGAGATATCAGTTATTGAAAATTTACATAAGGAATCAAGTTATTTGAGATAAATGGCAAAAAAGTCATTTTGAGATGGCATGTCTTTCCTCCCAACCCTGGTCTCTTGACTATGCAAAAGACTTTTATGTAGGAAGTACTCTAAAGTCTAGCAATCACATTTATTATACTACAGATTCTAATGCCTACAACAACAAATTGCTATCTTGTATACTATTTATTCCCAAGCTGTTCCAGTTTTATACTACTTATGCTACACTTATATTCAGGGTAGCATATAAAAAGAATTGCAGGTAGAAAATTCTATTCATCAGTATTGCACCTCTATATAGCTTGCCTGACAGCTAAAAGATATTGAACTGTCACTGAGTCTGAGAGTTATACTCCAGAAGAAAAATGTCAGAAAAATAGGCATAATGATAGCTATTCCCCCACCATAAAAAGTGATAAAATTGATTAAACTTTTATATATATTAAATACTATTTAAATAATAATTGTGTCTTGGAAATACACAAAACTTATGTACTACAGGTGTATGGAACTAAAGGGTATTAAAATAATTGACAAAGAAGACATATGCAGTGGACTTTATCTGATATGCATCATAAATTACCAATAATAGCAAAACATAGCTTTATATAAATAATTATAGGTTAATGCATTTGTATGGGAAAATATGAATGAGTTTTTCAGAGTAATACTGCATGATCTTGGAAGTATTGTATTACTCCGAAAAAAATGTGTTTAATTTTTCCCCATACAAATGGAGTAACTTTTTGATTATATACCAATTTTGTTTTTCAACCCAAGGCTTAATTATAAAAATGTACACTAAAAGAAACAAAGTAATTGAATTTGTGCTTTATTCCAAAACAAATACATAACTGTAGATTCATCAATACACAGTGACCTTTGAACTTTGTCACATGCTCAAAATTATTTTAAAAACAAATTGTCATTTTGGTTTATTTAAAATAAAAATTTAGAGTCGTATTGTGAATGAACGTATTTTGTAACAACTTTTATTCCAGTTGATCTGGAATGGATGGACTTTATTGTAGATCCTATGCAATTCTGCTTGTGATGTACTTGATTTATTAGCTGTGTAAATTCTGCATGAATTGTATGTGATCTGAACAGGGAGGTACCCATCTATAATCAGCTACATTTGTTTCTGTTCTGTCACTGATATAGAAACATAATATGGGAAAAATATGAACTCAATTGAAATTATCCAAAAAATATGGGATATCATGGTCGTTTGATTTTGAGAGCAGTAAGGAGAATGAGACTGCAGTTGCAAAATAAAGTCAAAATTACAGAACAATTTTGCAGTGTGTGATCAAGTTTTAGAACCCATGATTTAGCTCATGTACTTGATATATGCAGAACTAACATAGAAAGTACATATTGAGGAAAATCAAAATGCAAAAATGTAAGTACTTTTTTTTACCATTTTTATTACCAGTTAAAGAATACATATTCATGCCTTATTGTTTGCATGATTTTTGTATAAACCCCAGCTATGTAATGACCTCTGCTCTAGTATGGCTTCTATCGCTAGCCTAAATACAAAAATTTGTATCAAAAAAGTTAACATGGAAAATTTCAAAGTAGCTAGTGACAGTCCATTCAGGAAGTCAAAATAAGAATTCTTTGTCATCTTGGTTATTGACTCTGAGGCCCTTACATTTCAACAAAACGTTTTGCATTTTTTTTCGTGAATTTAGTACTCTAACTTAAACATTGGTATGTTTCTGATAGATATTCAATAGTCCTTGACCTCAATATGCTTGTCTATGATATTTTGATATACCCCAGACAGCAATGGTCATATCTGAACAACTCCATTTACAAAAAAAATATGAACATTTCTCCTAAATAACTGTTTAAATGATCCAAATGGTATTTTCAATACTGTCTCTCACATTTGTTGTGGACATTGCAAATATCATGTTCATTCATTTGCCTGTTCGAATGTTTCATTTGTAACTCAGTAACCTTGTCCTTAATATTCTCTTTATCATCTCTACTTTCAAACCTACAAAACAGATTCTTTAGTTCAATCACAAACATATCTAACCAGCCGACATCTATGACATGTGTGCACATGGGTTTGTTTACAAAGTAGTTCCTTTAGATGATACTAATTTTAAACACCTGTCATGTAGTATAAATGTGTTAGGTATCCAGGAGGTATGATCTTGATTTTTAATGTAGCTTTAACAGTCATAGGCTATGATGTCTGCAGTGTGGCAGTTTATAGTGATGTCTAGCACTGGGGCATCATGCCCCAGACATTTAGCATGATGTCCTACCCAGTTATATTATCCTGACACCAGACCAACCAGTCCTAACACTAACCTCTTAATGCTGAGCGACAAGTGAGGCAGCTGTTAGTACCATTTTTGTAAGTCTTTGGTATGATTCAACCAAGGATTGAACCTACGACCTCTTGTATCTGAGGCAGGTGCTCTAACCACTAGGCTACTTGAGCGGTTAGTTTCAGTATAAAAAATGCCTGATTCCGACAATGTAAAGTTAAAAAAGAAGAAAATAAGCATATAATAACTTTAAATTAATCAGATTTGTGATCTATTTTGATTGAAGGTTTAACAAATTTCATTTTTTCAAAATAACTGAAATTAATATTTTTGATTGATGTACTTCAATGGCAATAATACACTTGAGTCAACACACATTAACTCAAGGATAAATGTATCAATGGGAATGATACAATGAGTCTTCTGTATACATTAGCTCTGGGAAAATTGTATCAATGGCAATTATGCATTCTTTGTATATAATTAACATTTGGGATAATTGTAACAATGGCAATTATGCATTCATTGTATATAATTAACATTTGGGAAAATTGTATCAATGGCAATTATGCATTCATTGTATATAATTAACATTTGGGATAATTGTAACAATGGCAATCATATACTGAGTCATCATATATTAATTTGTGGACAAGTATGGCTCCAATTCTATGCATGTGAAATAGTTATTTATATTTCAATGATATAATGAATCACTATATGTTTCTGGAAACTTCAGTTAGGAAAAACAATTTTGCATGCAAAGTTATGTAAAAAATATATATATATATATATATATATAAACCTGACTGAAACAGGAAGACAATTATTTTTTTTTTAAACTAGAACAATACAAACATTCAACCTGAATTCTATAAATATTTTTTTTCAAACATTGAGCATTAAGTGCCAATCAAGCAAACTGAAATTTAAAAAAAAAAATCCTTTACATTTATGTAAAATTGGGATAAGGCTTGAAGTTTAATGAGATCACACAAAAACCATTTTGTACAGTATGAAGAACACTTGAAATACTACTGTTGTGATGTCATATCTATTTTATGAAGAATATCTGCATTGGCAAATGGGCTTTTGTCCCTTTTCAGCTTAGACCTGATTTTAAAAACACAGAAAAGGAATAAATGTACTCATATTTTACATTATGAAGAAAGAAATGTCCAAAACAGTAGCACTCATGTAAAGTAAGGCCCTTCATTATAACAAAGTTTCTGTTATAGAGCAACTATAGACATGGATCCCATTTCTTTAAGAGGTAGTATGTGTCTGTAATTTGGACTTTTAACATAGCTATAACAATTTTGCAGTCATATTAATTATGTGTGTGTGTGTTTTTAGATTTTTAAGTTAACAATTTTGTAGTCATATTGTTTGTGTATGTGTGTATGTTTGATTTGGATTTTTAACATAGCCTTAACAATCTTGCAGTCGTATTGAGTGTGTGTTTGTGTACATGTGAGATTTGGATTTTTAACACAGCTTTAACAATTTTCCAATCATATTAAATTATATTCAAATCATTATAATATATTATGTACTACATTAAGGCTCAGCTTGAGTCAGTATACTCTATAACTCCTAAGGACTGAAATAATAGGAAGATGTACTGTTTAAGAAATTAACCATTTACCTAGTATTGTTAGGAAATTACAAATCCCCCGCTTCAGAAACATAAATTTTCTTGTTCAGTTTTGTAGTAAATAATAACTTTTTATCTCTATTAGATTAATTAAAATAATCTGGTTCAAAAGGAACTCAAGCCTCCTGTTATGTATATGTAACTAAACTGCTTGTGTGTTAGTTTTAAATTCTTTTTTTTAAATTTCATTATATTTTATTGTAATGATAATTTTTTTTTATTTAATTAAGTCTCTTTTCGGCAAATTGGCTTGACCCGATTAGATCTTAACATTATTTCAGCACTATTTTTAGCTCACAGTTTTTGTTAACATTGAGTGATAACAACTGACTACTTCCAAGGTCATTGTGGCCCGCATGTTAACTGGATTTTTAACAGCCTTTCTTTTTTCCTTTTTTTAAATATATTTCATTGTAATAATTTTTTTTTATAAAATTTCTGGGAGAAAGAAATTCAGTGGAAATTTATTCTGGAGTTATACAGAAACATAAACTGTGATTCAATTGAGGTTCTGTTTTCCACCAGTATAACGGTCTCATCTGATGTCATAGCCTCCACTTTGGAATTTCATTTAGATTCAAACCCAGATTTTTTTAGAACTGTTTAGTGCTAGGACTTATATTTTTCAATCTTAGGATTAAATTTTTTGGATTATATTCACAAACTGAAAGTTCTATTTCCAATTTTTACATTACTTTCTCTGGAAATAAATTTTTTTGTTAAAATATACAAAGCTTGTTGGCTTTACTCTTATCTCTTGTTATTTCTGTATTAGCCTACACATAACACTCCCACCAGAATATTAAATGGTTGCTTCCAAATATACATGTACTTCATTACAAGATGGTCTCATTATAAGGCAATATACATTATGGTATGGACAGCATTATAAACTGTAATCTGTAGATTTGCTTATGAATAACACACACATAACTGTAAACTGCATATATTCATACTGTCATCTCTACATAAGGAGATCAGGGTCGACAGTGTTTATTCTACAAATAATTTCAAGTGAACAGCAAATAGCCTATTCTAGTTGTGGAATATGCAACTACAGTTCTATACCTACATTATCAGAACTAGTGCTGAATCAAATATTCAAACATTTCAATTAGAATACTTTCTTGTGAATATTCAAAAAGAATTTTTTTTTATCTAGTGAGCTTAGCAGCATTTTGCAAAAGAAATGTAAATGGTGAAATGAAAATCATACAATCCTGAATTAGTTTACAAGTGAAAACCTGCTAAATCACATGAGCTTTAAACTCCAACTAAAAACACATTGATGAAGTTCAAGGTAGATAAATGAGATTTTATCAAAGTCACAAAATCTTTTACCTATCAAGAAATCATAACTGAAAATCTGTGAACTGTTGTTGAGCTATTGTTCTGTCTGTGTCAGTTATAATCAATACCACAAATTATTTAGCATTCCCCACCCACCCACTGATCATGATATATTTAAATACATGTAGCTAACTTCTATAAAGTTCCACATTTGGTCTTTTCAAGTTTTTTAGAACACAGAGATAGAATTACTAATATGCTTAAAATCTGACACTATCCTGTTTTATTTTTATAAATCAATAATGAATATATCAACATCAATAAGATTTACACTGGTGAGCCAACGTTACTTTGGAACATAATCATTTAAGCTAAAGGGATTAAGTGTTTACTTTTACAAGGAAGCCTGCTGCCCTGGTTTTACTGTACATGCATACAAAGCCAGAGTTATCAGCTTATTGTGCAGTTATTATTGTCCAATGCCTTGTTGAAAACAATTTAACTGCCTGTTTGGAATCCCCTATACTCTGGAACAGTGAAAGCTTTCTGCTCCCAAACTTCAAGGAGAACATAACTAGGTCCAATGGACCAGCTATAGTTTTATTTTATTGTCTACAAAAGCCACAGTTCATTTCACACCAATTGAAATGTACAGCTTGCATATAAAATTAAGTAAATACCTGTGTAAGGCTTTAAGTTTAAAAAAAATTATTTATGAAGTCTGAATTCAAGTTTTTTCTCCCCTTGTAAATAACATAAAACCCAAATGCCTGATCTGGGCAATTTATAGTGAATTAAAAAACTTAGTCCCATCAGACAAGCCAGGAAAGTACTTTTATGACAAATTTTTACACTCAATGTATTAAAATGGAATTAAATTAAGTTGGCCGAATATCATTTTGTGATTTTTATTATGAATTGTCACTCTATGTTTGTACTAAGCTTGAAGATAAACAAGGAGAATATTTCAGATGACTGACAGATGGATGCTTTTAGGGGACACCTTGTGACCGAGTAATCACACTAAAATGATCACTAAAATTTTGCCTCTGTCCATATGAGTGAGTCTCAGACTTGGTCAGCAAGGGTATATGAATGAGAAAGCTTGCCAGTAGGTTCCATGGGTTGGTCATCTTCTTCCCTGGTTCTTTCTCTACCAGATATACTGACCACCATGTGATGAAAAACTATATTAATCCCACAATAACAGTGTTTTCAATTAGGGTTCCCTGGAAGTAGTGGGTGTCAACAAATACCAAAGTAGAGAAAGAAAAGTCAATTTATTTAACACCTGTATTAACAGCTACAAATATCTTAATGCTGTTTTGATGAATGCAGATTATTCAAATAGGAACATTTAATATTGGTTACAGCTCAAGTCAGAACTAATTAGGGTAAATACCAATTTGTGTGATTTGATTCTAAATTAAATAAATAAGTTTTCAAATATTTTTGTCTTATCTGTAAAACTTCACAGCAGGAGAGACATAATGTGGGTTTCATATTTTTGCCTATTGTCTTTCTGCAGGAGACACATAAATCAGGTCAAATGATGCAATTAGCTATCATATAATCATTGTTCAGATCATCAGTAAACAAGGACAAGGTCAAAACAGATCAAGTGCAGTATTAAATTAAATCACGGCCAAAGGTAAAACACAATTCATTTGACAAAGCCCTGATTAGATTAAACTAAACTGAAGGAAACTTGATATCAAAGAACTTCTTTATGTTGTTTAATCTCCTTAAAAGGCCATTCAAAAACCAACAAAACCATATAGTTATCATTTCCCTATTTAACACTATATCTGCACCATGATATTACTTAAAATTTAAGATCAGTCTATATTTTGTCTTTAAATCTCATCATAATAAGTACACACTGATGATATCATAGAGAATAGCCCAATCAAATAATTTAGCTTCCATTATCTTTCTTGTGAATTCTCCACTGTGGAGGTTAATTCTCTCTCTTAATATGACTGTATTCAAGTGGATCTGAGAGCATTTACTTAGCTGACATAATACCTAAATGCAAAAGAAACTGGTCAATAAATTTGGGTTAAGATATTTTCTGTGGAACATTTTTTTGAATTATGTTGTTATTCAACCAGCTGTTTCAAGGTTTCTCTATTTTTTGTATTCTCATCATTGTTGGGAGTTAGATCAGCATGTTCATATAATTTTATTGTTGTTGTTGTGGGGCTTAACACCATTTTTCAGCACACATGGTGGCCAGTATTAATGGTGGAGGAAGAAACTGGACAATCCGCAGAAAGAACCACTGACCCACAAGAAGCTACTGGCAAGCTTTCTCACATATCCACATTCACTGAATGAATCTTAGACTTGAACCCATGCAGACAGAGGTGAAATGGCAGTGATCCATAACGGAGAGTGCTTTAGACCACTCGGCCATAATTTTAAAAGGTCTTTATGTCAGGATATTCTTTGCCCAGTGAGCACATTTTAAATCATTTTAAATTTAAATTTTACTATTTTTATTTATAGTGGCCATATTTGATGGCAGATTAGCATCATATCTAAACATCTGATAGACCATTAAGCAACAACTGTATTCTCAAACTTGATTAATTTTGATGAGTGGTTTACAAGTCATCAGAATATTTTTCTATTCTAGCAGCCACAACTATAAGGATCAGCATCACTTATACACATGAAGGTCAGAGGTTGAATGTCAAGCTCATGATCAGAGCATAGTGATCTCAATGTCGAATAAGTATGCTGCTGAATGAACAGGCTGCTTACATCAAAGGCATGAACAGAATCCATTATCAGATTTACAGAGTTTCTGCAGACTTAACAAAAACAAATTCTTTGTCTTTGCCAAAACTTTTCCAGGCTCACCTTACAAAACTCAAGAACCACATCTTGAAATGAAACCATTATCAACTATAATTGCATAGTGATCCAAAAAAGTTATTTTAATCGGTGAAATCAGAGTTATCAATTTTTTTAAACTCTGTCAGAAATTCCATGACATTTCCAAAACTTGAGAAATTACACAACTTTACAAAGCCCTCGAAATTTATTTTTTTTATATTTGAAAACCTTTCCAGGATTCCAAGACCCAACATTTCATACATGTAATCAAAACCTTGATACAAATTGTCTATTACATGTACTTTGAGCTTAGGCCCAAGTGTCAAATTCAAAGATGCAAAAGAGTACATTGAATAACAAATTGCCTTTGCTTTGTAATGATTCATCCCTAGTATGAACAAAATTCATCATGGGGTTTAGGAAATATAAGCAAATAAAAAAAAACAACATTGACATACATTTTGTATAAATGTGACTTTGATCTAACATCAAAGTTGCTAGTGATGGGCTCCAGAATGAATTGTAATAGCTTCATAACAATTTATACCAAGTGTACTGAGAAGCCATCAAAGGATTTAGAAAATATGTGCAAATTAAAAAACTTTAGCCAAAACCTTTCTTGCCAAAATGCCATCTATCAGATTTGCTCAAATTGTGTAATTTTTATTTTCTTGTTTGTTTTACAACAGCCATCTTTGGTGGTTAATCAGCATCATTAGCATAAATTTAAAATGCAACATTTTTTTAAAAAGTTGCCATCATGCTTTCTGCATTAGTGCCATATGCTCACTTGAACTTTTGGCCAAGTAAGATAACCACATGTAAGATCCACTTTGAAGGCTGATTTAGGTTTGTTTTGTGGAGTTTGATGCCATTTTACAGAACTTGACAGATTATACATGGTCAAATGTATATTTTGGTGAAGGAATAACTTGTGAAGCTCTCTGGAAGAATTACTACCCCACAGGAAGCCGATTGTGAGCTCTCTCACATATCCATGTTGGCTGAGGCAAAACTTGAGCTCATACAGAGGTAAGATGTGTCAGTGATCTACAAAGATACTCTGATTTAACTCACAAATGTAAATGGCAATGATACACCAGGATGCTGTTTGAGTAAAAAATCATTATGATATAGGTGGATTTTAGGAACAAACCATTTAATTTTCATGAGGGCATGGAATTTTATTTTGAATCATGATATACTTTTTCTTGTACCTGAAGATAATTAATTACTTTTATTAATATAATATAAAAAAATCTGAGCAAAAATGTTTTTCTCAAAATATTTGGATACTGGAATTTTGTTTCTCAAAAATATTCCCTTTCCCACTAAATGGTAATGAAACTGTTGGACAATTAGCAACTGCTTTCATGGTGGCTCAGTAGCTAGTGTGCTGGACTCACAACCAAAAGGATACAGGTTTGAACCCTACCAGGTCAGCTACAGTGGTGTGTCCTTGAGCCAGGAACTTTAATCCAACTGCCTTGGACCTAAAAAAACCTACTTGTGTTGACTGATCTGCCCTTAAGCAAAAACCAAAACCAAATCCTTGACAAATGTCATTATCAAGATATGTGAGCTCACATGTGGCTAATTTTATTTAAGTCAGGCAAGTATTACATTGAATAGGTATATGCCTTGTGACAAACACATAATTCTGAACCTGTTTGTGCATTTGATAAAGCCTGATTAATTTAAATGAACTAAGACAAAAATAATAATTACAAATTACTTTGATCACAAAGCTGAAAAATTCAGCTTTAAAAAAATCAGTCATGTGGAACTAAATATATTTAACTTAATAACCTTAAATGCTCAATAATCATCTATAATGTCTACTAACAATAATTTTATTCAATAATTTCAATACATCCAACATGATTTATAACAATAAAAACATAGGAAAAAATATCTTTTGAATAATGGCCTGTTTCTTTATAAAAAATTATGAAGTTCCAAGTATTACATAAGAACTGGTTTAGAAATGGGACAGAAGTTTGTAGAAAATATAGTAACATTTAATGGCATGTCAGCACAATAATGGCTACATAAAAAGTACAGTTTTAAAACTCTAAAGTTTGGAGACAAAAACCTTCCACAGCCAAATCAGTATATATACTGATTTTTACAAGCCTGGCATCACAGTGCTTGTTATTAACTTGAAACTTTGAGTTATAATCTTGTAGACATTAAATGTATCATACATTAGGCCTATTATTTCAAACATGAATATGTATCTCAATTTTTGCAGCCACTTGTTCGTTTGGGCAAGGGTGAACTCTCAGGTTATTGCATAATACAGTGCCTTTTAACTCAAACATTAGGGGCAAGCCATTTAATTTTCTAAGGTAGTCTGGGAATTTTGTAAAGAAAACAAAATTTGGCCCTATAAATAGATTGAAGAAATAAACTTGCTCGATTTACAAAAAAGCATAATTTTATCCATTATATTAGTTGAAATTTTGTCTTCAAGCTAAATCTCAGGTCCCCTACCCCACCTCCCAAATTAAATAGTTAGTCTCTTAAGAGCCCTGGTAATGGTTTTTCAAACTGTTGATTGAATAATAGTGGCAATGTCTACATCAGGTATTACAGCACTAATATCTACATGCAAATAATGCACACAAATGGTGTGACCTAATTTGGTTTTTAGCAAAACTCCAGGATATTGAGCCTCAAGCAAGTGCAAACAACATGAGACAATGCAAGATGATCCAATGGTTGAAACCCCTTTCTGGTCTGAGTACCATTTTTAAAGCATGGGCATGCATGTCTTCCAAAAGATACAAGTCAGCCTTCTGGTCTGGGTACCATGTTTAAAGCATGGGCATGCATGTCTTCCAAAAGATACAGGTCAGCTTTCTGGTCTGGGTACCATTTTTAAAGCATGGGCATGTATGTCTTCCCAAAAAGATAAAGGTCAGCCATGACATAATACCTGACATACCAGATCAACCTTATTTGCTTCAAATCCAACAAATTTGACCTTGATCTGACATTGTATTGCATAATGGCAGACCTGGTTCTATAGATTGACATTAAGTGTTGGCCAGTACATTAACATATATAGTAGATTTTTAAGAAACCAATAAAAGCAAATATATTTCTATTCTGTCAAGTAGGTATATCTATCCCATTTTCTAAGAAACCACTTTATCAAACTACAACAATAACTAAAAACCCTAAAAAATATGACAGCTGATTTATTTTGTGTAAGTAAATTAATTCAAACATTAGAAGAATGACTTCAGCAGATGGTGAACTACATGGTGGAAATTACAGTACAAACTTGACAGATGACATCTCTGTAAAGCATTGTGGGTAATTTTTGTGAGGTCTTATGGACATGTTTGGTATTCTGTTATAATTTACACAAGTTTTAATTGATAAATTGGGATTAAAAAGTAAAATGAAAATGCTGTATTAGTTTTACCTACAATGCCTTGCTAAAAAAGTACCCACAACGACTAGCAAAACTGGCAAATTAATAACAACAACAACAACAACAACAATAATAATAATAATAATAATAATAATAATAATAATAATAATAATAATAATAATAATAATAATAATAATAATAATAATAATAATAATAATTATGTCTTTATTTGAATAGGGTAACTCGACTTGTTAAATACAACTATCTCCATTTAGGCCCTCTAAAAAAAGATAAATACATATATCTACATGCAAATGTAAACTGGAATGTCTGTGCAAATATGCTAAAAATCATACTTCTAAATCAAACGGAAATTCTTGCACCTGCTCAAACAGTACTCTAATGTATTCAACGTTTTTTACATTTTTTTTCAGTTTAGTAACAAAACAATTTTAGAAAACAAGAAGGGCATACATACTCAACCATAAAGCAAGTCTTTAAAAATGTTTCTTTTGCAATTACAGGGATGATATAAAAGGAAAAAAGCTCTAGTTTGACTTAAAAAGAGATACACGATACGCATATATTGTTTCTTATACTACTTTCAGTATTACAGAAAACCATTTATGAAATGGCTTCAATGTTTTTTTTTAAATATTAATATATATTTTTTCCTGCATAAAACAATCCCCTCACAAATGCCAATAAATTCAAGTAATGACCAATTTATTTAAATCTTTTTCATTAATTTGACTCCTTTCACTAGTTAAAATAAATGGCATTTTCATCATCTGGTAAAATAGATTATTTTCTTTATGCTTATTCCAAAGAAATTTATGAAATTAGTCTAATGATTTCAATCTTTTGTGAACCATAGAAATTATCTGAGTCATTTAATTTCAAACAGGTACTTGTGTGAAATCTCCTCATTACCAGATAACTGGCAAAATTGTATGCAATCAATATGGATATATCCATTTGTGTCTTTTAGCATCTCCATTTTATGGTACCAATTAAAATTAATATTCTAAAACATACAATTAAGAATTGAAAACTACACTTAAACAAAATCATTGCAGTATGAAAGATAATATTTTTTAATTCTGTAAAATGTATACAAAAAAAACAAACACAAAAAATATAAAATCTTAAAAAGCATTTGTTCACAAATTGATATATAGCCCACATTTTCTCTGAAAATAAAGATTCTTCGGTGAGTTCACACAAATGACAACTTATGTAGAACTGGGTGGCTGTCAACACACTCGATGAGAATGTGCTGCACTGTCATTTGTCCCTGGGGGATATACTCTACTAGAGGTTCAGCCTTATATGGAGGTAAACACACACACACACACACACACACACACAGGGTATGCATGAGCCAGATATATAACATGATCAACACTATACCACCTGATATTTGTAATCTGAATAACATACAGAATGCTGAGCTCCAATGATGAGTCTGATGTTCTGAAGCTTGCCTGAGGAATTTACAGTTGCTATTTTTTGCTAAGTAAGAAGCACATTGTGATTTATATTATATTTAAGGTCAGAAAATGGAATCTTCTCCATAAAGGGAAACTGCAGGGTAGTTTCAGCTGCTTTCTCTGCTTTTCACTTACCTTTAATATCAATACAACAATTCAAACAAATTTAGAAAACATTGATAATACAACAATTTAGAATGATGGAAGAAACATGACATAAAAAATAAATGATTTACATGTACTCTGATTTATCTGATTAAAATATAAGAAGCACAAGTGCACCAACAATAAAGCACCTTCATGTATTGGTCTCACTTCAATTATATGCACCTACATATTCTTAAACCTGTAATATTATATGTTAATCTTGCAACAGTTGAATAACATTCTCATGTAACATGATGCAAAGTTGTGATTTTATCTGCATTGTGTAATACTAGTAGAAACCAGTCTGTTGGACTGGTATCAATGGTACATGTACTAAATCTCATTTTTTTGTGCCAACACAGTCTAAATAAGCTTTCATGCACAATTATGCTTTTGCACTAAATGTGTACCATAAGAATAAAGCTTAACCTAAAACATTACTGGCATTGGTCTTCAAATGTTTGTATTTTAAATTGGATTTGTATTTTGGTTTTTCGTCTATTTCAAGAAGAATTGGGGTACTGTGGTCCTTGCATATGTGATAGTGTGTGTTTGTGTTTTGGATGATCAGTCCTAATACTAACTTCTTAATGCTGAGCACAAAGTGAGGCAGCTGTTTTTTTTATAAATCTTTGGTATGACTCATCTGGGGATTGAACCCATGACCTCCCAAATGTGAGGCAGACACACTAACCACTAGGCCACTGGAGTGGTCTGCATATGTGAGAA
Source organism: Potamilus streckersoni (assembly GCA_016746295.1). Lineage (NCBI taxonomy): Eukaryota > Metazoa > Mollusca > Bivalvia > Unionida > Unionidae > Potamilus > Potamilus streckersoni. The sequence continues at coordinate 746,182 of JAEAOA010000789.1, forward strand.
TTATTAGCCTAGTCACAAACAGTTAAAATACAATCTTTGAGTTAATTATATCAAGGTTACCAGAAACCTCTGACAAGTTTAGGGGCAATGGCTTTTAAACTTTTTAATAATTAAAACCATATTTTATGTAAATTAATCTATACAATGAAGATTTAATTCTTTCTGCTTATAATATGCTTCATAAAGTTTGAAAAGCACAAGTCATTTTCAAACAAGAAAAAAATGATAAAAATGCCAAATGATGATGATTGTTATTATTATTATTATTATTATTATTATTATTATTATTATTATTATTATTATTATTATTATTATTATTATCATCATCATTATTATTATTATTATTATTATTATTAATTTTTATTATTATTATTAATATTATTATTAAAGGACAATATTTTGCAGTAGTCAGGTGACCTTTATTTGATATTGGAGGCCTTAATTCCCTAACCTATCTGACCACCATTATAGAGCATATGAATTAAAATAATCATAACTGACATTTATTTTAACCATTAGTCATTAAATTTTCAGTATCCACTAAAAACTTTGCACTAATTCACAGTGCCAAGTTTCAAAAAGAAAATAATTTGATTGTATGTGATACACCATGCCAATGAGTAGGGCATGCTTATTATTATGTCTATTGAATCTTAGGGTTATATCAATCAGCAAAGGGCCTGTAGTTCAAATCTATAAGAATAATAAATATCACAGCTGGAGATTTGTGTATGTCTGTTTTTCCTGCCAATTTCCAGTTTAATATAAATAAGGCAGGTTTCAACCTGTGACCTTTGGTGCTAAACGATTTCAAATTATGTTTATAAATAGGTAAGGCTACCAAATAATTTTGGATCACTGATGCAGATCAAAGGTTCTTTTCAGGGGCCAAAAGAATGGGCCCTGAATGAGCTGCTATCCAGATGTGAAATCATAAAGTTTGATCAAAGATTTATTTCCTTGAGTCTTGAGGGGCAAACATTTGACCCAAAAGGTCTTCTATCTCAATATGAATATTAGGGACAAACAATTGGCCCTAATGGTTTCCTATCTCAAAATGAATATTAGGGACAAACAATTGGCCCTAATGGTTTCCTATCTCAATATGAATATTAGGGACAAACAATTGGCCCTAATGGTTTCCTATCTCAATATGAATATTAGGGACAAACAATTGGCCCTAATGGTTTCCTATCTCAAAATGAATATTGTTTTAAAATCATGCAGAATTCTGAAATTTAATGCTTTTAGTTACCAGATACCATTAATATGTAAAAATCACAATAATTTTTGTCCTATGATTTTGAGGCTACAAAAAGATATATCCTTATTATAGTTTCAGTTATCTAAATGAAAAATAATTAAACTTTGTTACCCATAACTATTTGTACAACTGAAAAACAATTAATAAAAAAAACTATGAAAATCTATGGACAAAACAATAATTACTAAGACTGTAACATCTATATAACTTACAGGATATAAAAGTATATCAATATGTAAGAGACATTATTATTATTATTATTATTATTATTATTATTATTATTATTATTATTATTATTATTATTATTATTATTATTATTATTATTATTATTATTATTATTATTAAATAATAACAAAATTAAAAAGTTATTATTTAAAATGTAGGATAGATCTGAGGGTGTGGTGGGTGGTTAATAAAGAGGCCAGACTTGACATTATTATTACCAATCATCATGTTATTAAAGTTTCTTATGTCTGCATGGACAAAGTCAAGAACCCTTTAACTAACAGTTTACTACCACAAATTTATCTGTTCATTGTTGCCAAATATACTATCAAATATCTGGTACCCTTTGAGAATGCATATCCAAGAATGAGTGGGGCAGCCATACAAAAAAAAATATTAAAACAGTGAATCTATATTATTCAAAACTGTCAGCAAAAATGTGATGTTTCCATACATTAAGTTCCAGTGTACCCCTATTATTATCCTACTATACCATTCACTCTATGTAAGGCACCTTTGTATAACACACTCCTTATATGGCCGGTAGGGCCAAGCAGTGGCATCACTAGGAGGGTGCTGACCACACTGGGTGACACCATCAGAGGGGGTGGCACCAAAATGACTGTCTATACATTTTTTTATATTTTTGTGCAGGAAGGAAGTCCATGGGGGTGACACCATGGATTACTGCACTGGGTGACACCAACCCTACTGAATCTGATTTCATAATACAGTAATAATATTCTGTATACTGAACCTCAGGATAAGACAAATTTATGACTAATAAAATGGTATACTCTTATGGCTCCTATAAACAGTAGTGTAATGAGTGAGCAGTGTACATGTTATAGAATCTACAAAGCATGTCTACAAAAGCATGAATTAACAATGAAAATCTTAACATCAAAAGTATATTAACTATAATTTACATCTGTACATGTTTGCCCCACCCACCACTGAATTTAAAGTACAAATCATTTAAAAAAAGTTCAAGATGTTACACAGCTGTGAAGATTATATATCGTTCTATTAAAGTTTCTCTCAAAGTTCAAAAAAATTTCAAAATTGAGCAATTAATTGGAAATTGATGTAATGTTTGTTTACTGCAAGTGTTCTTTACTTAACTGTGCTATGAAGGTATCATAAAAAGGTAATAGTTCAAGAAGCTTAAAATGTTTTTTAAAAAATTGCTGTAATATGCATTCAAATCAATAAAAAAAAATATGCATCTTAAATTTAGTATGTCTACACTTTGTGGTTTTTGTGCAATGTTGTTAACAGGCTTCTCAGTACAGACAGACAGGACTAGACCAAAATCTTTATCCTGCAAGGCTGTCCCCATTTCAAGCAGTAATAACATGAAAACTGCAATGTATTTTGTTTGGGTACCATGTACATCTACAAAGCTTTACACAACCATTTCATTAATCCACAAGGTGTTACAAAATTGGAATATGGAAAAAAAAAGGTGCAGTTGATTGTTTCTAAAAACCTAGAATAGCATCCAATTATTGATTTAAAAAAACAAATATGTACAGCTCTCCCTTATTATAATGACTTTAATTATAATATGATTCTATATATCATGCAGTACTGCTATGAACTTCAGAAACAAAATTATAAAATTTTATACAGTAATAAATAAATAAATATACAATGTAAACTGCCATTAGCTGTAGAACATGTGCTAAAACAAACAGCATAAAGATTAGTTATATCTTTATTGTCCTTTTTAAAAAATTTGTCATTCTGTTTATCTCTTCCTCCACCCCCAACCCCTGATAGAAACAGTGATCATTTATGTGCCATCACAGTTCATTAGATAACTTTGCTGGCATTTACATGCCTTAATATCAGTGATATAACAAGGGAAAGCATCTACATGCATGTATGAAAGCAGGTGCTCTAATAGAAAAAGTTTTACTTACATTTGAAGAAGCCTGGACAGAGGCAGAAAGAGATAATGTAAGATTGAGAGTTCATGTGTTCTATCATCATAATTAACTTGTATTTGTTCTGATTCAAATCCTTAAAGCTGCTGGAAACTGACCATGCTTCATGTTTGGTACAATTGTATTTGCTTCTAGCATTAATTTAGTAGAATAGGACTATAACAATATTTACATCTGCATATAGAAGTTCATGTGGGATGTGATGGATATTACTGTCAGCATTCAGTACATGGCCTGCTTCTAAGGGCCAAGTATTTTGAACTTCATGTGAACCTTTATGGTTTCCATATGCAGATTAACAAGACAGTTTTTGGTGCTTCACTTTACTTTTAATACAATGTCATGAAAATGACCAGAATCAAACAAACTTGAGACATTACTAAATTAGTATTTATGCAAGTATATATTTTAATTTTATGCAGATGATTTGATGATGTGTGAAATTTGTGACTTCACTTTATCTCATTTTCTTCTTCAACCATTTAAGTGAAGAACATCTTTGTGTGCATTCAGTGCACTCTTCATCTCATTGATATATTAGAATTGTGCACCCCATCTCTACTAATATATACATATATACATACATATATATATATATATATATATATATATATATATATATATATATATATATATATATATATATATATATATATAGAGAGAGAGAGAGAGAGAGAGAGAGAGAGAGGAGTTGACAGTACAAAGCCCATACAAGGCATTTATAGATATAAATGATAATATACACCTAATTTTATTAGAATGTGTTAAATTGTTCAAAATGCTTACCTCCCCACATAAAATGTTAACACTTTAGATAGGATAGTGTATATGCAACATTAAGAAAATCTGTGGTCGTCAGCTAAATGCAAAAACTTAACATAAACTAAATTACATGCCTCCTTTCAATGTACAGGATTGTACTAATAGAGATGTATACAGTGTAATGAAGAGCAATTTCTCAATGACCTATATAAAGTTCCATGGAATATGATCCACAATTTGGATGACAGATGAAGCTCTGAGGGTGTGGACTGACTTATTTATGGTTTTAGTCTCTAAACATGTACCACTGAAAGTACATTGTGTAAAGAATGAAATCCAACCTAACTGGCTTACTACTGAAATCGTAGATACTATGAAAACACAAGACCAATTCAAAACGATGGGAAACCATGCACAATATATAATGTATGGAGAAATAAAATAACAAGGATAATTAATAAAGCTAAAAATTTTTATTATCAATCAATGCTTGAAAACAAAAAAAAACCTACAAAAACTCCATTCAGAAAGTCTTCAATGAACTCTCTAGAGAAACACACAAAGATCAAATAAATAAAATTCACTTTCTTCTGGTGAATGACACCATAGTCACTGATGATAATGACACTGCAAATGTTTTCAATGATTTTTTCACCAACATTACCACAAAATTAAAAGAATCAGTATTCAAAACAACTTTAATGAACTGAAAAAGTTCTGCAGCAGCAAAATCTCTAAGGAGGTATGTTTTTCTATCCCACCAGTATTAAAAAAGTTTGTTAAAAATATCTCTGTGAACTTGATACTAAGAAAGTTACAGGAATTGATCAGATTGGTCCACGACTCATTAAATCTTCTGCTTCTGCTATTGTAGATAGCATAGCATTTATATTCAATTTAAGTTTTGAAACCTCATCTGTCCCTAATATATGGAAAACTCCAAAGTAACTCCTATTCACCAATCTGGTCCTAAGAATGATGCTGATAACTACCAAACAATCTCAATACTACCAAACTTGATTGAAAATCATGCCCATGTCATATTTAACCAGAGAGAGAGAGACACACATGCTGTTACACCCTAATCAATCAGGCTTTAAACAGAAACATTCATGTGAGACTGCCTTGATCTCCCTAACTAATAAATGGCTACAAGAACATGACCAGGGTAGAATAATCTAATCTGTATTTTCAGGAAAGATTTTGACATGGTGGATCATGAAATCCTTTTGAAGATGATACAACATTGTCAGACATCCAAAAACACAAAGCATTAACTCAAAATTTCTCTACAGAATGCCCTAAACAAACTGGACATTACTGGTTCACATGCAATGGCATGGTGGTAAATACTGGTAAAACTAAAATATTTCTTATCTCAACACCAAAATAAAACTTGATAGTTATGAACTATGTCTGACACAGAAGGATAGAAATTTGCAAATTGTCTGTCATGACAGACTAATTGGTGTTTTGTTAGACAATAATCTATCATGGACTGAACATATTAGTAAAAAATCATTCAAGTTTATGGCTTCTCCATAGGACAAGACACTATCTCCCTGCAAGGCAAAGAAAACTATTTTATAAGTTACATAAAACCCTATTTAGACTACTGTAATACAGTATGGGGTAATTCAAATGATAAAAACTTAACAAAGCTGGCACATCTTGAACAAAGAGCATTTGGGCTAATATCAATCCAGAAAGAAAGCATGGTAAGATTAGCTGGAAAATATTACCTATTACAGACCTAATCTGTTTGATGAAAACCAAATTAATGTACAGGATATCCAGTAATAGTGCTCCTAAATATTTACAATAACTATTCCAACATAAGCTACCCACTAATAATCCACACCTGTGATCCATGTCCACCAAACAGTATAAAATTCCCAAACCAAAAAAGGATTTATTTAAAAAAGTTTCCAATAGTCTGGAACTTTACAATAGAATAGTATTCAAGTTAGATTAGAAATGCCCATTCTATTTTCTTTTTCCAAACCCAGTATATACAATGGATTCAGAGATGCAGCTAAAACAAATAAATTCTGTTGTATGAGGGCCTCAATGTAGATTAGTTCTTAGCTAATTGAGTTACCCTCTTTAAATGAAGTCTTTATTATTAACACAATCATCTAGATGTGGTTTGATATCATGGTCTTATTAGATCTCAATGATTTCCGTCTCGATTATCAAGTTTAATAAAATTCTGATCACAAATATGGCCTTTGAGTTCCAAGATCTCATTACCATGCATGGATCTCAGTCATTATTGAATCTTGAATGATCTTGATTATTTAAGCCTATATTCCAAATTTTAAAAAAATCTAATTGGAAATAAGACTTCCAGAGTGATGCTCAGTCAATCTGATGCAAAATCATCTCCACTATTATGCATGGATACAGCTGTTTATCAAGCTCATCTTTGATCCTGATGATGTAAGCCCCCATTTAAAGTTTGATCAAAAGCAGATCTGATATTTGGTGTCCTGGGTGGCAACAAACTCAGCCAATTAGATGCATGAGACTCTCATTAATATGCACAGATACACAGATCTTGCTCAGTACTGAACCCCTCCAAAATCTTGATAATTATAAGCCTAAATTTATAGTCTGATTAAAATGGCATCGTAAATATGACCTTTTGATTGGTATGATTATAATTATGATTTTTAACGTAGCTTTAACAATTTTTCAGTCATATCACGATGATGTTTGTAGTGTGGCAGTTTATAGTGATGTCTAGCAATGGGGCATCATGCCGAAGACATGTATCATGATGTCTCACCCAGTCACATTATCCTGACACCAGGCCAACCAGTCCTAACACTAATCTCTTAATGCTGAGCATCAAGTGAGGCTGCTGTTAGTATCATTTTTGTAAGTCTTTGGTATGACTCGACTGGATTTCAAACCCATGACCTCCCACAACCAAGGTGGACACTCTAACCACTAGGCCATCAGAGCAGCTCCTTCTGATTAGTAATAAGCAATTGTTGATGGATAAAGAGCTATACCATAAGTTTACTTAGTCATACAGCTTGAAGAACCAATAACATATCATTTCAAGAACATTTTTTTAGGCCTAAAGAAATATATGAGCATCTCCAGTTGGCCAAATGACCATGTTTCCTTGCCAACACTAATTTTAAAAACCAGTGAAATAGAAAACATATCTTTCTGGGAGGCCTTAGAAGAGAACAAAACTGAGTGAATTATATGTTCAAAGATTATGTCCAGAATTACTCACAAAGCTGAAATTAAGAGAGAACCATGTAAATTTAATCTAGTATTAAAACATTGTTTAAACTATATGACATTTTTGGGGGATAATTTTGGAAACACCAAAAATGATAACATAAAACATATCATTACATTACAAGAGAAACAGTTTACTTACCATTCCAGCGCTCTCCTGTTTCTTTAGCTGGCTTCGTAGCATTGCAAGCCTTGGATTGGTTAATAATGATGACATGATGGGGGTTCCTGGCCCCTTTTTGATCCCACTGTCAACACTCCCTACATTGCTCTCTTCATCATTATCTGTTGACCTAGAGCTGGGATGACTTTCCAAGGAATTCCCTGTGCCACTGTCTTTGCTGGCCATTTTTATCATGGGATTTCGTTTCATTGTCTGCGTTTTGCTATTAGTCTCATTATGCTTATTGACATTATCAGTGCTAAGTCTCAAATCAATGGATTGTTGTTTCTTCTGATCTTTTACATCAATATTCAGTTTTTTCAAGGCACCATGCATCTTTTCCTTAGCTTTTTTTGCCATTTTTCTTGCTTTCTTCTCTTTATTCCTAGCATCTTTTTCTTTCTCCTGAAACAGTAGGGTAAAATTTTTATTGTTAAATATATTTAATTGTGTCTTTAAAAGAAAAAGTATTAATAAGATCTCAGTTTTTCCTTTTACAAATTGTCATCCATTAAGTTTTGATAATTTTGAAAAGCAAAACATTATCTACCAGTTAGACATATGAGCCATGTGCAATATCCAAGATAAATTGAATTTGCAAAACACTGTCAATCAAGAAAATTATGTATAACAAACTTTACATCATACATGTAATTTGGAAAATTAGAGGTTCATTTGTTATTAATTTTCACTTCTTTGCATTAACTTCTGCAGAATTTCAGTTAATATCTTTAATTATCAGTTAAATCATTAACCCCTGCTGCCCCAATAACTTGTCACTTTTTCTCCCTCATTTCTCATGTACCTTGATAGCATGGTTGAGATTACCTAGCTTGTATCCCAGACGCCGAGCTTGAGTGGCAGTATTTGTCTAGGCTTATTTTCCACATGAGATAAGTCATTGCAAACCATTTGTTGATTTCAAGCCATTTCCTAATTATGCAGGCAGTTGAAATAATAAAATTTTAGCTTACATACACAGAATGAACACTGCTGAACAAGAAGAAAAAAATTGACTTTGATAGCGGCAGAAATAGTGAAAATATTAAGATCTGAAAATGATGCAAATTGACAAAAATTAGCACTTGAAGCAGACTTTTACTTGACATACTTTTTCAGGATTTTCATCGAATGAGATTGATAGTGACATCAAAATTAATGATAACAGTGGGAGTGATGAGAATGAGAATATTGAAGAGAATGGAGAAGAAAATGAAAGATGTGATTGATGGATCATAAATGACAGAACACACATCAATAAGAGGCCATTCACAGGACCAACATCAGAAATAACAGATTTAGACCCTGATGCAAACAAATTTTTTGTTTTTGAGCTTTTTTCCCCAGTATTTTTGTTTCAGTTGATTGTAGGTAAGACCAATCTCTATGCAAAGCAAAAGCTGGAGAAGGAAGACCCAAACTGGAGAGATGTTAAGGAGATAAAAATTAAAGCACGGATGGGAATGAGTTTTTATGAGTGTTCTTCAGCTTCCTTCGATGGCCATCTACTGGTCAAGAGATGCCTTATTTGGAAACTTAAGTGTGAGAAGGATCATGAGGAGAGACAGGTTTGATAAATATCACAATATTTTCATATAAATGATAGTCGTCATAATCCTCCTTGACATCAACACTTGTCATTATGGACCCAACACAAAAGATTTGGGAAATAAACCACATAGTAAATGTAGACAATTATTTTACCAGTCCAGAATTATTTGAGAAGCTTCTACAGAAAGGTGCACAGAACCACAAGAAACAAGAGAAGAGGATATCTTAAAAAAGCATCTTAACGAGATCTGTTACAATTTTAGGGGAATTCAAAACAGTACAGTGAGGGGAATCAGTAGCCTGTGTTTGGATGGACAAGAAGCAGATCTACACCCTATTAACAGGAGAAGATCCAGCAGCCATTAAGAAAACAGTAAAGTACAAATCCCAAGATGGAGACATCAGGAACATCAGAGCAGACCATCTGAGAACACAGTATAGTATATACAGAGCAGCTAAAAAGTGGTGGTTGTACCTTTTTTAGTTTGTGTTTGATATCGCTGTCACCAACGGATTCATACTAATGAGAGAATCAGAGCAACATGTCAAGCACAGCAGGAACAGATGGATAAAAACACACAGAATAGTTGATTTTTAAGATGAATCTGACAGAATTGCTTATTGGAGACTACCAGGAAAATGATTTAGCTGCCTTAGCTACAAACACAGGAGGCCACTTTCCTAAGAATGGCGAGAAGAGGTTAGGATCTTGACAAGGCAGTAAACAAAAGTGATGCGGGGAATATGAATATGTGTATTTAGTACATTATTCATTTATGTGTAGATTGTCTTTAATACGAGTTATACTTGGTGCTCTTAAAGTTTTATAATAATGGGGTCAGACTGATATAAGAAGCTGCAATTATGAGCTAAAAGGACACTTAATTATTCACCATGGATAACATTAGTAGAATGATTGTACAGCTAAGACTGCTTATTAACAGTAGATTGAATTTACCAATGTTAATAATTAATGTGATGCTGACAGTGCTTCCCAGTCGCCATAGCATATACAAGTGTGAAGTTCCTTTCTAAGTCAGTGAATAGTTATTTCTATAGAAATGATAGGAGTGTAGAAAAAGTGTGATATTTTCTAAGTCAGTGAATAGTTATTTCTATAGAAATGATAGGAGTGTAGAAAAAGTGTGATATTTTCTAAGTCAGTGAATAGTTATTTCTATAGAAATGATAGGAGTGTAGAAAAAGTGTGATATTTTCTAAGTCAGTGAATAGTTATTTCTATAGAAATGATAGGAGTGTAGAAAAAGTGTGATATTTTCATGCATGAGAATGCATGAGAATTTCAAAGAATGAGTGAAATTATGCTGTTAAAGAATTCTCATTTAACTTTTGAAATCAATTTTGAAAATCAAAGCATACACCATCTTGTCCCAATATTCAAAAACTAAGATGCCATAACTCTGAGATTAAAGCGTCCTCGGTTTCTACCTGTATGGTGCTAGAACCTTCAATTAACTTTCCTTTTGTAAATAGTCAATTTATTCATTTTTGTGGCATCAGTTTATTTGGCTTTGTGAAGAAAGTTCATGGATTGTTGAAGTAATATTACTGTTTGTGAAGAAGGATCATCATTCACTGGGTCCTTCAATTTAAGGTTTATATCAACAACAGAATCAATACAAACTGATACCACAACCCCCAACCCAAAACAATGAATTCAAAGCTGTGAGATTAGAGAAAATGGAAAACTTATTTGCATTGTCTAAACCAGAATTATGTTCAGCATATATATATATATATATATATATATATATATATATATATATATATATATATAATTACAATATCAAGATCTTGATTGCTAGATTATCCCAAGTTGTCAGCATAATAAAATTGAAGTATAACGAAATGTGTGTAAAGTCATCATGGTCTGATTTTCTATGCAATCAAACTGCATTATTGTGACAGTGATATTTATCTTATAAACCTATCAATTATGAGATAATTATAATATTTATAATTTAAAATTCATAATACAGGAAACTCACCAATATTACTGATTATAAACTTTCACATTACTGCATAGTAATGTTTTGGTACACAATTTCTGAATATTGATCTTGTTTCAGGTGAGACTTTTAGCTATATTATCTACTTCAAAAAAATGAATAACTAATTCTTCTTATATTGCTGTATTGACAAAATCATGGTTTTGACCTTTCATATACATTACATATAATGCAAGGCTTTTTAACCAATGTCCATGTGAGAGCTTTGTTTACTGCTAGTGGGATTCCATATGCAAGGAACACTGATATTGTTACCATGAACCCTCAAGGATAAAGTGCTCCACCCTCATTTTGTTTGGGGTGGGTTTTTAGAAAATTGATAGGTAGTTAAAAAAAGAAAGCAATTTCAAACACTTGGTGGTAATGATGTTTTACCAAGTAAATCAGGAACAGATAATTTGTTTTACTTTAGATTATGAAAATATTGAAAAATAGGTCATGCAAATTATGGAGTTTTATGAGTTTTCAAACAAAATTCAGCCTATTCTTCTATCAACCAAGGATTAACTGGACCAGCTACTGTGTTGTATGTACTCTTAGTCATGGCTCTTTGTTTCTACTGTGTTGTATGTACCCTTAGTCGTGGCTCTTTGTTCCTAATGTGTGGTATGTACCCTTAGTCATGGCTCCTAGTTCCTACTGTGTTTTATGTACCCTTAGTCATGGCTCTTTGTTTCTACTGTGTTGTATGTACCCTTAGTCATGGCTCTTTGTTCCTAATGTGTGGTATGTACCCTTAGTCATGGCTCTTTGTTCCTACTGTGTTGTATGTACCCTTAGTTATGGCTCTTTGTTCCTACTGTGTTGTATGTACCCTTAGTCATGGCTCTTTGTTCCTACTGTGTTGTATGTACCCTTAGTTATGGCTCTTTGTTCCTACTGTGTTGTATGTACCCTAAGTTATGGCTCTTTGTTCCTACTGTCTGAGAATTTAATAACCTACTTGTATTGTAGTGATGTAAAACACCAAACTGAAACTAACAACAAAATCATGAATGTGAAAATATCAAAAAAGGGAAGAATTAATGCCTTCAGCCTGGAAATGAATAAATAACAAGCATAAAAGAAAATGAGCACATTTATTTCCCTGCCAAATGACAATTGTAATCTTTGTTCCAATTTATGTGATACTTTTAGTCAATAATTATACTGTTCCAAACTCTTTCTTTGTAATGACAAGCCAGAGGGAGGACAATGTCCACAATTAGAATATGCAAAGAGTTTATCATTATTTAAAGCAATATTTGGCAATATTATGCACATTCTGTATGCATTTATTTTGTTTGATTATGTTCCATATCTGGTATACTGAAGTCTGAGAGAGAATCAAGTGTAAACCTGTAATACGAAGAACCATGGTATTGTATATTACGAGTTTTTTCTTTTGTTATGTTTTGAACCTCTGCGATCAAATATATCCAAATTTATGTCACTGATTGAAACCTATCTAAGAACTGCTCATCTTTTTCTTATTCTATTAATTTGATGCAAAAGCAAGAACTTAAATCACTGAATAAATTTTTAACTTGACATATTACATGTTTTATTGTTAAAGTGTGCAAAACTGCTTTTTACAAGACTTTACTAAATGAAGCATTTGGGCAAATATACCAAAAATGGTAGTGTAAGGTAAACAATCAGTAGTCTTTTACTATCATGAACCATTCCTTGATTTGACAAAACTCCAATACATATAGATATCAAATGCAACAAATCTAGTGTTTTACAAATTGTAATAGTTCATAGGCATCAATTAGTTTCACAAAATTGTTCAATTATAAGCAATCAGGCAAATTTATTTTGATGGTATTGTTTTCCAACAGTAAAAAGATGTCATCAAGACTCTAAAGATAGCTCTGCTTAAAGACTGCTTGAACGTCTGTGTCTCTAAATAAATACAAATAAGAAGCAGTTTTTGATGATGACTGCTTAAACACTACTTTGGATTGTGCAATTCCAAAAAATCTGGACACCAAGCAAATTTGTAAAAACTTTTTAAAAAACAATTAGCAACTGCTTTCAAATTTGAATGCTTTTTTTTTCTTATTGTGTACTTGAATGTTTGCTCTTTTAAACTTGTTTTATACCCTACCCATACCTCTACCGATTATACATGTATATATTAATCTGGCATCCAGTTATATAACCCTCTTTCTGTCCTTCCTTCCATGCAATACACAATCTTGTTAGTACATCTTGTTCTGTAGCTTTTGATGGATTGTCAACTTGGTGATTATTAGGCTTATACTGGAAGATGTAAATATCCAGAAAACACATTCCACAATTTATGTTAAAGTTACTGCCCTTTCTTTATTGAAGCATAATGCAGTTTATGATACAATTTCATTCATGCAACTAGTCCTGCAGTTTTGGGTGGACTGCTTTGAAATGTTATAAATATTAGGATTATCACATGAAGATAAGCATATTAACAAATCCTCTGATTTTGATGAACTGCCATGAAACTTGGTAATTTTTATGGTCATCCTGCACCTGAGTGCAGTCTGTGACTTGTCTGGAAGATTTCAGTGGATCACCATAAAGCTGGAGAAATCTTGATTATTTTTTGAGGTATATACATCAACAAATCACTGTACTCTTGTTACTTTTGTTAGAGTCACTGCCCCTTTGGCTTGAGACTTTTAGTAGAGTTTTATGGACTCTTGCGTACATAAATCAGTCATAACAATTTTTACTGGATCACCATAGAACTTTGTATGTTATGGTCATCATTTAAAGATGTGCATACTAACAAATCACTTTGCATTTGCAATATTTGTAAGAGCTGATGTAACTGAATAAAATGTAGGAAAGAATTTTGTCAATGCAACTCATCTGCAGTTTTTTGTATGGATTGAAACTTGGAACATTTTATGGTCACCATCTAAAGATGCACAAGTTTGCAAATCTTTGTGCTCTGGTAATTTTTGCAACGATTATCACCCATTTTTGGCTTACAGCTAGATGTAATGTATGACAGAATTGTATGAATGTAGTTGGTGCAATTGTTAGTCGTCTGCAATGAAACATGGTACATGTACATTTTGTGCTCATCATCATCAAATTTGCCTCATTTTACTCACACTGTTTTAACAACAGTCCTTTTATCAGTATTGACTCATCTCCATGAGTTAGGCATGGAATATAGGGAAACCAACTGAATTTTTGGAACAACAATTGACTTGTTACATTTCATATTTTGTAGGAGTAAAATGGTTCATTATAGCTTAGGACTACTTTCTTTCAATGCCAAGTGCACTCTTAGAAGCCAAATAGAACTTATTTCAAATTCACTGAAGACTAAGACATACTGCAGCTCAGTCACTATCATGGATGAGAATGCTCAGTCACTATCATGGATGAGAATGCTCAGTCACTATCATGGATGAGAATTTTCTGGGATAACTTGTGCTTATAATTTGTTTTAAATCTTTAATTTAAAGGCTGCATGCATGCATTCATGCAATACCTCTTTTCAAATTGTAAATTTTATATATATATATATATATATATATATATATATATATATATATATATATATATATATATATACACACACTTCTTTTTGAATTGTAAACTATATATATATATATATATATATATATATATATATATATATATATATATATATATATATATATATATGTGTGTGTGTGTGTGTGTGTGTGTGTGTGTGTATGTGTGTGTGTATGTGTGTGTGTGACCTGAGTTGTCATAAATTTGATTTACAGAAGGTCTTGCCCCAGTGTCTGTCCTTCAGTTCATTACAGTACCATTTATACTCGATTATAAGACATGCCCAACTGTAAACTGCAAAGTCCCAGATCTCTGTCATCTTATAATGTGCTGGGAGATCTGGGTCTGTGTAGTTTGTTAGGAGTAATCAGTACAACAAACAACATAGACCCTGATCTGCAGGCACATAATGCTATGGTGGATTAGGATCTTTATTTTTTTTTTCAGTTTGACTTGACTTATAAGCAAGTGAAAATGGTATTTTGGAGGAAAATGTACTTTGGTGCAGGGGAACAATTAGTTATTACATATAAATTTTGATAATGATGAATTAAATCAGGCATTTCACAGTGATGTACCATTGGAAATATTTTTTTAATAAAATGTTTGAAAAGTTCTATGAAGTTTTATCAGGTAAAATTTATTCTGGACTTTACAAAAGTGCAACACTGAAACTATAGTATGACCTTTCTGACCATGATAGAATGACTGAAAAGAAAAGCATTAAACTAATGACATATAGAACAACCTCCATTATCCTATCTTAATTACCATCTTTATCTAACCCATATTTGATGATAAGTACAACCCATTTACAAAATGCTGGTAAAGATCATCTATACTTGCTTTTTAAGTCCAGTCAAACTGCAAACAATAAAGTTCTGATTTGCCATTACATATGGAATCTGTAGATCAGTGTCTGTATTGTCTGTTCTACTGAATACTCCTAACAAACTGCACAGAACCAAATCTGCTGTTGTGTTATGTAATGGCAGATCTGTGCAGATTGCATTTGGACTCATCTTATAATCCAGTACATAGATCACATGCTAGGCATATCTTTGTCTGATATAAGTCCATCCCAAAATTTTAACATATCTATTAGATTGCCTCATAGTCTCATCATTAGTGAGATACCACCTCAGTTTTCTGACCTTTCTACCAATTAGCAGATCCCTTGATCATCACTCCAAGAATGCATCCCTATTTTCAAAACTAAATTACATGCATGTGTTAAAACTGTATGACTGTATACTGTTGCTTTCTATTATAATTTTGACTGACATAATTCCAAAACCTGAAGAAATAACTTAGAATGAAATCTGACACTTGAATCCATTACTGAAATAAACTGTTAAAACAAAATATATGGTTTGTATCAATAATTGATTAAGTAGGAAACATTTTAATCACTGTCAGACATGTTTCTGGAAATTATTTTTGTTATCTTCATGCTTTATATAAGAATAACAACAAAATACTATAAAGATAGTCTTGATAGTTCAAATGTAATAGCTAAGGTACCTCTCCTTGCCCCTTCCCCACCATTCATTATAGGTCAGTGTAGAGGCTGGTATGTTGATAATTGGCATTACATTCTTGTCTTACTTTTCAAGGGAAAGAAACTACTGAAAAGATGTCGGCAAAAAATGGAGTACCATAATACTCCCTTATAAGTAGAGTCCAAATGCAAACTGCATAGACCCAGATCTGGTTCATTATGCACCAGAAGATCTGGATCTGTGCTGTTTGTTGAGAGTCCAAATGCAAACTGCATAGACCCAGATCTGGTTAATTATGCACTAGAAGATCTGGATCTGTGCTGTTTGTTGAGAGTAATCACAAAGGCAAACAACATAGACCTGGTTTGCAGGTGCATTTTGGCATGGCAAATCAGGATCTTTGTTGTTTTTTTTTTTTTGCTATTTGACTTGACTTATAAGTGAGTACAGATGGTAATCAAAATATAAAGCTTGTAATCATCTTTGTTTCCCAAACAGATAATGGAGACTGTACTTTGTCCAAAACCATCTGAATATAATGTTCTAGCACAGAATACAGTTTGAGAAATAGAAAATAATACAAAAGCTGAAGTATACTTTGCATCACGTTAGAAATGCATTACACACCTGGAAAAATCCTAAATCTTTTTACTTGAATGGTGGTGACCTTCCATCTATTACACAAACATCTAAAATATTACAATTTATTTCACTAATATTCTGGGCAAGCTCATCAAAGTGACCAAACATTGGATTTTTCCAGACATGTATTTGATCATATAGATACATGTACAGGTACAGTCAAACCTGTCAATAGCAGCCAAATATGGGAAAAGGTCAAACTGAGTGGTGAATAAGTGACCTCAGAATGCAGGTTCACCCCATAAACTTATGCACCAAATACCACAATATGTATAATTTATATTATAATTAGTATTTAAAGCAAATACCATAATTTTGTGTTAAAGCAATTCACTGCATACATTTATCCTTCATAAATTCTTCTGAAAATGAATTTCATTCATAAATTTTTTAAATCTTCGCTCCTTTCTCATGACATGTCTTTACCTAAACAGCACCTTTCATGGGAAAGCAATGATTTCATTCGAATGATCACTACAACTTTTGTGTCCACTTTAATAAGTCAAAAAAAAGTATTCAGTTAGGAATCACCTTGTCTTGACTGTCAAAAGCAGGTGACTGTTAAATACATGACTTTCAATGAGGAAATTGTGTGTGTGTGTGTGTGTGTTTCATGGGGTGAGGGAATTAGAATGACCACTTTTACTATGTGACCATCATATAAGGGTAATAATTAGGGCAGGCTTGACTGTATATATGTATGAAGATCTATTATCCAAACCACACACTACATTATCATTATATTTGCACATGAAGAGATTACCTTTTTATCATCAACATATGCACGAAACATTTTCAGCTGGAATACCAAATGAATTATTAGATCCAGTGCCAAGAAAAGTACAAAAAATATAAATTAGTGTAAACAGTGCCAAAGCATGTTATAGATGGGTAGCATCACTTTGTCACCAATAAGGGCATTTTGATAATAATGGGGCAACTTCTTCATGACTTTCCATTTTCTACCTCAATTGTAAATTTGATTAAAATAACACAAACATTACACATCTAGTGTGAAATAATTATGAAAATTTAGAAAACTTAATGCATAATTATACTCAGATAATTCAATGATCTGCATGCTTGGTAAATAGTACACACAAAAAATTGGCTGATATGCCAAGGTTTCATGCAGAGAAGATGGGTACACTACTTAATGTCAAATGCAATGTTAGTAAATCAATAGTAAAATACATGTCACAAAATAATGCTGATCCCACATATGTAACAATAATTAAACTTCAAAAGCAAAATGCAGCTTTGGAATAAAAAGGTAATATTATGTCTATATTATGGAGAATGCAAATTACAGCAAAATATATTTGAAATACTGAAAAAAAATTTGAAGCATAGCACTCCATCATTATAATGCCCCTCATCAAAACCTGGTTATTATCATATGGTCACCATGGTGATGGATCCAATTTTCATCAAGTAAAACTATATATATACCTCATTATAAGGTGGTAAATGTATATCACATGGGTCCAATGGATATCATTATTATGCAGGGAGACTGTATATTTATCCTGTGTTTACTATTATGCAGGGAGACTGTATACCTATCCTGTATTTACTATTATGCAGGGAGACTGTGTACCTGTCCTGTATTTATTATTATGAGGGAGACTGTGTATCTATCCTGTATTTACTATTATGCAGGGAGACTGTATACCTATCCTGTATTTACTATTATGCAGGGAGACTGTATATCTATCCTGTATTTACTATTATGCAGGGAGACTACATATCTATCCTGTGTTTACTATTATGCAGGGAGACTGTGTATCTGTCCTGTATTTATTATTATTAAGGGAGAAATATATATCTATACTACATTTACTATTATGAAGGAAAACTGAATATCTATACTACATTTATTATTATTATTTGGAAGAACTGTATATTTATACTGCATATCTATTCAACATTTATTATTATGAAATAAAACTGTATATCTATACTACATTTATTATTATGAAGGAAAATTGTATATCTGTTCTACATTGATTATTATTATTAGGAAGAAATTTATTTATTATTATAAGGTAGAACTGTATATCTATACCGCATTTATTATAATAAGGGAGAACTGTATAACTATACTGCATTTATTATTATTAGGAAGAAATGCATTTATTTTTATAAGAGAGAACTGTATATCTATATTACATTTATTATTATAAGGGAGAACTGTATATCTATACTGCATTTATTATTATTAGGAAGAAATGCATTTATTATTATAAGGGAGAAGTGTATATCTATACCGCATTTTTTATTATGAGGGAGAACTGAATATCTATATTGCATTTATTATTAATGTAAAAAAAAAAAACAACTGTATATCTATGCTACATTTATTAGTAATGTAAAAGTGAGAACTAAATAATATTGTATTTATTATTATAAGCAAAAATTGCATAGCTATACTTCAAGTTCAATTGGTTTTGTTTTCATGCTTTTTTATTTACAGTACTTCAGTCTTTGTGTAGCTGTCAGTTAGGTCCATTTTGTTGTCCTTGTCTCAATGACACTCAGTAGCAAGGACTTTTAATGAAACCCATGAGAAGACCAATATTCATATTGTAATTTGAAGCAAGAAAAAGCTTTGTGAAAAGAAAAGAATTCAAGAAATTTTTGCTACTGTTCCAAAAGTCTTGAAAATTGAATTGTTCTTTTTAAGACTCATCATTATCCACATTGTAGCTCTGTTAAGAAGACACTGATGTGTTTTAAAGCAGATATTATACACTGAGTGTTTTAAAGCAGATATTATATACTGAGTGTTTTAAAGCAGATATTATATACTGAGTGTTTTAAAGCAGATATTATATACTGGGTGTTTTAAAGCAAATATTATATACTGAGTGTTTTAAAGCAGATATTATATACTGAGTGTTTTAAAGCAGATATTATATACTGAGTGTTTTAAAGCAGATATTATACACTGAGTGTTTTAAAGCAGATATTATCTTCAACAGATTGGGAAAACAATTTTGGAAACTGCATGTAAATTTGTTTGCTTGGCAGGGCTCATGCCACATAAGATGTGTATAACACTAACACTCATCATATTCATACACCATTAATATATGCTAATATGTACACTAAATCATGCATACAACACAAAGATGACCACTGAAAATGGAATAATTGTTTAAAGTAAAATTTAAAAAACTTTTAAAGATCATTTCAGATAATAAAATAAAAATAAGAGGGCCATTACACTAAACAGGTCTTTTATGTTTGAACACAACCAATGTAAACTATCTCTAAAACTTTATAACATGCAGATATTAAAAATTTGACTTATGTCCAGCAAAAGTTATTTCCAAGAATGAAGGCATAATTAATATACACAATATGATAAAACTCATTAGATAATAAAGTAATATCAGTATATTTACCAAGCTTACTAAAAATTTGATCCAATCAAATCAGTCAAATGCAATATTACCTCATCACCATTAATATGCATGGATTTCATTATCTAACACTCACATGATATATTGATCATAAAAGTCCATGTGCCAAGTTTTAAAAAAACTAAACTCATCAAAAAAGACCGCCAGAATGGTAACAAAGTCCACATGCCAAGTTTAAAAAAACTAAACTCATCAAAAATAAGACCTCCAGATTGGTGACAATGTTAGAGATCACATTATTAACATGAATGGATCTAGGTCATTAGTTTCCAGAAAGGTAACATTTTCAGCCAATCAGATACATGATCACCTCATTAATATGCATGCATCCTTCTTATTAATGAACTTCTGTGCGTGTGAGTGTGATTTTTTTATTTTTAAGGTAGCTTTAACAATTTTTCAGTCATATTGATATGTCTGCACTGTGGCAGTTTACAGTGATGTCTAGTGCTGGGGCATCATGCCACCTAAACGCATTATCCTGGCACCGGACTGACCAGTCCTAACACTATCTTATTAATGCTGAGCACCAAGCAAGGCAGCTGTAAGTACCATTTTAGTAAGTCTTTGGTATGACTCAGACGTGGATCGAACCCTCCTGTATCAGAAGCGGATCCTCTAACCAACAGGCTACTGGAGATCTTGATAATATTAGAGCATACCCAAGCCTTAATCTAAATCAAATCAGAAATAAATATCCCATAATGGTAACAAACTCTAGAAATTAGATGCAGGATCACTTTACTAACATGTGTGGATCTCACTCTTCATTGAATTTGTCTCATATCTTGATGATATATTGTTACTACATGTATATATTTCAAGTTTGACAGATTAAAAACATGGCCTTCACAAAGGTAACAAGCTAATGTTGGTGTATCAACA
Organism: Potamilus streckersoni; assembly: GCA_016746295.1. Lineage (NCBI taxonomy): Eukaryota > Metazoa > Mollusca > Bivalvia > Unionida > Unionidae > Potamilus > Potamilus streckersoni. Next base: position 767,363 of record JAEAOA010000789.1, read on the forward strand.
GACAAGGAAAGATGAACAATGGACAAATACTATACCACACACTCGCCAGGCCTTACAGCTGGGTATGGTAACAAAAACTCTATATGCATTATACTTGCATGCCACTAAACTCACATGCACTACTACAAAGAGTACAAAAAAAATATTCAAGTCTATCAGATGAAATAAATCTTTTTATAAAAAAAATGCAAAAACTAATTGTTAAGCATAAGAGAAGAAAATATTAATCTGGTTGTCCAAGAAAATTAGAATAGCAGTCATATAAATTAGTTTCTGAATTGGAACTAATCATAGAATGTTACTTTGATCTTTAAATCTTTAGTGCATGAAATTTTTTTAAATAGTTGTTTTTGTTGGTATATCTACAAATTAAAGCTGTTGTTTACAATAATAATCAGCAATTTCAGTAACAGATCATTGGGGTAGTGGTGTAGAGAAAAGATTTAATAGATTTAAAAACTGTTCAAGGTCCGCCTCCATCTCACACCCACCCCTTTCTTCAACATTGCAAGGTGAGTGCCTTATGTGTTAAACCACCAAGCAGATGCCACTACTGATTCACATCTGGGTCAACTGGTGCAAAAAAGGTCAGGCGTGTTGTTTATGGGTTTAACAGCTAAGACTCTGGTGGGACTTGTGTCCATAACCATTTGATTCCATATTCATAGTAATGCCTTGTCAAGTTACCAAGCAAAATCATATTGCTTTTCTCAAATTATGAATAGTAATTAGGAATTAATTATATTTGGAATTTCTAGCCATATGGACAAACTGGACTACACTATTCCTTTTTGTATGACTACATATATACATAAAGATTTCATAAAATTGTGTGAGAGTGAGTGTAAAAGATTCAAGATATGAGGAGAAAAACCTAAAGAAAATAGAAGGTTTCTTGATAGGGTATAGTTGGTTCATTTTAAAGCAATTCCAACACAATACATGCTATAACACGATGAGGAGCAGGGTACACACTACACTTAATGTTTACCAAAGGTGTTGGGTCAGGTGTGCTAATGGCACCATCAGGAAGTGGTGGTGGTGTTAGTGGTGGAGGTAGATTAGTTGGAGATGTCTTGGACCTTGGCTAATGAAGATATTGAAGAAAAAAAAGATGAAATTAGTTACTTATTTTTTGTTTAACAGAATATTAACCTTTGAAGAGAAAGTTATAACTAGAATTCTATCATGAACATGACACTGAGTCAAAATTTTTGAGTTTAAAAAAAATAAATAGGTAACATTTCCTTTAATTTACTGTCAGGAATTTTTTGTTCATAATTTTCATGACCTAGTTTTAAATTAGGAAATACAATGAAAGTAAAACCAACACATTAATTCTTGTAATAAGGAAGAAGTGGATTCCTCAAAACGAAGCTCAAAAATGAGCCAAAATTTGCTTTTTGTTAAAATTTCACCAATTAAACCAGTAGTCTTTTCCATGGAAAACAAACTAAGGAGTTTGAATACCATATGAAGTCACTTATAAGTGTAACTGCAAACAATATAAATATTGATCCACTGTCACATCAATCAGCTGCAGATCAGGATCAATGTTGTTTCTTCACTCCTAAGAAACCAAAGAAATCTGCCAATGGATCATGAAACAAGTCTGTACAGTTTGTAGTCAACTTATAAGTGAGTTCATAGGTACCATATAGTTATTGGAAAATATTCTTAATAGTGTTGATACTTGCTTTGCACACCACATTTCAGTGTACTGATTATCAGTCTGAAGGATGGAAGAAAAACACATTTTCCAAATGGGACAAAATTGCTTACAATTATTACAAAAAAAGTCAGTCTGAGGTGGTCACAGGTAGTTCCAGTAAATTGAGATCAAGGATATGGCATTCTAGAAACTTATAAGAGTTATATGGACTGAGGTATTATAATGTACTCTTGCCTAAATGAGAAGTTCAAGTGCAAACAACACAGACCCTGATCTACCATTGCATAATACACTAACAGACCAGGGTCTGTGTTGTTTGTCTTACTGATTACTCCTAACAAACAGCATAGACCTGGATTGCATTTAGATACCATTTTTAAACAAGTATATACTGCAATGGTCAGGATTCATTATCACTGTCAGCCATCATGCTAAATGTCTGCAGCATGATGCCCATGAGCTAAACATCCCTATAAACTGTCACACTGCAGACATTGTAGTGATATTATGGTTGGTCAGATGCAGATGATAATTCAGTTAGCCATGAAAGATTTTAGTGTTTGAAAAAATACCCAAATAATTGGAAACAGGTTCAACAGTTCATTAACACTATAAAAGATTTCAAAAAGGGGTGATAATGTACTATTAAATTGTTCATAGCAATTTTTGACAATTGTAAGCAATCTTTGCAGGACTTGACCATAAATTTCAATGAGTCTGTTGGTGTTTGTTTTTTTAAGTACTGTCATCATAGGATTAAAGAGTTTAGAATTGAGAAAATGCACTGTGAGGATACAAAACAGGATTTCTCAGTATAATAGTGCATCACATATTTCATTGCTGAAGAACAGGGGAACTAATACTGTCAGTAGAACCTGTTTTGAAAAGACCACCCCTTTTGCCAAAAAATTATGGTCTCTCAAGACAGGTTATAACACAACATAATAAATCTGTGCATTAAGAATAAGGTCTCTTAAGACTGTTGGCCTCACAAAACTGGTGTTTCAAGACAGGTTTTACTGTAGTTAATATTCAGTGATGAAATTCAAGTAGTTTTAGGCAAAAATTAAATGTCATGTTTAAAGAAAACTCAATGAAGACTGGCAAGCAGAGTATTTAGATCTGTATATTGCACAATTGCCATTCAACCCATGTTTTTGAGGTGCACTGCCAGCAATGGACATCTACTCTATTAGAGGGAAAAACTGAATCTGACAAGTGTATAAGAATTCATTGAAAATTGTTTGACGGATATTGCACTAAAGGCTTCCAAGAAGATAAATGTCTGATCTATATTCCTAGGAAAAAACACCAGTAGAAAATGATAAAACAATGAATCCTTACTCCAGGTATCACAAATTATAGACAAGAATATTATTGAGAATATATGGTAATTAAATCCAATCTTTAAAAAACACTACATGAAATAAAATCGAAATCAAAGCACAATCAAGTTGTTCTTGACATTTGGGATTCTCTCAATCAACTTTAGGGGCCCTGAGTAGCTGAGTGGTCCATTACGGATCACTGCCATCTCACCTCTAGGATTCAGCTAATGTGGATATGTGAGAAACCTTGCCAGTAGCTTCTCATGGGTCGGTGGTTCTTTCCGGTGATTTCCCGGTTTCTTCCTCCAATATTAATACTGGCCGCCCATTTTAGTGTGCTGAAAATGGTGTTAATCCCAACAACAACAATCAACTTTAACTGAATTGTTTGACTCTGTATAAATGCAAATACAAGCTATGATAAGAGGGAAGAGATTATTAGTAACTACTGTATTAGTTGTGTAAGTACTCTTTTCATTCACGTTGTCATTAAATAGAAATAGCAATGATATTTCTTTATCTCTTATGACCTCTTATGATGTCAGTGTAAGGAATACTAACTTTTGGCCCAGTACTGTATTCCATGAGGGGGATTAAAGAAACAGTCAAATAAATAGTAATAATTTTAGCTTATGGAAAACAGAATATAAAACCAAGTTTCATTTTGTTTTCTTTCAAACAGTATTGTACTACATTTTACAGACCATTGGAAGAACAACAGTTTAATTTGGTGTATAGTGTTGCCATGTCATATCCAGTATCAAATTATAATGAAGGGCATTACAGTGAGGGAGAGCTGTACAGCATCTTCTAAAGACGTCTTCCTTTATAATGATACCAATATACTCATTAAAATGAAATTGTAATTTTAAATCAGAAATTATGTGCATTAAAATAACTTTTAAGAAATGTATCAAAAATATTCAAAGGCATCAAATTATTCGTCATTTGAGAATAAATCAGATAAATGTAACGGTATTGTGCCGATCGATCGAGTATCAAACACACATACCTCACTCATGCATACTTCCTGAATGGTGAATCTTAACCAGACTATGTAACATTCCAGTGTCCACTCATTGTGGAACACTCTTTTGTCAAATGTGTCAATTTTGTCTTTGTGAGATTTTGACAGGACCTGCATGAGAAAATTGTATGATGATGTACCACACATGGAACTCCTGGACTTTTTGTGGGAATGCAGTTTACATAAGAAATTTTGACCATATGTTTTAAGGATGATATATTTGTTACTGTATCTTTTTATTTTACATATTTTACAGAATTTTAGTGTATTTATATTTTATAATTTATCTTGTTGCAGTGATTTTTACTGTTTTTTAGAAGTATTTATCTTTTTAAATTTGTGTGCAATCTATTTTTACATCTGTCAAACTATTCCTTTAGTTGGCATTGTGTAACCACTATTGTGTTAAGATGACATGACATGCTACCATCAGCTTAGCATAGGTCAACCAAGAATGAATTTTACTTGTTGACCTGTGCAAGTAAAATTACTTGTCACTGCAATCACTATGATGAATTTAGGAAATAAAATCATCTTGACCTGAGTTCTTATTCATTCATGTCAAGAACATAGTATACCTTCTTTTTAATCACTTGTTATCTTGAGTCAATGATTAGATATGTTGATAAAGTGGTTTAATACTGGTCTAGTGAACCTAGCATTAAAAGATTAAACTTACAACTGCCTATCCAATAAATACTAAATCTATTAGGATTAGAAAAAATGCATGACATTCTTATATACAATTTCATATCAATGACATATACAAATTGTCCCAAACCATCCCTAAGATTAATATGTTTTATGTTGGTCTGATAACCTGCTAAATCTTGTTTACTGTTTGGTTTTTCAATTAACTGACCCCTCCTAGCAATCTCTTATGTGTACTCAACCAAAGTTTTTGTAGATATATATATATATATGTGATTATGAATAATTTGAAAATAAATGCAGATGAGAGCTCTATTGATATACTGTCATGACTTGTTTGTGTCTCTAAATTTCCTGTGACATTTTGGATGACAAAATAGAATTAAAAAGCAACCTTGTCCTTCAAAAATGTTTAACTTTCAATCACCCAAACAATCTATTACCATATGTACTTGCTTATAAATGGGTCCAACTGATAACAACACAGACATAGATCTGCTTTAACATAACATGTCCGAAGATCAGGTCAATGGTGTTTCTTTTACTGATTAGTCCTAACAAGCTACATTGAGTCAGAACTACTTTTGCATAATGCAGAAGTACATTACACATTACTCCCTTGTTATAATGGTATCCATGAAAACCATGAACTATACTGCCCAATAACGAGACTACCTTGTAATGAGGTACATGTTGCATGTAGTTTCACTACTAAGCATCCATAATGAAATGGGATCCATGACAATACCTATTTATAACAGAACTTATAATGAGGGACCTTAAAGTGAGAGAATGCTGCATTTAGTTCATAAAAAGGTACAAGAATGCAAAAAATTTAATTTTTATATCTCATGCTAAGATCTGATGAAGATGACAAAATACAGTAAGGGTAAAAAAGTTTATACTAGAAAATTTTGTGTATGAACGTTTGTGTTTCTTAATCATTCAGATGAAGAGTCACAAAAAAAACTGACAATTATGTCACATTTTTGTCACATTATCTTTACATGTGTATAATAAATAATGATCAGAAAACAAATTTATGTATATGTGCGGTAAATTAAATAACACTGCTGACTCATATTCTACTTACAACAATTCATACATGTTCAAAGGAAATGAACACTATTTTATATATTGAACAGTTGTACATTATGAACCATTAGATGATCTTTAATCTGAAACAATTGTTTAAATACAGGGAATAACAGAACTCTTAAAAACTGTCAGTGTCCTCATCAGCACTTTGCAATGCTTATAAAGTATCCAAGTTATTGAACCTTTGTTGAGTTTTTTTTTTTTTACCAAAACCAAAGTTTCATAATCTCATGCAGTGATATGTTAGTGGTTTTCCATTTAAACATACAATTCACTCATGGAAGGCATTGAAAAAAATATATGCCAGCATTCTCTGATTACTCAAAGTGTCCATATAAAAATTATAGAAAATTCTATGCGTGACTTCCCTGGGTCCCATGCATGTTTTACTGGAACAACCATTTTGAAAACTGAAACTAGTGAATACTAAATGAAATATACATGAATAATTTGGCAAAATACAGTAATGATAATTAGGTTCAAAGTGACTACACATGCATACTTTTTTTAAACAAAACTGAGTTTTTCCATGTGTTTATAGATTGGTGGCACAACCAAAAACTTTATAATTTTTTTCAAAGTTATTTCTAAGCAATAATTTAACTTCATAATTTTTTCATGCTTTTTGATGATGAATGGAATTTTCATAAAAAAATAATTAGGTTACAGGATGCAGCAAAAAAAGTGTTCTGCACATTAAAAAAATTATAATAATATCCAGAATCTGAAATCAACTGTAGGAAAAAAGTTTATAACACTTTTTAAAAACATTAATGCATTTCAGTTGTAGAGTTTTGTAAATGTTTTGTGTGGCTCATGTCATCAGCCGACACATTAAAGCATTAGTAATGTAATAGCTAAGAATTCAGTCAAAAGATTGAATAACTTTTTAAAAGAATGTCATCAAGAACTGCACTTGAAATCCACCAGTGAGTAATATTCATTGCAAAGGCAAAATTGTAAACTGAAGAGAAGTGGAAGTATATTTCTGATGTACAAGAAGATCACAAGACTACAAAATACATTCAAACAGAAAACTGTAATATCCCTGAATACTGTAATACATAATATGAACAAAAGTTGTTCTACTGCTTGATAACAAAATTTATTCACTGCATGCAAAGGGCACTATGAATTGACAATTTTTTTGTCAGGTACCAGTTTTCATGGATTTATTCATGGTTGCTACAAACCACAAATTCTATGATCCAATGAACACTGATTCTTCTATGGAAATAACTGCACACCTTGCTTCATCCACGAATTTAGGTACTGACAAATCAGACATATTTGCAAAGCCACAAAAACTAACACTTGGGAAAATATATTATTTCACAGAATATGTAATATCAATACACATATATTAATATTTTAATTAAAACAATCATAAAGATGTACATAATAATAACAAACACTGATACATGTATTACTTACAACACTGATATATATATATATATGCTTGGTATCAATGTTATCCATTATAGTTTTTAATTGGATAGATGCAACTGCTATTGCTGTTAATCAACATCACAAGGACTTTATCCTACAATTAATCAGCTAGGCAGACAATCGGAAAAAGGAGACACTCTAAAATCTAGAACAGCAATAGGTTGACTGTGAATTATCTTTAAATTAAATATCTTCAAATTTATATTTTTATTTCCTCCTGTAATTCTGTTATTTATACTGGTGGGGGAAGGGGTTGATTGATTATATGCTTATCATAGTTGGGGTAAAGGTAATTGGTCCAAAATGGAATGAACATATAAATACAAATGAAATGAAAGAATACATGAAAGGATCCTTGATTACTAAACATACAAACCTTCCCAGCATTCACAGCTTCCTCTTCATAGGATAATGCTACAACAGCCAACATCAAGTTTATCAGGTAAAACGCTCCAAAGAATACCACTAAAATAAAGAACAACACGTTCCATGGTCCCAAGGCTTGTAGCACCTATTGAAAAGAGTATAAAATCAAATTATCTGATGATGAAGATATTACTGACAATTTAAATATTTTGGCTTCAGTGAGAATTTTTGCCAAGTTAGTAAACTGAAAATATCCATGACATGAATATTTTATGAAAATATTTACATCCTGATATATACTGTATCTTATTATACAGTAAAAAGCCAATTATCTGTATCTTATACAGTAAAAGGCTAATTATCTGTATCTTATTATACAGTAAAAAGCCAATTATCGGTATATGCTGTGAGACTGGTTTAGTCTGGAAAGTTTGGATCATGGATTTGTTATCAGTATGTGATTTAAACTTTGGGGGACTCTGAACTATCACACAATCTTGGCAACTGTTGTTCTACAGTAATGATGAATCACATTTTTTACCATTATGGATAATTGGTGTTCTACAGTAATGTTGAATCACATTTACTACCATTATGGATAATTGGTGTTCTACAGAAATGTTGAAACACATTTACTACTATTATGGATAATTAGTGTTCTACAGTGATAATGAATGACATTTACTACCATTATGGATAATTAGTATTCTACAGAATTGATGAATGACATTTACTACCATTATGGATAATTAGTGTTCTACAGTGATGATGAATGACATTTACTACCATTATGGATAGTGTTCTACAGAATTGATGAATGACATTTACTACCATTATGGATAATTAGTGTTCTACAGTGATGATGAATGACATTTACTACCATTATGGATAATTGGTGTTCTACAGAATTGATGAATGACATTTACTACCATTATGTATAGTGTTCTACAGAATTGATGAATGACATTTACTACCATTATGGATAATTGGTGTTCTACAGTGATGATGAATGACATTTACTACCATTATGGATAATTAGTGTTCTACAGAATTGATGAAAACATTTACTACCATTATGGATAATTGGTGTTCTACAGTGATGATGAATGACATTTACTACCATTATGGATAGTGTTCTACAGAATTGATGAATGACATTTACTACCATTATGGATAATTAGTGTTCTACAGTTTTGATGAATGACATTTACTATCATTATGGATAATTAGTGTTCTACAGAATTGATGAATGACATTTACTACCATTATGGATAGTGTTCTACAGAATTGATGAATGACATTTACTACCATTATGGATAATGAGTGTCCTACAGAATTAATGAATGACATTTACTACCATTATGGATAATTGGTGTTCTACAGTGATGATGAATGACATTTACTACCATTATGGATAATTGGTGTTCTACAGAATTGATGAAAGACATTTACTACCATTATGGATAATTAGTGTTGCATAGTGATGATGAATGACATTTACTACCATTATGGATAATTGGTGTTCTACAGTGATGATAAATAACATTTACTACCATTATGAATAATTAGTGTTCTACAGTTATGATGAGTGACATTTACTACCATTATGGATAATGAGTGTTCTACAGAAATGATGAATGACATTTACTACCATTATGGATAATTGGTGTTCTACAGTGATGATGAATGACATTTACTACCATTATGGATAATTGGTGTTCTACAGTGATGATGAGTGACAGTTACTACCATTATGGATAATTAGTGTTCTACAGAATTGATGAATGACATTTACTACCATTATGGATAATTAGTGTTCTACAGTGATGATGAATGACATTTACTACCATTATGGATAATTGGTGTTCTATAGTGATGATGAATGACATTTACTACCATTATGGATAATTGGTGTTCTACAGTGATGATAAATAACATTTACTACCATTATGGATAATTAGTGTTCTACAGTGATGATGAGTGACATTTACTACCATTATGGATAATGAGTGTTCTACAGAATTGATGAATGACATTTACTACCATTATGGATAACTGGTGTTCTACAGTGATGATGAATGACATTTACTACCATTATGGATAATTGGTGTTCTACAGTGATGATGAGTGACAGTTACTACCATTATGGATAATGAGTGTTCTACAGAATTGATGAATGACATTTACTACCATTATGGATAACTGGTGTTCTACAGTGATGATGAATGACATTTACTACCATTATGGATAATTGGTGTTCTACAGTGATGATGAATGACATTTACTACCATTATGGATAATTGGTGTTCTACAGTGATGATGAATGACATTTACTACCATTATGGATAATTGGTGTTCTACAGTGATGATGAATGACATTTACTACCATTATGGATAATTAGTGTTCTACAGTGATGATGAGTGACATTTACAACCATTTTGGATCATTAGTGTTCTACAGAATTGATGAATGACATTTACTACCATTATGGATAATCAGTGTTCTACAGTGATGATGAATGACATTTACTACCACTATGGATAATTGGTGTTCTACTGTAATGATGAATCACATTTACTACCATTGTAGATAACTGATGTTCTACAGTAATAAAGAATCACATTTACTGCCCTTACGCAAATAATCTGGATATTAGTGTTCTACAACAATGATTTATCATATTTACTATCATTCATTATGTAAACAATCCAAATAGATGTACTACAGTAATGATGAATCACATTTACAACTATTATCCTATATAATTTTTTTTAAAATGAGTAGTGTTGCAAAATATTATTCTTCTTAAGAAAAACTTATTTAAAATTTGTAAATTAATGTCAGTTACCAACATTTTTCAACATAAATAATTAATTACTTTCTCAGTGTTAAAAGTAATTTTGTACAAAAATAAAACTTAAAATATTACTGAATATCTTCTCTTTTAAATAAATATCCCAAATGTATACCAAATTACATGAAATGTTCAGTGATTGATGGAAGTGAGCAAGGTAAACGGGTTTTATATTATATCCTTGTTTACAAACAAAAAACACCTACATTATTTTTTTCTTTCATAAAAAAGAATACTGATAACGATTCTAGTGGGGTTTTTTTTAGTTCATGCAAATATACTGTCATTGGAGATAAAAGGTCTAGCTGTTAGATCCACATATTCAACTGAATTATCTTTTCTGTAAGAAGACATCCATTATGCACATGTGCTTGCCAAGTCAAAACAATGGCACCATTGACCTCGAGGTCTACAGTGATGATGATAATAATAGACCTTGAGCAGTCCTGAAAATAATAATCATTATCCCAAGATGAAAAATGTCATATTCTGACTGGCATAATTGAAGTTACTTCTTGATTTCATTTATTCCTTTAAATTCATGAATTTCCATCTATTTCATAATTTTTGTGTCAATTAAATGTTTAAACATGGCACACTTCTTACACAACAACACAGTTATGTTGCAGTGACATTGTTGTTCTCAACCATGTGACACACTGCTGACATCCAGTTTCAGACTCTGACATTAACATAATTATCTGATTATGAACATGGACCAGACTTTCCACTTCTGTACATAGCACAAACTATTTTTTGTATTCAATCATTTTTTTCAAGATTGGTTTTGGAAAATATGATTATTTGAGCATATGTGTATGTGAATCATGAATATTTATGCTGGTTTTCATCTTAAAATTTAAAAATGCTGTTATTCTTACCATGCTTTATCAAACCAGTGTTCTTTGTTTTTTTTAGTGCTATTATAAAAACTTTTGTGCATGAAGTGCCATCTTGTGACTCCTCAATACACTATAGGGATCAATAGCAAAAATCTACCAAGCTATTTATAAACCAGGAATGTATTTTTAAAATGTCATTGTTTAAATCCCTGGATGTCATTCAAGCCATAGTGTAATCTGATGTTTTGCATGAGGATGATGCATGTTGCAAGAAACTATTTTAAAACATAATGGATTCCATGAAAGTAAAAAACAAATCAGAAGGAGCAAACAGCATTGCTGTGGAACTTGTAGCAGTGACTCCAGGTACAGACAGTGAAATGAAATGAAAAGTTTAATTTTTATCCCATTCCCAAAGCCCATATCATATAGGGAGACGTGTGAAAAATGAATCAAGGCATGTGCCAGCTGAAGATTTTAACATGCAGAAAATAAAATATTGCTCCTATATTTGTAGCAAACATTTTGTTGGCAAGAAAGGGCAAACATTAAAGCATCCTGACCCAATTCCTGCTTGTTGCACACAGAAGAACATGTATGTGATCCATAAATAATACGTTTGCATCTGCCTATATATCAGTATCTGAACATTTCATTAGGCATACTGTACTTGTTAGGTCTCCAAGTAGTTTTAGTATACCTTTGTAAGTGGGACCAGATAGGAGTTATGGAAGATAATAACAAGGTAATACATGTATATGTATAATTATATATATGCAGAAAATGGACTGGGATAGTCAAGATGTCATATTTTCTTAGATTTTACTATCAAAATTTAAATATGTTGTGGAAACTTGTATTTATATCATAATTAACAAAAACTGTCAAATGACATGGTAACTAGAGAATGGAGACTAAGTAACTGTATACTAAGCCAGACCTCTCCCATTTTAAAGAGCTCCACTGAAGTTACCAGCACAGTTAACTTGCACAAAACCAGTCAGGTTTTTATTTTAAAAAATCAAAATTGCTTCAAAACAGATTTTGATAAACAATATGTATTGACTTACTAAAAAAATTTCCATTTTGTTTTTCAGGCCAGTGCAAGTGACCTCATGGACAATCAACAAGAAAAAGAAGTACCAACAGAAAGTGTTAGCAGGAACAATCAAGAAGTTGAAACTGTATATGAGAAGGAATCTGAATGCAAAACTTAAAAATATAATTTTGAGAATTAAATTAAAAACAGAAGAGGAGAAAAATAATGGCCACAATGTTTCGTCAGACAGTACATCTTTAAAACCTAAATAATATAAGAAGCGATGAAGAAAAAATCAAACTTTTTACAGGATTATATTATGCTCAGTTTCTAGCTCTTTTTGAATTTCAAGGTGGCAGCGAATACAATTTGACATTGGGATGATGGAAATACCAAGGAAAATACTAAAAAGGGAATAAGGAAACTTAAACTTAAGGATGAACATTTTGTAACATGGGTATATCTTAGAAAAGGAAAGAACCTTGATACTCTTGCACATTTTTCTGGACTTGCAGCCTCAACACTTAGCATTATTTGCACAACATCAATTCAACTGTTGTATTGCTACTTCAATGACTATCACAATTTCACGTTTCCAGAATGCCAGCATTTTAAGGGCAAACTACCTTGTGTTTTTAGAACATTTAAAAATATCCGTTGCATAACTGACTGCACTGAATTTAATGTTTATATGCCAAGCATTGAAGTAGCAATACAACAGTTGAATTGATGTTGTGCAAATTATGCTAAGTGTTGAGGCTGCAAGTCCAGAAAAATGTGCAAGAGTATCAAGGTTCTTTCCTTTTCTAAGACTTTCGTTTCAAGGAAATTTGTATTCTGCATGCAAGAACCATCATACATATATAAATTTCATAGGATTAGTAGCTAATGAATCAAATGTATTTGTTTCCGACTTGTTTGAGGGAGCAGTCAGTGATAGGGCCATTATTTAACAGAGTGGGATTTTAGGTTATATCAACCCTGGAGACCTTATTTTAGCTGACAAGGGATTCACTATGAAGACTTACTAATAAAAAGACAAGCTTTATTAAGAATTCAACCTTTCTTGGGAAATTGTAAAAAATTCAGGACCCAAAAATTTTTAAAAACAAGATGCATACATGTTTAAAGAGTGATTGAGAGAGTTCAAAAAATTTAATCGTTAAGTAGAAAAACTCCTCTGTCCCTTTCATCTCTGACTAACCAACATGTATTTGTAGCATGTTGTCTTGTGAATTTCCAGATGCTACTTGTAAAATAAATATGTAAAGTTTGTAGTCAAAACATGCTTTTTAAAATAATTGATAAAAACATGATGCCATACAATGCAAGAATAGCAATAAACATCATAAACTAAATAAATGTATTATCTTCTTCATGATCCTGATGTGATAACAACATATCTACAAATGAGTATCACATTTATTCTGAATGATGTAATAACATATAACAACATATCTACAAATGAATATCACATTTATTCCAAATGCTGTGATTACATGCATATCTACAAATGAGTATCATTTTTATTTCAAACGAAGTGATGATATGCATATCTACAAATGAGTATCATATTTATTCCAAATGAGAATTATATCTCACATTTTTGTTCTGGAATTAATTCATGCATGTATTTGCTGGCAAAGCAACATTTTATTCATATTACATTTCCTTAATGTATCATATAAACAGCATACTATTTACAAATTAATCAACATTCAAGCTAAGATGATTGGATTCAGCTTTTTTGGAACCCTCATTTCAAACAGTTCAGGTGCAACAACTTTACACCATAAGGACCTGACATGTCCAAGCATAGTGATGATCAACTGGTTGTCATATCTGATGCATTTAACATTAGGTGTTCCTACTGCTGACCATAATACAAAATCACACCAATTTAGTCCAGCTATAACCAACTGGAACTGAATTTGAAAATAATAATAATAATAATTATGAGTGGTCTTAAATGCCAGGAGAGTACCGTCATAAATGGGAAATTGCAAAAAAGGCATTGTATGAGACTGTTTTGATTACCTTGTTTTGTTCTAAACTCTGAAATAGATCAGTTGGAACAATTTTACCAAAAACTTTTGGACACTTAATCTCTAGTAGACCATATTTGTCAGACTTTGATAGATTTAAAACAAACCATCCTAATTCTGGCCATGCATTGTTGACCCAAAACCCAATTTTCACAAACTTTATTGCTGGTAGTTTAGCCATCAAAAAGGACTGGTAATCCTTTCTGGCCTGATCTTCATTTCTTCCACATATCATGTCCGGTAAGGAATATTTATGTAAATGCGAAATGTGAGTACTGATGTAGTTTTCAATTTTTTTTTATTGTGGCATCTTAAGTTGGTGATTTTAACAGAGAACCAAGATTGTTATCCTTTTCAGCTGTGGATGCATTAACTCTGAACCATCAACTTGCCTTCCATTGCTAGGAGTCTGATTGTAATTCTGAACCTGGAATCATATATACATCTGTATTGTATTATTGACGTTCCTCCTTTAGGTTTAATTTCAAAAGGGTGGACACTTGAGTTCTCAGAATTCCCTTGCATTCATCAGAAAATTCATAGTCTGAAGACGTGCAATCAAAAAGCCTTTTCTACATCTAGCCTTAGAGAACACAAAATGCTATTCAATTTCTCTCCATTAGCTTTTCTTAAGGTTGTAGGCCTGGGATCAAAATCACAGTCTTGTCCGTTTTTCCTTGTATGATGTTGCATCTGTTACTTTCCTTTGATTTTTGTTGCCTTCCTTTTCTTTGTTACATTCACATGGTTTACCAAACTCCTTGCAATGTTCATCTAATATAAGCAGTAATGCAGCAACATTATTACATCACCCATCTACTGATCCTGGACAAGTACAGCTAGCATCTCACACAGATCCACTAATGGATGATACTGTGACATAAACATTTTGTTCTTCTTTTCACAAAGATACTGCCATTTTTGCTTTTACAAAGGAGTCTCACACTGTATCCCTTGGTTAGAGGCTTTGCTATCATATGTGATAAGTTGGTATCCTCTGACTTGCCATCCTCCTTTACAAGGATGATGTTTTCTAGAAAGCAGATGTAAAAGATGTATATATGCCCATTATGAAAGTTACTTGGTATTGTCTTAATGGAAATGGTTTCCATCCCAAGACAGGTGGAAATGTTGGATGCAACTTTTTATCTTCTGCTGCTTTTATGTTTTCTGCTTTAATATTGAATCATTTACCTTGGTCAATACTGATGTCAATATCTTCTAGTTTCCCTGCATCGACCATATTTCTACACCTGTACGTAAAATATAAAAATATAACAATAATAATTTGTTTTCAAATATTTTCATCAAAATAATTCTGTATGATTATGATAAAAACATTTATACTAGTGGCAGATCCAATGATAGAGGGTTTTTGTGGAACCACATTTTAAAAAGGTTATTAAAAACTTGAGGAAATTATATTAAAAAATGTACATTGAAACCCCTCCACTTTAAAATAGGTGAAACCCCTGTGATAACAACTTTTTTAGAACTCTGGATACACATTAGCATAGACGTCTATAGTAACTATATTCTTCCTTGATATTATGCTCATTTTATAATCTATTCCAAAGCTCATTTAAATATTCATGACTCCTTTCTTGCAACTGTCAATCATTTAAATAAATAGGTTTTATCTGTACAGCTCATTGATTATTTAGTTCAGGAAAGGTGTTATTGACAATAGAAGTGTTTACTCACCTTTAAAGTAGGTCAGATCAATTTCCAACTGTTCTTAAACCCCTGCATTCTAGCCATCTCTTTAATTCAATTTTTCAGTAGTCATCAAGTTGATCAGTGTTGATTTAAGCACCTGGAACTTCTTCAGAAGTTAAATTTTTGCTTGAAAAGCCTGATTGGACGCTATCAATTTGTTCGTATGATGTTAGATCACGTGATAAAGATATGAATAATCATGAGCATGCTGTGATGTAGTGGTCGATCTTTGCTATTCTATAAAAAATAAATGGCCGACCTGTCAATCTATTCCAAATGTATTTTGCCTCGATTCCTGGCAGGTTACAATTTGATATACCGATATCTGACATATACATTCATCTGGAAATGCTTAATCATGTGTATTTGGATTCAATTTTTTATCTATGGGATACAGAAAATCACTTAGATGGGAGTCCTCTCTATGCATTCAATAGGTAGCCAGCAAAATTCAAAGACTTGCCAGTCCTGCTTCAGCCACCTGCTTAGTGGAAAAATGTGTTGATCAATTAGCTGTGCTGATATTTACAATGACAGAACTGAGTGGATGAAAGACACACTGATGTACATGTTGCCATTATAAGAGTACATCAAAACATCATGCAATAGCTAAGTGGCAAGTGCATAGACTTTGAAAGGCTGCTGGGTGGGAAAACATGCCGATATTTACAGTGATTGAATTCAGAGGCAGAAAAACCCAGAGATGTAAATGTGGTCATTTATAAGATCAAATAATCAACTTTAACTTTCATTATTGTGTTCATTTTTGAGTGTGGCTGAATAAGTAGTGCATGTGACCTTAGAATCAAGACATGTAGAGACTTAGACAAAATGCCATTCACAAATTTGGATAAGTATCTTGGGGTTGAATGGCAAATTGACAAAGATTTCTATGAGATTCAAAAGAGTGCTAAAGTTGCTATGACTGATACTTTGGATGGAACAGTAGCCAAGTGTAAGAAAGTGTGATGCCTGGCTTAGTATTTGGAATAAGACCTTTCCTTGGATTGACAAAATTCAGTCTCACTTCTGATGGACAAACAAGCTATATGTCCTATATATCAGTTTTATAAAGAATATAGAAATTAAATGCAATGGCAACCAGTAGTTCTTCTAATCTGCAATGTTTTCTGGGAGCAGACTGCAACTTTTGCTGGTGGGACTGCTATTTAACCAAAATGTGAGTCTCATGGCTTCCTAGTTTTAAAAATCATAGCAAGACTTCTGATATACAGGTCAGAATAGGGTTATCATCAATTGTTATAATTGTCCTGCATGAACAAATAATTACTTTTCTTGTTTTCCATATAATTTGAGTGCAAATGAAAATTATCATATTTCCTAGGTTTCACTACATCTATGTTTGCTGTTGTTGTAGGTTTAACACCATTTTTCAGCTCAAGATAGGCTATACATGGTGGCTAATATAACTTGTGGAGGAAGAACCCTGGAAAACTCTGTGAAGAACCACCAACCCATGCAAAGCAACTGGCAGGCTTTCTCACATACCCATGTTAGCTGAGTTTAAGACTCAAACCCATGCAGACAGAAGTGAGATGGCTGTGTTCTGGAACAGCTAGCACTTTAAACCACTTGGCCACTTGGGGCCCCTACCATGTTTGCAAATTACATGGTACTACCTTAGTGTTCTCTTTTACAAACTAAAGAGAACCAGTTGCAATTTTGTTGGGTATTATTTTTTTATGTTGAGTGAGGAGAACACTGCGATCTCTTGGGGATATAAAAATCTTAAGATCTAATGACAGTATATACACACTTATATATTGTGTTGAACTGCAAATTGTACAGACCCAGATCTGCCATCACATAATGTACCAGAAGATCTGGAACTGTGCAGTTTGTTAGGAGTAATCATTAGAACAAATAACACATAGATCCTGATCTGCAGGCACACTAAGATATGGCAAATCAGTATCTTTGTTGTTTGCAGTTTGATTTGACTTTAAGTGAGTGTATACTGGTATCAAGCCTTCACAGTCAGTAGAAAGATTTTAAAAAAACTTGGTCAGCCATGGAAACTCAGGGCTATAAAAAGTGTAATCAAAGCAGTCTTAAGTTCTGATAATGATCCATTTTAATACAGTACAGTTAAAACATGTCTTAGTTTACATTCCAAATTGTATATCTTTCTCATTGGCTTAAAAAGCATGCCTAGTGTCCAAAACATTTTGTACCATTGAAAATTATTTCAAATTTTATAAATCTGGTTTCCAAGCATTTTAGGGTCTTGATATTTAGATTTAATAATGATAAAATATAAAATGTGGGCATGGAACATGGCTGCCTAACTGCAGTGTATAAAAACTGACTTGAATGCTAACTTAAACCAAAGTACGATGGAAGGACAGGCAGATTGACAGACAAGAGTAAGACTACCAATCTGCAGTGTGGTATAAAATAATCCTAGACTCTGAATATCCAGAAATTATACCTTGCTGTATGTGTCTTCCCAGAAGTCCAGTGTAACTAACTGAAATGAGGTCAATAATGCCCAGCCAAAGTGGTCAAAACTTGTGTATCCATAGTTTGGATTTTCTCCAATATTTGGTAGGCAAATGTAATCAGTTGGACATGATCTGAAACACAATGAAACATAAATTTTATGTGAATCAAATAAAAAAATGCATACTTAATCAAATTAATTCAGATACTACACTGGCAGTAGAAATCTGCAATAACATTAATGTTAGGTAAGGAGGTTATACTGATAAATCTGTGACAACATTTTAATAATATAAGTGTTTGAAATAGAAAGTTTACTTCATTTGCATTTCTGGCTACAATTTTTGCTATACTAGCACCAAAACTGATTACTGAAAATTAATAAAAAAAATATAAATCTTTACCTAAATTTATCATGAAAATAACTCAATTAAATATGTGCCAAAAATGATTTCTGCCGACAGCTCCATTATAGAAAATTACCAAAATTCACCACTTAATGTACATAGTACTTAGGAAAATTGTTGCTGTTGATTATTTTTAAACCGCACTTTTAATATATCACTGACTATAACATGGTGAGAAAAATAGGAGTCAAGTGTCTTTTCTAAGGACATTCCAAGGCAGCTTACAAAGCTGAACTGCAAAGGAACTGAACCTACAACCTTTGGATTATGAGTTCAGCACTTAACCAACAAAGCTACACAGGTTTTGCTCAGAAAACATGGTGAGACTGATTTAAAATAGAAACTATTGCTATGCTTGTAAGTCACCATATATACTCACTTATAAGTTGAATCTAACTTCAATAGACATAGACCTTGATCTCTTGTATAATATGCTAGCACATCAGGTCTATGTTGTTTATTCTAATGAATAGTCCTAATAAAATTCAAAGGGTCAGATTTGCTGGCACACATTGCAATGGCAGAGCTGTGTCTGTGCTATCTGCAGCTTGACTCAACTTACAAAAGTACATATGTAAGTACAAGGAGTGAAACATTTGCTTGGATTCGACAAAGACAGCAGAGCTCAGAATAAACAAAATATCTACATGGATTGCACAACATTAGTTTTGTTTCATGGCAAGCAACACTAACATGTTAATACAGTCTACCCAAGACAATTGGAGCTAAGTACCTTGCTCAAGGACAAACCAAGTTAACTGGACTGGGCTGATTCAATGGTAAGATTTGAGTCTGCATCCTTTTCATAACCAGTCCAGAATTGAATTGATAAGCCACCTTGGTGTATCAGACCCATTCTACAGCCTACAAGGGGTTCAAGAATAATGACATGTTTATTAAGACTAGGTTAACAAAAGTCTTTTATTGTGACTTGAATGACAGACTCTGCATGAGAAAACTAACCTTGTGCCTGAGACATTGCCACATATTAAATAGTCAGTGCCATCACCATGATACCAGTTGGCTGAAAATGACAAACAAATAACCTTATATTATACTAAAGAGATGTAATCAATAGGTAAACATTTTTGTTACAGTGTAGTTTGAGATGACCTAATTATGTTGTCAAGTTGTAAATTACTTTAGATTTCATTGGTGAATATAGCAAGGGAAAAAATGGTTACCATATACACTCATGTACAAGTCAGATGCATCTACATACAGTGCAGACTGATCTGTCATTGCATACCATACATACTTATTGAAGTTGAATCAAATTACCTGCAGATCAGTGTCTACATTGTTTATTCTACTAATTACTCCTAACAAACTGCACAGTCCCAGATCTGCCATTGCATAATATGCCGAAAGATCAGGGTCTGTGCAGTTTGCAGTTGGATTCATCTTTTAAGCATGTATATACCATAACATGCCATCAGATCTGGGTGTATACTGCTTGCATTTGTATCTGACTTGAATGTAGGTACATATGGTATGATAAAGAGGACAGTAATATCTTCATTTCTGACTACATATATGTCACCCAACTCTGAGTTAAAACTTAATATGCATGTTTGATAATATGTCAGTCCCCATGTTAGTAAATGTATATATTTAAACCTTGTTTGAATGGCAAGTAAGTCCCTTTTGTGTATATGTATATATATACATGTGTGTGTGTGTGTGTGTGTGTGTGTGTGTGTATGTGTATATATCTTGCTTGAATTACGTCAGTCCCCATGGTGGTAAATGTATATATTAAAACATTGTTTGGACTATAAGCCAGTCCCCATTGTGGTAAATATATGGCAAATGTGTATACTAAATTAATATTGCTCTTAATCAAACTCAGCCAGTATCTTTTTAATACAAGATTACGCTCCTCATTAAACTCATCCAACATCTTTATAATACCAGATTATTTAACTATTTTGATCAATATCTGAACTGACAATTTCAGCCAATCTGAAAAAAAGGTTACATAAAATGATAAGCATGAATTCTATAATCAGCTAAGGACTTAATAGCATATAGGTCCATTTACCATATTTGATAAAAATCCTATTACAAATAAAGTATTTAGAGTGGTGAAAAAACATCTCCATATCAGATCATACCATAAAAATATGTTTGGGCCATAATAGAAAACTCATCTAACATCTTGATGATATTGCTGTTAGTCTATGTACCAGATCTGAATATACTCAAGTCATAAATACAGACACAGCTATTCATAGGTAAGATAATGTCATTATATACATACACCTGTTTCAGTATTGAAATTGTTTGAGATTTTAGTTTAATTGAATGAGATGCAAAATATGGCCTCCAGATTGGTAGCAAGATTATACCAATCAAGTGGAAGATCACCTCCATTATGCATCAGTTTTGTTCATTACTGAACTCAGCGACATGTACCCCTATTCCAAGTCTGATTGAAACCAGATCAGAAATTAGACTTCTAGAGCAACTGAGGACAGATGGATGACCAAATACAAGATAGATTACCAATGCAAGGCCTACTGTAGGCTCACAAGGCCAGGTCAGCTAATAATACAAGAGTGCTTTAAAGGGTCCTACAATTTATTTTCTGAAAAGAATGTGCATGAATTAAAGATAAGACCATATTTTCTTCTCTGACATTCTTCAGCTACAAGACTTTCAAATTTGCTACTGTGGAAGCCATATTTGATATAAATGACAGCACAATTTTCATTCAAGAAAAACTTAAACACCATTAGAAGATTTGGAGGAAAAAAGAAATGTTGATATGACCTTCCATTCAAGAGAATTAGAGAATAAGGTTTGCAATATGTTCATTGTGACAGCCATATTTGAAAACAGGTTGACACCATTTTTATTCAGGACCAACCAAACATTAGAATTAATCTTCTGTTGAAACCCAATGTCAATTTGACTTTCCATTTAAGAGGAGTAGCAAGTGCAAGATTTTCAAGATGGCTGCCATACTGAATGTTAGATGGGCACCATTTTCATTTAGAAAGTACCAACTAGATATCATAAAGTTTTCTGATAAAAAGCAATAGGAGGAGTAGCAATAATATTTTAAAGATGGCCATTGTGGCACACATACTATATATCAGATTGGCACAATTTTGATTTAAAACCAATCAGACAGTTTATTCCATCCAGACTGTTGAATGATTTACATCTTAAATGTCATCTAAAAATGTCCTGATGAAAAGTTTTAATAACTATGTTTTTTCACAATGGTAGCCAGGTATTAAACTGGCTGAAAAAAAGAGAAAGTTGGGTCTATCATAACAAATAACAGGGTAGTACGAATTTGTTTTCAACATGAGCTGCTTTCATAGTGACATCACAGTGGGTGATATTCAAAGTATTTTGTACTGGATCACACCTTTATTTTGACCTATTTCACAAAAGTCCACGTAATTTAACAATGATTTTGCTGTATGCACTTCTTGATGCACATAAATAATGAACCAAAAGGATTGTGGATGTATGAGGATCCAAATAAAGTGAATAAGTGCCATTTAAAAGTATATGTAATCAATTCCAAAAATTCATTTAATGTTTCATTACATCCATTACTAAAAGAGATGGTGTTGAAAGCCTACATGAACTGTATGACCTTTACTATATTAAAGTTCATATTTGTATACTTTATACTGGAATGTACTTTTATCAAATAGTAGTCACAGATCTGTGAAAATTCCTTTCAAAACAGTTTGACACTTTTTTCCTGAGAAGAAAGATTCTCTTAAGCTTAGTGACTCAAAATATTTACAATTTTTCACCCTCTGCCTGAGTATTTTTAATCAAAAGCTTTTGTGTCTGAATAAAGTAAATACTATTGCTATAATAATACCGAATACATTTTTATTAATAAAGTAATGTACTACAGGGGGAGAAATGAAAAATCTCAATAGCTGACTAATTCTTTCACTGAATAGCAAAATCCACATGGCTTAGATCACTATATCAAAAGCCAGGTAAATATGAAGTCAATCCTATAGGAATTTCCTCTTGTAAAAAAATAATAGCAAGTTGATATTTTTGTCTGGCTAATATACCATACATACTCACCCATATGTTGAATCGGCTTTAAACTGCATAGATCCATCCACCATGACAAAATTAGCAGTTTCTTTTGGAGCAGACTAAACAACAAAGACTCTAATTTGCCTATGCATTATACAATGGCTTCTATGTTGTTTGCAGTTGGAGTGGATTTAGAAGTAAGTATATACAGTAATGATCCCTCTTTATAACACCATTCATTGGAGTCATAAAATTAACCTTTAATATAGATGATAAATGAGGTCACTATATATTCGAAAAGAGCTGATTCAGTAACAAAGAAAAAGTATTAATGGTGTATTAAGTGCTAAAAGTCAACAGGAAACATTCAAATTCAGTGAAATGGATGAAGTGTCAATATTAGAACAAAATTAATTGACTAAATGGGATACATTATCATAGAAGCATTAAAATGAGGGAGTTTTATTCCATAGGGACCAATGTATGTATAAACATCAAGACATATTATACTTGTACATTTCCTATATACACATGTATTTGTCTATTCAAATTCACTAAGAACATTAAGTGTTATCAAGAAAATTGTACAGATTCAAACACAGTCTTGTGAGAGCCACCTGTACTCGTAAAAAATAGGTGATCTTGTGTCTCGTGGGATGAGCTTACCTCAAGAATATGTTTCTCAACCATGTTTCTATAAAATCTGGCAAACAGATTCATATTGTGAAAATGTTGGAAAAGTTCAGTTGTGAGCTTCAACTATGCATATTTATATTATGCCTTTGTTGGTAGAGAAAATTTGTTTAGACTAAAAAAGTAGGTAAAACTGGCATGATATAAAGACTGAGAGATATTTTATAGTGGGTTATGTTTTTCTTACAGTACCTCAGAAGCTTGTTAAGTCAAATTGTCAAAAAGTAAATTGCTTAAGCTAGGTAACAGGCCAACTAGGGTTGCATGTTAGAAGAATTATTACAGGCTTTCCCATGCACAAACTTGAATTTTTTACCCACCCCAAATTATGCATCTGATTTTATTGGATAAACATTCATTAACCATGGTAAATTTCATAAGGGCATACCATATTCAAATATAAATAACTATCCAAAATGTGAAAAACAGACATCAAACAAAGAACTATATATATATATATATATATATATATATATATATATATATATATATATATATATATATATATATATAATTATATATAAGTTAACTTTAAAAGTTCTATTTATGTTTGACTCACATGTATTCTTGATAAAATCATTGTAGTATTGTGCATAGCTGTAGGATTCTGTTGCATTGAATTGCGGAACCTTTTTAACACATTTCTGTCGCATTATTCCCACGTAGACTTGCAATGCAAATAGCGCAAACACCATCAGACAAAACATGATCAAGATGATCACTTCAATCAGCAGTCTGAATGCCCGCAGTAATGCATTGACGATGGTCTTTAAACCTGAAATAAAAAAATAACACAACTCGAAACCCTTGACAAAGTATGGTGTAGTTATATGCATATTTTGTTGTTGTTGTTGTTGTTGGGCTTAACGCCATTTTTCAGCACATGATAGGCTATTCATGGCGGCCAGTATTAATGGTGGAGGAAGAAACCGGGAAATCACCGGAAAGAACCACTGACCCACGAGAAGCTACTGGCAAGCTTTCTCACATATCCACATTCGCAGAATCCTAGACTCGAACACAAGCAGACAGAGGTGAGATGACTGTGATCCATAACGGACAGCGCTTTAGACCACTCGGCCACTCGGGGCCCCGCATATTTTGTATTTAAGTACATATTAGACTTATGTATTGTATTAGCATTTTTTTGCACCTCAGCAGAAGAAAAGCTATATGGTGCTAATAACAATAATAATAATAATAATAATAATAATAATAATAATAATAATAATAATAATAATAATAATAATAATAATAATAATAATCATGATAATAAAGGCATCAATAAATGTAAGTATGAAGTACAAAAGATAAAATATAAAAAAGAAATGACAAAAGTTTGCAAAAGATGTAAAAAATTAAAGATAACTCTAAAAGAATAAATCATTAAAAAGGTCTTTTCAAACTTTTTAAAAACAAAACTGCATCTTCTAAAAAAGTCCAATGTTTCCTTTGATGGTACATAATTATACAGTTTCTTCACTGAATTGACATTACTTCTGCACCAGAGGTTGATGCTTGATATGTTGCACTGTTGGTAGACACTGACAGGATAAGCAACCTGTTCTTAGTTTACCCTCATGGAGGTATGCACTTTGGTCTTGGTTCACCCTCATGGAGGTGTGCACTTTGATCTTGGTTCACCATTATGGAGGTGTGCACTTTGGTCTTGGTTCACCATCATGGAGGTGTGCACTTTGGTTTTGGTTTACCCTCATGGAGGTGTGCACTTTGGTCTTGGTTCACCCTTATGGAGGTGTGCACTTTGGTCTTGGTTCATCCTCATGGAGGTGTGCAGTTTGGTCTTGGTTCAACATGGAGGTTTGCACTTTGATCTTGATTCACCATTATGGAGGTGTGCACTTTGGTCTTGGTTCACCCTCATGGAGGTGTGCACTTTGATCTTGGTTCACCATCATGGAGGTGTGCACTTTGGTCTTGGTTCATCCTCATGGAGGTGTGCACTTTGGTCTTGGTTCACCCTCATGGAGGTGTGTGCTTTGGTCTTGGTTCACCCTTATGGAGGTGTGCACTTTGGTCTTGGTTCATCCTTAAGGAAGTGTGCACTTTGGTCTTGGTTCACCCTCATGAAGGTATGCACTTTGGTCTTCATGGAGGTATGCACTTTGGTCTTCATGGAGGTATGCACTTTTAGTCTTGGTTCATGTGTGCATGAGTCAGTAATATTTGTCTGACACACAAATGGCAAAGTACCACCTCATCTCCAGGAATTCTTGTGTAAAGGATGAATGTGATTTTTGGAGACTGACAAGAGTAGTGTACACAGCCATTATGTGTCATTACCTACTGATAGGAATTTACCACTCAACTAATGCTTAAGTGGCCCCAAATGATAGGTAGAATTAATGAGAAGCAAGTTTCTACCCTCTATTTATCTTTCCTAACTGCCAATTACCAGTATTGAAAAAGATGTTGCAGTAGCCATACTGACAGTTAAAGAGGGACTATTTTCATCAAGAACCAACTAGAGCTTCTGATGAAACTGTGTGCCAAGTTTCATAACTGTTATTTGACAATTGTTCCAATTTTGGTTGCATCAGAATGTAAAAGCTTAGAAGATAATGTGTCTCATTTGGTATCAACTCACCCGGCACAATGGAAACAGTCCTAAGCACTCTGAAGACACGAAATGTTCTTACACCCTGCAAATTTCCTAGGCCTGAACTACCAAGAGCATTCTCCAGAATAACTGTAATAAATCTGAAATGAAAAAAAAAAGAAATCCGTTGAGGATCTGAGTAAATACAGCCTGAAGTTACATTTCTCTGATTATAGAATTGTATATGGATAGGTGGATAAGTAGGCTCTTTTTCTGAGACTATAGTATGTGCTAATCTGATCATATAATTTTAGGATATTTTCTTGTTTTTTTTATAAAAAAAAACTCATCTACTTATGTATCATCTTTAAACCGTGCATCACAATATGCAGACAGATCATTATCTACTTTTCAGATCATGTGCCACATAATAGATCAGCTAATGGTAATCATGTGCCACATAACATACCTGCTAATTGTAATTCATGCTCCTCAGATCATGTGCCACATAATAGACCAGCTAATTGTAATCCATGCTCCTCAAATCATGTGCCACATAATAGACCAGCTAATTGTAATCATGTGCCACATAATAGACCATCTAAGTGTAATCCATGCTCCTCAGATCATGTGCCACATAATAGACCATCTAAGTGTAATCCATGCTCCTCAGATCATGTGCCACATAATAGACCAGCTAATTGTAATCCATGCTCCTCAGATCATGTGCCACATAATAGATCAGCTAATTGTAATCAAGTGCCACATAAAAGACCAGATAATAGTAATCCATGCTCCTCAGATCATGTGCCACATAATAGACCAGCTAATTGTAATCATGTGCCACATAATAGACCATCTAAGTATAATCCATGCTCCTCAATTCATGTACCACATAACAGACCAGCTAATTGTAATTCATGCTCCTCAGATCATGTGCCACATAATAGATCAGCTAATTGTAATCAAGTGCCACATAAAAGACCAGATAATAGTAATCCATGCTGCTCAGATCATGTGCCACATAATAGACCAGCTAATTGTAATCATGTGCCACATAATAGACCATCTAAGTATAATCCATGCTCCTCAATTCATGTACCACATAACAGACCAGCTAATTGTAATTCATGCTCCTCAGATCATGTGCCACATAATAGACCAGCTAATTGTAATCCATGCTCCTCAGATCATGTGTCACATAATAGACCAGCTAATTGTAATCAATCTATTCTCCTCAGATCATGTGTGGTATGGGCAGATTGTGATCTAAGCTATTCACACCCATTTAATGTATAACTGACTGGATTATTGTGTTAATTGAGTACCTACTAATGTTCTGTACTTGACAATATAAAATTAATGCTTGTAATTTAATTGAATAAATTTTAAGCCAGTAAATTACTATGATTATTTTCCAAACATTTTTCACATACACATGAAACTAGCATATGGCACTGCCTCCAAGGTACTGATTTCAATACTGATGATAACAAAAGTCTCAGGCTAATACTGACTAATCATAAAAAGGCCACATTGATTGATTCCACAAATGATCAAGACTTATATTGGACAATGTGTTTTAATATCTGTTGCTCTTGATAAACATTCAGTTGATGAGTAGTGACAGGGATAATGTGACTTGGTGGGACATGATGCCACATATTTGCACTATGAGTCCCAAGTGCAGGGATAATGTGACTTGGTGGGACATGATGCCACATATTTGCACTATGAGTCCCAAGTGCAGGGATAATGTGACTTGGTGGGACATGATGCCACATATTTGCATTATGATGTCCCAAGTGCAGGGATAATGTGACTTGGTGGGACATGATGCCACATATTTGCATTATGATGATCCAAGTGCTAGACATTATAATAAACTACCATACTGCAGACATTGTAGCAATATAACTGAAAATTTGTTAAAGCTATGCTTAATATCCAAATCTCTCTCCAAATCTCTCTCTCTCTCTCTCTCTCTCTCTCTCTCTCTCTCTCTCTCTCTCTCTCTCTCTCTCTCTCTCTCTCTCTCTCTCTCTCTCTCACATACACACACACTTTTAAGTCAATTCCAACTGCAAACAGTACAGACCCTGATATGCTGTTGTATAGTTTGCTAGGAATAATAAGCAGAATAAGACACAGACCCTGATCTGGGGGCAAAATATGCAATGACCGAGCAGGGTCTATACTGTTTGCTGTTCAAACTCAACTTATAAGTGTGTATATATAACAGTTTACATAAGGGGGATTGGGGGTTGGATCCATATAGTAAATATGGTCAAGCAGACAATGTTAATACTCTAGTCGCCACTGTCATTATACAGATATGGCTGTATGTTTGTTCTCTATCAAATGCTGAAGGTTTTATAAACATTGAAGACACTACTCATCTTTTCCAATTGCTGTGAATGCAATATTATTCATTAATGTTAAATGGATTTCATGGTTACTATATGCCATGATGTTAGAAAAGCCAGTGAACAATAACCTTTGTGTGAAAACAATAGGAACCCTTGCCAAATAATGAATTTGGGTACCTATGAAAATATAATGATCCACAAAACTACACAAATGTATACTCACAAAAATAAATTAATCCACAGCAACTAAAGTTATAAATGCTCAAATGCACTAGTAACTGCTTGTGCTCAAGCTTTCAAAATTACTTTCTTGTCTTACCCATCATTTATTCATATCATCCTTCAATATTAACTGACCAAGCTCACTATAATGACAAATATACAAACCAGTAAGGAATATTATATAACTCTTATTTATAACTTAACTGTGTAATCAGATTGTGCACAAAAGCTATACACTTTTATAATACAATTATAAAAATCTGTTAATAAACCCATTTTATTTCTAAGTATGATGAATGTCATTGTACTAAAATCATCAACAATAATGAACAATAGTATCACAGGAGGTATATTATGCATGGTTGTTCTGAAAAAATATTGACAATCAGATCTCAGTGACTCCAACCTTTGATCAAGTTATGCAGTCTCAAACTAATCATGGAAAAATAATTATTTCTTATGAGATTTAACATAGCCTTGATCTTTGACCCCCATAGTCTATTTATTCCTTTCTAAGCATAAACAACCCACAAAGCTCAGTCAAGAACTTCCTCAAGAACAAAAGCTATTCTGCAAAAGCCATTTTTCTTTGAGTCACAATGACCTGCTCTTCTGCCCTGCCCCAAGTCCAACAGACTTTATTCCTACTATGTGCAAGCCCTCCACAAAGTTTAGTTCAAGGTACAAGGTCTAGAACAAATATATTTTTTTTTTCAATTCATTCTTATTTTCAGTGGCAGTTACCTTAACCAAACACTTTTTGACCCCAAAATCAATAGGCCTCTTTCTTACCCAAAGTGTAGCCATCCACAAACTTTGAAGTAGGTGTATGGTCAGAAAATGAAGCATTTGTGCTAGTTTAGTTCTAATTTTCAGCCAGTGACCTTGACCTTGGACCTTTAGATACCCAAATTAATAGGCAGGTTACTTACTCCTATTGCAAGATATCAAGATGATTTAGTTTAATCTGGGTATGTGATGCAGAACTAAACTTAATGTGAAGAAAC
This sequence comes from Potamilus streckersoni, assembly GCA_016746295.1. Lineage (NCBI taxonomy): Eukaryota > Metazoa > Mollusca > Bivalvia > Unionida > Unionidae > Potamilus > Potamilus streckersoni. The sequence goes on from JAEAOA010000789.1 coordinate 797,201, forward strand.
CATATTTCTTTTTTCACTCAGTGTCCTTAACCTTTCATCTTTTAACCCCAAATCAATAAGCTTCTACCTTACCCCAAATGCAAACCATCCACAGAGCATAGCCATAATCTATCATGAATAACTAGATAAATGTATTATACTTACGCCATCACGATGACAATGAAATCCAACCAGTTCCATGGGTCTCTCAGATATGTGTATGAGTTGACAAAGAAACCTCTTGCAATCAATTTGATTATCATCTCAAAAGCATAGATGGCCAGGAAGACATACCTAAAAGAGACAGAAATCAACATACACAGTGTAATTTCTTGTATGGAAAACAAGAGTCATCCAGAGATGACATATCACAATGGGTAAAGAATCCTGCCAAAAGTAATCTCAATACTTATACTCTATATAAATGTGCCATATGGTCCAGCATACTGGATACACACATTCATACTGTATACACTCACTTATAGTTGAGTAAAGCTGCAAACACAAAGATCCTGATCTGTCATAGTACCTGCTGATTAGGGTCTATATTGTTTGTTCTGCTAATTACTAACAAACTGTACAGTCCCAGAACTGCTGGTACATTATGTGATGGAAGACCTGAGTCTGTACAGTTTGCAATTGGCCTTGTCTTATAAGCAAGTACATATGGTATTTTAATTTACAGAAGGATATAAGGTACTATTTCTGATACATCCTCTCACAGTAAAATATGAATACTAAAAGCACAAAAAGTTGAAGCATTCAAAGGCAGTTCTATGCAACTTGGCATGGATACCAAGTATGATTGAAATACCATGAACAGTTTGAGATTTATGCTCCAGAAACAAAAGTTTATGGACTGACAGACTGATGGACACAGCAATAGATATCTTCCCCTCTATTGTGTAACAATAGCAGGAAACTCGGAGATGCCCAAGGACAATGTTCTTTAGTTGCACCCATATTTAATGGGGAATGTTATTTAGTGGCATCCCAACTTTGCCACAAAGAACAGTTTTTATGTCAGTTGCCAACCTCCTCCCCCATACCCCCACCTCCAAAAATTAATAAAGAAACATTTTATAAAGAACTGGCTACAAAACACCAAGGTAATGATGAATAACTTTGTAACTTTCAACTTCAATGAAAGAAGCTCCCAAGAGCACACAAAATTCACCTAGAACATGAGTGCAAACCCCCCCCATCCCATCCCACCCCTACTGCTACCACATACCTGGGGATGAAAAGGTACTGCAAAAATTGAGGATCATACTTAGAGTGATCATTAGATATAAAACATATAAAACTAAAGCTATTTCTAGGACTTGACAAGTCCCAACCCTAGGTATATCTGTACATGACTGTATGTCTAAAGTTTGGATTTAAAAAAAATCATCAAAAATGTATCTAGTATATATTTGATCTTTTACTGCATCCCAAATCACACATACATATGACTTGTAGGTGCACAGGTTAAAAGAAAAAATTGTGCAGGTGCAAGTGCAGGTGCACTGGTTTCAGTAGAATAACTGCAACAGCTGCTTGTTACACAGTCCAATCTTATTTTCATACTTGTGCACTATTTTTGGTTGTCTGTGTTGACATTCCTTACATGCCATTATTTCTTTTACTGACAAAAACAAGCCACAAAAACATGAATAAAAGCTTTCATGGGTTTAAGTATTCATTTTGGTCATTGACTCATTGCACCATGTTTTTGGGTCATATGATTTTTCAAAGGAGTTGAAACTACACATGGATAATGCTATCAATTATAACAGACAGAATTAAAATAACATTATCATAAGTGCAGTGGTAAATATATTTAATAAACTGCCATTAAAAAATCCAGTTTATTTTTTATTGGCTTCCAAATTGTCACCAATAATTGACCAACTCTTACAAATTTCAAATATAGTTCAAAATAATCTGAATAAAATGTACATGAATGCACATGCACACAATGTCTTTATACTGTGCATTCAAACCAGTTGTCACTGATGTTATAAGCACATAACCTCAATTTAACTACATGTTTAAGTTGTCAATTCAAAACTTAATTGTGGATGTTTTTGACTTGGTCATTTTTTGCAAAGGATTGGAAACTAAATAACAATTGTTTATTTCAGTGGCAGCTGATTGTATACTTTTACCTATCTGTAATTACAACAGTCTAGGTATTCCTATTAGAATAATTTCAATATATACTTCTTGCAGTTCTCAGTTTTGGACATATATTGCCAAAACACATAGTATAATGACCAAAATGTGTACATAAACCTTATGTAATGAACACCGTTTACTATTTAACAACTGTTACTGTCCCTCTACTGTACACATATGCAATATAAATCATATTTATTTTGTGCTTATAAAGCCCTATTTTATAACAGTTAACAAATTATCTATTGCTTTGAGTGAAAATGCTAAAGAGCATTGCCCCAAAAACATGATGAGTTCTAATTCCAGGGTAGGTAAACTTGACTGGATCTCAAATATAAATTTTTCTTTGGGCAATAAATGAGTAAAATACTCTATAAATACCATGTCTATACTTACTTATAAGACTCATCCAACTGCATAGACCCAGATCTACTGCTGCCTAATCCACTGGCAGGTTAGGGTCTATGTTCTGTGTTTTAATGATTTTAGTCATGTCAGTTTATTATTTGACTGAAAGTCTGGGTTAATGTGCAATTTGCAGTGGGACTCAACTAATAAGAAAGTATTTATAGCAATCTCCTCACCACCAGAGTCCAACCTAATGACTTACATCACTCAATTTTGATTAAGCATCAAAAAACTATTCATTTAAAAATATTTTTTTCAAAAACTGTATGAAAACTGAAATCATAATTATTACATGTGCAGTAATTATCAAAGATTAGATGGTGAAACCTGATTAAGTGAACACCTCCATGAAAATTTAGAGATAGTATGCATTCAACCCTTATTTTGCCCTCATATTTAATCTCTAAACAAAAAATCTCCACCTGTCATTAAGGACAACATTTTGGATCCACTGTGTCCTTCATAGACAGATTTCCCTCTGTTGAGTATATAAACATAAACTGAATTGATCATTACAGTATCATTTTTTAAAAAAAAATGCTTGAGCATGCATTTTCTTTCTAATAGACATACAAGAGTTAATTTCAAGAAAAAAAGTATACAAAGCTCTCAAGTGACCTTGATGTGTACCAGTCAAACAAAATTTAATCTGCAGTAATCAGCTGTATAGCCTGTAAAATTATCTGCACACCTACTAGATATGCTTTACCTCAAAGAAATGCTATTCAATCTATTGATTTATGCTCCATAGAAGAAGATAGATGACATGCCAAATTATCAGCTTTGTAATTTTACCCATTTCAGTAAAACATTATGGAGGACAATTATATCATGGATGACTCTACAATGTTTGCTAATTTTTAGGATAATCACCGAGTTTTGTTCATACAGGATATGTTTTATTTCATTTCCATGCACATTAGAATTTGAGAAAAATGCATTAATAACTTTATTTTTTAAAACTTAACAAACAATATGAAAGAAATCCAAGGTATTTTGTTTATCAATCTAGAACTCTTTCAAACATGAAATATTTTGTGTTTTGTTGTTTCAACTGCCCACCATGCTGGGGACACAATGTACAGTATATTTAATGTGAATTACCATATAGTTTTATATCAAATAACTCTAAAATAGCAGAATATCTTTTTGTTATTCACATCAATTGACAATCTCTGAGCTTTTTCTTATTAATCAGCAAATACTGTACATTGCTATGGCAGACTTTCCATTTAGAAAGTGCAAATTACTTGACATGAAATTGTGTTTAAAAGAACTTATTGTTTCCAAAACAGCAGACAAAGGGAGATCAACTACTCTTTGTGAAATGGGTGTACCATAATTATCTCTGCTAGAATTTTTTTTACAGCCTGTTCTAGAATGGAATTAAAGCAAAAGTAAAATAAAAAAATATAAAAAATGGGATGAGTTTTTTAAAAAGTTTGAATATAAAAAAATTGGGATTCCACTGCAAGTTTCAGACTTTGTGACATTTTGTTTGGCAACCAGGACAAACAGATAAATATGTGTGTGTGTATGTTTGTGTATGTGAGTATATATATATATATATATATATATATATATATATATATATATATATATATATATATATATATATATATATATATATATATATACATACACACACATACATACATACATACATACATACATACAGAGAGAGAGAGAGAGAGAAATTTATACATGAATAGATTGCAAAAGTCATTTTAGTTTAAGCAATCATGATTACAAGAAAAGCCTTAATATGTAAAATAAAAATTTGCAGTTTTAAGATAAATAGCTAAGTATAGTTGTCCCTCTCTTATGAGGCACCAATTCTACATTGAACTGGTTCTGTCTGAAGGAGTGGCCTTTCAGGACAAATAGTAAAAATATGCTATAGTAAGGAGAATGTGATGTCTGATCAGTTGGCGGCTCCTTGTCAAGAGGGGAACTACAAAAAAAGACAATGGCCTAGAATAATTAATTGCCTATGATGTGATAATCACACACATATGCATTAAATGTGAACCAGGATGAATGGGGAATTTCAAAAAAAAAACTTCAATACTCACTCTGCAGTGTTTGCAGCCTCAAGATTTGGCATGGCCAGAAAGACACAATTAGTCAGGATAGTGATGATGATGAAGACATCAAAATACTGATTTGTGGCAAGGTAGGCAGCCAGGCGTCGCAGGATATTCCATGGGTAAAACACCATAAAGGATGGAGTTGAGGAGAATCGGTATATGTATTTCTTTCTAAATCGTGTGGCGATAATTACAAACGTCTGAAAGGAAAAAGAAAGATAATAATATGATGAAATATTGTTAACTTAGATAAATTAGGAGATGCAAGTTTGATGTGAATACTGCTAACCATGAATTTGTAGCACAGTTTTAGATCTCAAAAATTTCGTTAGTATGGTTTATCGGGGACATACAATCTAAACAGAAGTACATGTATTCAATATTTCAAAATTATGGGGTTTTTTTTGCCAACAGTTTTAGCAATTCAATTGTGTAAAATTGCTAATTCTCAAATTATCATATATAATTGTATCTTCCCAACACAGCAAAGAGCTCAATAATCCCAATACATGTATATACATTTGACCAATTCAACCAAAATAGAGATAATAAACAGTAACAATACAATATATATATATATATATATATATATATATATATATATATATATATATATATATATATATATATATATATATATATATATATATATATATATATATATATGTATATATATATATATATATATATATATATATATATATATATATATATATATATATATATATATATATATAAATGTTGTCAATAAATAAATTTTTGCAATAAAAGCAGAACATTAAGCTGTCTTCTATATCCCACTGATGGTATATGAAAAAAGCTTCCACAATACCATTTCCACTTGCACTGAGCAATGACCACAAAGTAGACAAGAATAGTGTAATTTACAATTAAAAATATTACAATTATTACAATTTACTAAGTCAACAACTATTCAGTAAATTAACCTTTACCTTTGCATAAATTTACATTATCAATTTTTGGTTTATGCTGCATTAAAAAGTTAACATAAATACCAAGCAAATTCATCCACTATAAGTAGCTAACAATTTAATTAGCAAGATATTTTATGTTATTTTATTTCAGGATAATTAACATTTTTTAAATAATTTAATGGATATAATATAGTGTCATTTTACTATAAATCAGAGCAAGATATTTTTTACAGCAAATGAAAGATGCATTTTTTCAAAAAAAATGTCAGGTGCCTGTCTGAGATAGAATATTCAATTATTGATCTCTAATATAACCGCGTATACTGTGGTAATAACATGGTATATTCGGAAATACCACCGAAGTGCAAATTTGTTGGGGGTAACGATCAGTATCTGACATTATATAGAACTACACAGAAAACAGTTGTACTTATAAACAAGGAACTTTTAAGGCACTTTAAAAAGGTTATCCAAGCAGCCAGATCCAGTACACTGGCATTAATAAATGTTAAATCATACTTGGCACCCCAATTTTCTAATGTTAGGATGTGGCAAACAAGCTCTGACTGATAGTTAAGGTAAGGGAACACAATTAAAGCTAATGACTGACAGTTGAGGTAAGTGGACACAAAAGCTACTGACATTTCAAATGGATGAATTGGCTGACTCACGGTGAGCTTGTTAGTGCCAGTGCAAGTCAGCGGAGTTGCATCGCCTATAGTTTGCCCTTCATCATATATACCCATTTAAGGACTATTTCATTTACAGAGGGGGTGCAGGCATAATTATTTTGGGGAAAAATAAAATATCTGGCCCTCAAATACCAAGAACAAATATTTTCACTCAGATTTGTGGCAAATAAATTACATCAATTTTATTAGTTTTTAAAAAAATCAATTTCCTGAGAAAGAGGAAAAGAATAGTATTCTGATTCAAAAGAACACCTCTGCCCTTACCCCATAATTAAATGGTCAGTCCAATATTTCTTTAGCTTATTTGCTTAGTACATCAGTCGGTTGAGTGTCAGACTGGCAATGCTATAGTTATGGGTTTGATACCCACCCAAGCTAGCCCTGGTCAGCTGTCTCCGTGTGTCTAAAGGAAAGGCGATTAACTGCCATTTCCTTGGCATATTAAAGCCAAACAAATTGATGAAAGCCAATAAATATTGTCAACAAATAGAACTATAGAATTAATATTCACCTATCTGTGTATAGTGTACATTCATATGCTATGAATAATATGTTTACGGATTAGAGCTCATGCTCTTTCCTCTCGATTTTTTTCTTCAAATCAATTTCTCATCTAAAATTGCATTAAGCAGTCACAGATCATGATCTATGCTGTGATCAGCCGGTGCATATATCTGTTTAAAATACAGTATATCACATACTGTTGTCATGCCAACATTGGCAGAAGCTTGATGTTGTTGTTTTGGGGCTTAACGCCATTTTTCAGCACACGATTCATGGCGGCCAGTATTAATGGTGGAGGAAGAAACCGGGAAATCACCAGAAAGATCCACCGACCCACGAGAAGCTACTGGCAGAAGCTCGACATAGTGGTAATATTTTGATTGTAGTATACATGGCCATACCTTAGCATGTCCGTCCATGCCCTAGATTAAAGTAAACGTCAAAGTTTAAAGATTAAAATAAATGTTAAAGCGTTCCAACTAAACAAAAAGACATAGAGAAACTTACCAACATCAAATTATTTAACGATTGCCTAGAAGATTAATTTTATCAATCTTTACAAAATTTTATCATTATAGGTACAATGATCCAACGGAGTGCCAAGATTTCTAGTATATACATGTACATTGAATATTTGTACATGATTCATGTTAGATTCTTTATCCATCAGATTCTATTTTGTCACTCTATTTGCAACAATTCATCGTGTTCCACTGTTGTGACAGCTCTGACTTACGCTTTGCATTATAACCGCATGCAGTAGTAATGGCACAATTCTCAAACAAGTTTCATTTTAAAGTTTTGCCCTAAATTGTGAAATAAAGTATTTAAAGACCTTTTTTCCCAGTAAATAAGGCATTTATGTATTTATGAACCAACAAAACCCACCATACTGACCACCTCTTGCCAATGGCCAATATAACGGTTTTTTTTGTGTGCAAAATCTGCCACTATTTCTTGTTTATTTCAATGGATAATCACCGTATATTTGATGTTGTGAGAGTCTTGGTCTTCTATTGTATGTTACTAATATTTCAGACTAGAAGAAATGGTGAGCTATTTACTCAAGTACATGTATATATCGTCAAACCCACCTATTATATGTCCCAGTTCTTAACCCCATGACGGAGACACAAAGGACAAAAGTTTAACTTTCCAAACAATAATACAAGTACAATGGGTGGTCAGCAAGCAGGCGGTCTCATCATGCCCGTTATATTTACTCAGTTTCACAGCACTCCACTAAAAACAGAATAGTTACATTCACAAATGCCAGAAAAAGAAAAAAGAAAAAAAAATCAGAGAATCGTACAAAGATTTGTTCAGTGTGTGCATCATTCATAAGATGTACAAGTTTCATAGTGATCCATAATCAAAATTGCAACACAAGTTGCATTCACCTGCAGGACAAAAGGGTAATAACCCAAACAATAATTGTGATATCGTATAGATTTATTACGTCGCGATTCTCATATGATAACCATACACTGTACAAAATTTCAAGGCAATCCTCTGAATGCGAGTCTAGTAGCAGCAAAGCGATTTATTGAATAGAAATCTAAAGACGAGGACCATAAAATATACCAAGTTTCAGAGTGATCTGTCAAAAAATAGCATTAGTTACATGCACCATATTTTTCATACACCGCACATTCAGTTGCAAGACAAAAAGTGCAATAACTCTTACAAAATTTGTAGAAGGCTATTAACAAGTTTATATGAACATCTTAAGCGATGATATACAGTTTCAAGGTGATCAATCAAAAACTTGGAGACTCGCTGCATTCATAAGATTATGTAATATATCAGGTTCAAATTAAAAAAAAAGAGCAAAAGACTCCAGCTAAAATTGCAGAAACACTACACAATTTTTTTGCAAATGTGTATCTTCAGATGACGACCCAAACATTTCCCTAAGTATATGGTTATCCAATAAAATAGGCAAGACAATTCGCTTTCATAAGATTCTGTGACACACTGCATCCAGGTATAACGGTACCAATTATACAATCCCAGGTGGGCGGAGCTTAAGGTGTAGGAAACATTTATTTAGAAAAAACAACAACAAAACTAGCTGCGATTAGTGCATTATATAAGAGTTGTACTTTCTGTTAGACTTACTTAGCCTCTTGGCAACATGTGAGATTATGTTAATTCATATCTAGATCACATTTTGTATTTTTTTAAGATTTTTTAAAATGTGGTGCACATGACTGAAAATATGTTTGGTGTAACTAGATAACTCTTACCCAGCAGTTATTTATCTTAAATGCAATGAAGTAACTGTTTTCGTTGTTATCAAATTAACAATCTAACATTGTTCTCTGTGACAGTGTGTGACATGCATGCTGATGTAGGATAGAAAGTATATTTATTTTGCAAAACATTAGCATTGAGGTATATGGAAAAACAATTGGTACAGTGATACTTCCAGCCGCAAGTCATAAAGAGTAATAACTCTAAGGAAATATTGCAAGAACACAGTGATTTATCGACATTTGCTACTTCCAATTAATAACATAATATGTATACTATTTCAAAGCAATCAATATAAAACACAGACACTGTGTTCTTAAGATTATATCATACACTTATTTCAGCTGCATAACAATATGGGCAATAATTTTTATACATACTGGTTTAATTTCCCATCCTATAATGAAAACAAAAAAACATCACAAAATAAAAATGTAAAAAATTAGGATCAGTTAGTTTTTAAGGAAAGTTTGAACATACAAATACAAAGAAGAATTAAAACATTTGGGTCCCGCCATGAGTTTTGAACTCGCAACCTCCTGTTTGGCAGCTGGGGCACACAGACAAGTGTGGGTGTTTATATCTAAGATTGTGGGAACAAATGTGCATTTTCAGATAATTGTCGTAATACTTGCCAAGCTTCATGGCAATTCATGTAAAATTTATTTTAATTTTGGTCCTACATGTGACGATTGTTGTAAGGACAAAACTTTTAATCTTGGCGAAATGATGGATGTCTTTAAGTACATTAAATTTCAATTATCCTCCTGGATATTATTTTGAGAAATAAACAATTATGCATGTTTTTGCCTGGGCAATTATTATTGATATTAGCATTAGCTGTCCCTCACAAACTTATGCCTTACATAACAATGTTACAAATATGTCACAAAATTAGTAAAACAATCCTCTTAGGAGATGTTCAGATTAGGAGAAGCAGCCACTATGACAGGTCCAAGTTCGTATGTCAGCAATCATCCCACAACGATGGCACTTGAAGCATTCAGAACGAGACAGGTTTAACCCTTTATCCTATCAGATAACATCAAGTTCCATCCTGTTTTACATAAGACTGTATGTATACATGAGTAGCTACCTATCACTAAACATAATTACCATATGTATACGACAACTCAAAACTGCACAAAGGTCCTGCTCTGCCGTAGGATAATGCTTTTACATATCAGGCTCTATGTTGTTTGTTCTACTGGTTACTCCTAACGAACAATACCGACCGAGATCTTCCAGCACATTATGCGACAGCAGAGCTGGGTCTGTGAAGTTTGCAGTTGGACTTAACTTATAAGCGAGTATAAAATGGTATGGTCCTTATATGTTTCTTTCCTTTCCCCCATTTTTGATGAAATTCAGTTCATTATTTATTAATTCAGATACATCAAGGCTATGTTAGGCACTAACCTGGATACATCATATCCAAAATTTGGCACAGGTTAAGTGGCATAATTTTGAAATATTTGCATTGGAATGACAAGGTAGTGCAAATGACTTCAGTTGAATAAAACCTGTTGTACTGTCATCTTATGTCAAATCCAAGACACCGAACTCAAAAACAGTTGATTTGCTTTGGGGTTTTCTTGTTGTTGCTTTAATGCAGATGGCTTAATTAGTGTAGTGATATCTTGAAGAGATAACAAATGTTGCCCCTGTGTAATAATTTAAATTTTTCTGTGTCTGTATCCCGTACAAAGAGCAACACTAAATCATAGCTGCAAAATATTGTTGCATTCTCCAATGTGATTTCGTCTAATGAACAAATATTTGGCATGTCAGTACGCTTAATTAAGTGTCATGTGATATCATTGGTGAATAATGTAAGGTTCAAACACAAGTACTCGCATGCCATATACACCACCAAATGAAGCAACCTTATGTTTAAGACACTTAAAATACATTTCTACATGTAAATCATTATGTCATCTGCAAAGACCATTTATATAAAATTTTGATACTTTTTATAGTTAAATTTTAGAAACAGAAAATGTCAAAATGCTGTAGAAAAGCCAACACCCACATTTTTGCTTTTATAATTAAGTTGCTCATAAACAGTTTAAAATTGTATTTATAATCTTTTAATAATTGGTTATTTTTTAATTAAAAAAAGTATATCACATGTTGAACAAAAATTTTGAAATCCATGGGCAACTACCAAACATAAGAATCTGCATTGATATTAGCTGTCTTAAGATTGCATGCAAGATTTAGGAACGAAAAAGCGTGTCGTAAAATCTTATACAACAAAGTACTGTTTTAATTGCATTTCCTACATTTTTTTCTACATTTTTAATGCAATCCAGCGATCACTTTTCTCATTAATAAAAAAAGGGGTGACAACATCTATTATGTTTTACTTTGCTAATGTTCAAAGGAACCTAGATGTATATGCTAGCGTGAAGCTCCATTTAACCTTCATGCATGTACTAGTGGGGGTGCTTCAAAGAACCTGCATGCATGTGTTTGTAGTGGTGATCCAAAGAACTTACATGCATGTACTAGTGGTATTGCTCCAAACAACCCACATGCATGTATAGTGGTGGTGCTTCAAAGAAACTACATGCATGTAATGTGGTGGTTCTCCAAAGAACCTACGTGCATGTATAGTGGTGGTGCTCCAAAGAACCTACATGTATGTATAGTGGTGGTGCTCCAAAGAACCTACATGCATGTATAGTGGTGGTGCTCCAAAGAACCTACATGCATGTATGGTGGTGGTGCTCCAAAGAACCTACATGCATGTATAGTTCTGGTGCTCCAAACAACCTACATGCATATATAGTGGTGGTTCTCCAAAGAACCTACATGCATGTATAGTGGTGGTGCTCCAAAGAACCTACATGTATGTATAGTGGTGGTGCTCCAAACAACCTACATGCATGTATAGTGGTGGTGCTCCAAACAATCTACATGCATGTATAGTGGTGGTGCTCCAAACAATCTACATGCATGTATAGTGGTGGTGCTCCAAACAACCTACATACATGTATAGTGTGGTGCTCCAAAGAACCTACATGCATGTATAGTGGTGGTGCTCCAAAGAACCTACATACATGTATAGTGGTGGTGCTCCAAACAACCTACATGCATGTATAGTGGTGGTGCTCAAAACAACCTACATACATGTGCTTTTGGTGATTAGGGTTGCCAATTGAAGAGCTCAAAAATAGGATCACATTTATAACTGAGGAGCTCCTAAAAATAAAGAACACATTTACGAACCCTTAAGAAATCGACATATTTACTATTCAATATGAAACAGTTCCTTAAAATAAGTAATTGGTGGAAACCCAAGTGGTGATACTTAATAAATTGACAAAAAGCACATTCCATTTCGAGACCGATCAAGTGGCCTAGTGGTTAGAGCGTTCGCCTTAGATGTGGGGATCGTAGGTTCGAAACACGGTCGAGTTATACCAAAAACTTATAAAATCGGAATTAATAGCGGCCATCTTGGTGCGCAGCAGTTAGAGGTTAGTGTCAGGACTGGTTGGCCTAGTGTCAAGATAATGTGACTGGACGGGCCATCATGTTACGTGTCTGCGGCATGATGCCCCAGTGCTAGACATCACTCTAAACTGCCACACTGCCGACAATAAACGATGTCTAAAAAAACGTTAATGCTACGTTTAAAAAATCCAAATTAATAAAGAGATTTATTATTAGTTTTTACAACAGCTATACGTGTGCACTTATTACTGTTTTAAAACATTTTTGTATGAAACTAGCAGTGTCATTTATGTATTATCAGCAAGTGTCAATACTAAAAAAACACATAATAAAGCAAAATTGATTCTTACTGAAAATCTATAAAGAATATAAAGAATTACCGGTAAAGAGTTCTGGGTCAATAATTGAATAATTGTGTAGGCAATGTTCAGTGTATATTCAGGTGATATAATGTCATTATCAACCCTGTGGGGCCCAAATTACTTATCTAAAATGTGATTGTTTATTTCTAATAAAAACATGGGTAGTATTTAGTTCTGTCAACACATAACACATGTACGTACTTTATGGGAGTTTTTTTTTTTTTTTAAAGATCCTCCTTTTTCTATGAAGGTTTGCTTTTTTGAGAGTGTGCCTAACTCGTATCCTTCAATTTAGCATGGTAAATTACCGCCAGTAAAAGAACAAAATCTGTTCGTTATTTTCAAAACAATGAAAAAAATAAACATTTCGGAACAAGGAAAATATTAAGGACAGTATTCTATTATTATAATTAACATATTTTCGTTATTCGCAAAATATCTTTTTAAAATTAAATGTTCTTTTTTTCCCCAAAAAAGTACACGTTTACAATAGTTCTAAGTTTGTATTTTTTCTTTCTTTCATTCATTTTTAAATTTCATAAAGATCGTTTTTGGAGCAAAGAAACTTTTTCGACAATAAAAGCTATATTTCCAAAGAGCTAAAACTCATATCGCTATTCGTAAATTATTTTGTTTTTGTAAATATGCTATTTTTAAATTCGAAATGATTTTTACCAAATATTTTTTTTTAAATGAAAGCTAGTCCGAAAACATACTTTTCGAAATAACTAAAATATTTCTTTCTCTTGGTGGCATTAAAACACAGCGGAATAAAACAGTAAATATTTAGTAGAACTCGGCTGAACACCAGAACATCAGTACATCTGCCCCTGAATTATGTCATGGTTTGTTTATTGTTGGGCTTAACGCCATTTTTAAGCACACGATAGGCTATTCATGGCGGTCAGTATTAATGGTGGAGGAAGAAACCGGGAAATCACCGGAAAGAACCACCGACCCACGAGAAGCTACTGGCAAGCTTTCTCACATATCCACATTCGCCGAATCCTAGACTCGAACCCACGCAGACAGAGGTGAGATGGCAGTGATCCGTAACGGACAGCGCTTTAGACCACTCGGCCATTCGGGGCCCCCAATTATTATGTCATGGTACAAAACAGAAAGAATATGGATTTCTTTCAATTTTATGTTCCTCAAATATAATGCAGGGAGCTGCCTTTCTTTCTGGTTCATTAAAGTTGGCGCTCAGCAAGAAATATTTATCTATATAGATGGTAACCTTAAAAAGTTACTGCCTTTGAATGGAAAATTATGAATGATATTTGGCTTTAGGTGTATCTCTCAGAAGAAACACGAGGGCATATTTCCGGTTCAAATGTAGTAAAGTGTTTACTATATGCTCATTTTTTTTTTAAATCCCAGGGATACATTCTGATATAAACCTGTTTCTTCTCCCATTTCGTCTTTCACTATATATATATATATATATATATATATATATATATATATATATATATATATATATATATATATATATATATATATTCATTCTTGTTAGAGGCGAAGGTTGTAACGACAGTAACGCAGTATATGACTAAACATTCAGACATCATCACTAGCACGCTGGGGGATTATTTAAAGTTATATCATCAGAAACATGCATTTATCGACTGAAATTGATACTTCTTTTCAATTCATTATTTATTTAATAAGGAAATACTATTGGAAGCAAGACAGTTTCATTTGTGTTAATTCCAGAAGAATACACAAATTTATGCCAATAAGCCGCAAGCAAATATACAACAGTGTTCCCATGCAGTCCACAGCAAAACTTGGTAGCGTGCTGAGCAAGTGACGCATGTGTTTTCAGTCGGAAGGCAAAATTATTTGACTAGCAAAATACATTTATTGTCAAATGAAATTGAGACATGATAATATTTTGATCACTACTGTACCTGTCTGCTCCTTGATAATTACTTTTTTAGACATATCAATACTAGCAAATAAGCTTATTGTATGTGCACATTAACGCTGATCACATTGAAGCTATAAACGTTCAGTATAGCTGTATAAACTATCATATTCTGAGTTAATGAATCTAATTAAATTTATATACAGTGTTGAAGAAATAGGCATTTTGTTTTGAACTTGCCCTTATTGAACGAAGTGCATACTATTAATTTAAATAGTATAACACATGTATGTTGTGAGTAAAATTTCATATCTTTAATGTTCTTAAGTGTATTCTTGTATGACTCTTATTTAATTGGTTGAAAGGTACCAATTATCTTAATGAAACACATATACAAATACACATGTGTGTGTGTGTGTGTGTGTGTGTGTGTGAGAGAGAGAGAGAGAGAGAGAGAGAGAGAGAGAGAGAGAGAGAGAGAGAGAGAGAGAGATAGTTAACGTAGCTTTAACAATGTTTCAGTCATAACACTACGATCTCTGCAGTGTGCCAGTTTATATTGCTTTCTAGCACTGGGGGATCATGCATGCAGTATCATGTCCCACCCAGGTATTTTACCCTGGCTCCAGTCCGACCAGTCTGAACACTAACCTCTTAATGCTGAGCGCCAAGCAAGACAGTTCTTAGTAGAATTTTAAAAAAAAAGAAAACAAAAACGTCTTTGGCAGAACTCACTCGAGATTCGAACCCAAGACCATTCGCAGCCTAGACGGACGTTCTAATCATTAGGCCACCAGAATGGTTTCGAAAGGGAAAGTGCTTTCTAAGAAGCTTCTTGGTTGCACTACATAGGAACCAATTTACTAAACATGACTTATTTACTACTATTTTAAAAGGCACCGAGAAATGAAAGTGTATTGAAATACATAAATTGTTGGAATAATGGTGTTGTCAGTCCTTCTGAGTGCATTAAGGTGTACATACCCATTTTGGTGATTACACCATGTATTTTGGATTTAGGACTTCAAAAGAACACATTCAGAAACCATACTTAGTAACTAATTGTAACCAAGTGGAGTAACTAGACTACATTATTTATAATTACAAATATGTAAAAAAAAAATATTTAATCAAATGCCAATTAGAAAAACAAAAACAAAACCCAAACCCGAGTTATTATCTTTTTTTTCTAACCCCAAAACATGACCAAAAAAACCCTGACGAAATCCAAGATATTCACAAAAATCATTTTTAGCTGATCTCTAAAATATATCGTTGCAAAGTTACACCAGTATCGTCCGTGACCTCTATAGCTTGAATACATGCCCACTATGGCGTAAAAGACATCTCTGTATGTTGTACATTTATACGGGTTGTTTCAACAGCTTAAATGATTTGGATAACGTTATTTTTATACGATTTTTAAACTATGAGGTTTTTTTTGTGAAAAATTCTAAACAAAAAAAAATGTTTTAGTGGCATTTTATTAACTGTCGCGGGTATGAACGACGACCTAGTCATACCAGTGGCTTATAAAAATGGTACTAACAGCTGCTTTGCTGGGCGCATAGCATCAAAGAGGTTAGTGTTAGGACAGGTCGGCCAGGGGTCAGGAAAATGTGACTGGGTGGGCTCACAAGAGCTTCGCAATGGCTTACCATGACAGCATCTGTTAAGATAGCATTAACCAACTTCTCCTAGCTGGTATTCTTTTTTTAACACAATCTAATGGTGGAGTGATCTTACCAAAATCCTCACAAATGGGACACACACACACACACACACACACCCACCCCAAGAATTTATCAAGAACACGGAATGACTAATTATTTAGATGATGCTGAATATTACACATTGTACAAAGATATTTAAGGTCAGGAATAACAGATTTTAATAATTTATATTAGCATCTATTTAATTCAACCACTCTAACTTTAAAATGCGTGTTTGTAAAGAATGGTTTCTAATCCTGTATTTATCGTTACCACCTTTTTAGGAAGTAAGACACAACCAAGATATGAGCAATATTAATGAGAAATGAAATTCTAACACCCCACCCGTATCCCCATTGCACAACATTTAATGTGCTCTAGGATTACTGAACATATATGTTTCATTTGTGAAATATTTGAAAATAACGTCACTTATTGGGCTCGTTGTTGCTTAGATTTGTAAAAAGCCAACTGAATATATAAAACATGTTTAGTTAATCATATACATACATCCATCTGTCATGCAAAAAATAGTTATCAAAATCATACACTTACATCCAGCTGTCATGCAAAAAAAATAGGTATCAAAATCATACACTTACATCCAGCTGTTATGCAAAAAAATGGGTATCAAAATCATACACTTACATCCAGCTGTCATGCAAAAATTGGGTATCAAAATCATACACTTACATCCAGCTGTCATGGAAGAAAAAAATGGGTATCAAAATCATACACTTACATCCAGCTGTTATGGAAGAAAAAAATGGGTATCAAAATCATACACTTACATCCAGCTGTCATGCAAAAAAATGGGTATCAAAATCATACACTTACATCCAGCTGTCATGCAAAAAATGGGTACCAAAATCATACACTTACATCCAGCTGTCATGCAAGAAAAAAATGGGTATCAAAATCATATACTTACATCCAGCTGTCATGCAAAAAATGGGTATCAAAATCATACACTTACATCCAGCTGTCATGCAAGAAACAAAATGGGTATCAAAATCATACACTTACATCCAGCTGTTATGCAAAAAAATGGGTATCAAAATCATACACTTACATCCAGCTGTCATGCAAAAAAATGGGTATCAAAATCATACACTTACATCCAGCTGTCATGCAAAAATTAGGTATCAAAATCATACACTTACATCCAGCTGTCATGGAAGAAAAAAATGGGTATCAAAATCATACATTTACATCCAGCTGTTATGGAAGAAAAAAATGGGTATCAAAATCATACACTTACATCCAGCTGTCATGCAAAAATTAGGTATCAAAATCATACACTTACATCCAACTGTCATGGAAGAAAAAAATGGGTATCAAAATCATACACTTACATCCAGCTGTTATGGAAAAAAAAATGGGTATCAAAATCATACAAATACATCCAGCTGTCATGCAAAAATTAGGTATCAAAATCATACACTTACATCCAGCTGTCATGGAAGAAAAAAATGGGTATCAAAATCATACACTTACATTCAGCTGTTATGGAAGAAAAAAAATGGGTATCAAAATCATACACTTACATCCAGCTGTCATGCAAGAAAAATGGGTATCAAAATCATACACATACATCCATCTGTCATGCAAAAAATGGGTATCAAAATCATACACTTACACCCATCTGTCATGCAAAAATATGGGTATCAAAATCATACACTTACATCCAGCTGTCATGGAAGAAAAAATGGGTATCAAAATCATACGCTTACATCCAGCTGTCATGCAAGAAAAAAAAATGGGTATCAAAATCATACACTTACATCCAGCTGTCATGCAAAAAAATGGGTATCAAAATCATACACTTACATCCAGCTGTCATGCAAAAAATGGGTATCAAAATCATACACTTATATCCAGCTGTCATGCAAGAAAAAATGGGTATCAAAATCATATACTTACATCCAGCTGTCATGCAAAAAATGGGTATCAAAATCATACACTTACATCCAGCTGTCATGCAAGAAACAAAATGGGTATCAAAATCATACACTTACATCCAGCTGTCATGGAAGAAAAAATGGGTATCAAAATCATACACTTACATCCAGCTGTCATGGAAGAAAAAAATGGGTATCAAAATCATACACTTACATCCAGCTGTCATGGAAGAAAAAATGGGTATCAAAATCATACACTTACATCCAGCTGTCATGCAAGAAAAAAATGGGTATCAAAATCATACACTTACATCCAGCTGTCATGGAAGAAAAAATGGGCATCAAAATCATGCACATCCATCCATCTGTCATGCAAGAAAAAATGTGTATCAAAATGATACACATACATCCGTATGTCAAGTAAGAAAAATGTGTATCAAAATCATACACATACATCCATCTGTCATACAAGAAAAATGTCAACTGTCTCAGGAGCATTGTCTGAAATATCCGTGATAATTTTAGGAAATTAGAATCAAGGCAGAATTCGTGCCATATAAATTACAACAAAACATGACACACAGTTGCCTTAGCATGATATATTGTTGCCCTAACAAGATAGACTATTGCCCTAACATGATAGTATTACCCTAGCAAGATAGCATATTACCCTAGCATAATAGACGTTTGCCTTAGCGAGAAAGTTTTACCCTAGCAAGACCTATCATTATCCTTGCATCATAGACTGTTGTCCTATTATGTATGTTTCGAAAGCAAAAAGGCCAAAAATGTGTTTTCCATTGCACTGGTTTTAAAATTAGGGTAGGTAAGTAGTTTTTCTTAAAACATTATATATATTATAATAAGTACATATAATTTACTAGTTCCTTCAAGTACTGGGCAAAGCAAAATTGGATGCACAAATCAATTTCGGACTTTTTTCTTCATCATTCAATTTCTTTTTTTTTACAGGGTGGTGTATACTGCTATGATTGGCATAAAAACCACGGACGGTTAGCCGACCAAAAAAATTATTATTATTTTTATTTTTTTTTGCCTAATAGGTTTGTCGTTATGTGGTAGGGCCGGTCGACGTGATTTATTGTGTTGGTACTTACCATAAGGAAATGAATTTTGCCTCTTTGACAAAATTGGAATTGCGTCTTATCAGTACAATCGATCAGACTACTTTTATTTACCAAAGCATATGGTGTGTGTGTGTGTGTGTGTGTGTGTGTGTCTGCTGCATCTCTATTATGTGACCTGTGGCTTGTATTACTACACTGGTTTCCAGCTATTAATTAGATCGTCTTCATAACCATACAATCGATCTGGCAGGCAAATATTGCTGTTGCCCATGGGTACTGTCACTGTTTGCAAAATAAATGTTTTGCAAAGAAAAGAGTCATATGAAAATAAATACCTTATATGTACAAATACGTAACTCACAATGAAAATTATATCGATTTTCATTTAGACTGACATATCTCCCTTTTATTTCCCATCATCTTTAATGTTTACAGCATATATAATTCATTCTAAAAATGATTTTGAAAAAAACAGAAGCAGGACTAAAAGCTTGACAAAATCGAAGACTATTATTAAAAAGAAAACCCTAAACATTTGGCTTCTAATTAAAACCATTTTTTTTCATGTTGCTATTTCTAAATATAAAAATGGATCTCTTCGTTTACTTGTAACATGATAATGACAAGAACTACTTCTACGTACAATGTCCAGAACAGTGAACTGACAAAACTGATTATAAGGTGAGACGCTTTTGTTAGTACAATTGTCATTCAATGGCCTTGGTAAAAACGATTCCTTTTGACTGTCATGTTTAACGGGAGCTTGATGAATTAACTTTAATTTACATGGCACGTCCAATATAGGTAAAAGAAAAAAGAACTGCGCACTCTACAGTTCAAAAGGAGAAAATTATCTGCATCGTGTATATATTACGAGTACAAACCCCCCCCTGCAAACATTGAAGTGTTTAAATAATTAGAAACTTTTCAAGGTAATAGGTCTGCAGTTACTGACACCCAGTGCTACTATTTCTCAAATAATAATAATAATAATAATAATAATAATAATAATAATAATAATAATAATAATAATAATAATAATAATAATAATATAAAATATAATAATATAAAATATTCAACTACAGCATTAAATGTGTTACATGTATTTTATAAGACAATTCTAATCAACCGTATATCCACCAACCTGCATCACTTATATGACATACAATGAAACCAGAAAAAACACTTCCACAGAAAGGACAACTGTCCATAAAATATATATTCAAGAATCCCCAATAAATTCGTCTAAAATCAGGTTTTTAAACCCCTCATGTCCAATGTAGCTGCATGTAGAATAACACTGCGCTTTGTCATTAATCGCTAATTGAGATTATTTTTTCTATTTTCCATCACATTACATATAAGACAGAAATCTGTTTTTGAATGCCCTTTATATACAAGTTTATATTTCTCCAATTTTCAGCACTTTTTATTATCTGACTCACTGAATATTCAATGTTCTTTGGCACCTACAGTGAAAATCTGCAATGCGAAGAACTTGTGATGAAATCAAAATGCAAATCAACCCTTCACATTTGCATCAGACACAAGTATTAAATTAAATAATGAAAAGTAACAATGATCCTGCAAATGTGACAGCTTTAGCAAGAGCACTGCACTTGATGGTTGGAATATAATGAATAATGCTAGTGCATTATCCTACGGTGTTTTCTTCTTTAATTTAAATCTAAGAACTTTGAATTTTTAAAATAATGCTTAAATTGGAGGTGCAAATTGGACTTACTATACGAATTGTGCACGATGTATATTCACACTAGATATATCAAAAATCATATTAATTTCATACAACTAAAATTGAATTCGCAACCTCCTTATTGCCAATGTTTGCTGTTTTATTCCAGAATAAAATTTTTATATTAGACTTTGTACTTGGACTGAAATTGGTTTTACATTTCATCACTTGTTGCGTATCTTTTGTACAAAATACACACTAAACTCATTTAACTTCTAAAATAAACCCAGTATTCATTTCACAAGATCTAAACTCCATAAAGATCAATACTGATACTTAGATTTTAAGACACATACTTTGAAGTATATTGAAAGATTCACAATTTGGAGATTAAAAATCCAATGCAAGGTTCAATGGTGGCTTAGTCACGCGGTCATTAATATTTAATTTACATTTCTATTCAATGTCATCTTTTTTATTAAAGCAAAATCAAGAAGACTTCAGACAGTATTCTATTTTTTTGTTGCTTTTTCTCTTTAATCAACACTCCCAAAATTATACAGTCCGATATTTGCTTTTTTTCTGCTCTTTATTGTTTCGAATGCCTAAGTTTACACTGGATTTACCTGGTTTTCACTCCACATTAGTTTAAATTAATGTTTTGTAATGTTTTAATATTTTAGACTTTGTTAGTGTCAATATATCTACTGATTTAATCTCGCATTTTAAAACCTGAACCCTGATCAGCTGTCACATAATGCGCTGGCATATCAGGGTATATATTGACTGTTTTACTGATTACCCCTAACTACATAGACCCAGACTTGCCAGTACATTATGCAGTATTAGACATAGATCTCTATAGTTTACATTTAACTTATAAGCTAGTAAAGACGGTAGTTGGCAAATTCTATAAATTTTATTTTAAAATATTTATACTTTGGTGTCCTGACATAGTTCTAATTTAGCATTAAACTTAAAGTTATATTTTAAAATTCTCAGTAGTCATACATAACTTATCACGGGTAGACCGATACAATATATAATCATGGAACATTTTTCAAAAATACACATGCAATAAATAGGGGAATTGTTTATTAGCTTCCGTGAATTTTCAGTGCTTTCTTACATTTTTAGAGCCAAAAGTCACGGAGTCTCCTTTTTGATCCGGAGATATCGTATGTTTACACCGTACACCTAATATGTTCCATACCTTGATCTTACTAGTAAATAACTGAAGCTACCTGTTTACGGGTATGAACACTACATGGTTATTGATTATAAATAAGACTATATGTACGCTGTTGCATGGGAATTGCATAAAGGTCTATCACGTCAATAAATCTATATCAAAGTTAGTCCAAGTTTCAATAATGTGTTGTGTTCGCCATGAACCTCAGCTACATCCTACGAATCTGATTGGATGGCGTTATTCTTACATCCAATAGAATTGCGGAAACTGAATTTTCAATAATCCTTTGCGAAACTGTCACCAGGTCTATATTTACTGAATATAATTTTTTTTTTCTCTTGCAAATGAGAATATTTAATGTCACGTTTATCGTCTTTAAGGAGTTCCCAGATTTCTTCAAAGACAGATAGGAACAAACATTTGTTTTACTTCACTTAACAATGTGCTGAATTATTCTCGGAGAGAGTGAATTTAAAGGAATAAATTCTAAACTATTCTAAAGAAAATAAATAAATGAGTCCTAAATCCATTTCATCTTTTGCTGATATAAAACGAAACAAACACCTTTGTAAGATATCCATTGAGAACTAGACCACGATATTCAGTAGAAACTAAATGTTTAGCATATTATATATAATTCATGCAGTTAAGCATCGCGAATGATATCCACTTCTGTAACAAAAATAATTTTCACGGGTCTCTAAATGAAGATAAAAATAGCTAACTCGTTTAGTACACGAATTATTTCAACACCATTTATATCAACATACAGAGAAACACCACTCATTCGAAACATGCTCAAGAATGAATATCAGTACGTGTAATCCGCCATGATGGTCCTGAAGATTTTGTAAATGTCCATTTTTGCGATGGGACAGATCAGTTTTGAGAGCCAACGCATACATCTAGTAAACATAGTAGGCACATTAAAGATTTTGTATCTACACGCAATGTCTGTTAATGGTATGATTTGTATCACAATATTTTTTGTTTATCATTGCAAATGACTACAGCCAATATAAAAGCACAGTCCTGTATCAAAATGGACTCTTGCATAACTATAGGGCCAACATAGCAGATTACATGTACAGAGATCACTCTTGTTTCAGTATGCATTGATTGATTGTTTTCGCTCTGTAAGCGGATGTAAATGGTGCTGAAATTATTCGTGCGGGAACACGAAAAGACTTCCGTTTATTTTACCTATATTTTTAGACGTTCACGCGAAATTTTAGAGCTACGGACGCGGATATCATTCTTGATGTTGACCTGAACGCGCACGCGCGCGCGCGCGTGTGTGTGTGTGTGTGTGTGTGTGTGTGTGTGTGTGTGTGTGTGTGCCATCCGAGGCCGACGTTCTAATCACTAGTCCACTATAGCGGTTCTGACATGAACAAACAAAAGCATTCGGATTGGATCATAACAATAATTTAAAAAGTCAGGAAACTTTTGCAAACACTCACATACACCCCTCTTTGGTGAAATAACAAAAAATTCTGAATTTGACGTCTGAAAAAAAATCATTAGTCATGGAAGTAACACATCTTTTTATCAATGTCTAGATGTGGCTTAAAAACGTTCACGTGGTAAGAAATACAAGCCTATGTCAGCAGGCACCGTAGGTGTAATAAAACCGTTCATTTATCTATTTTAAAGCATCTACAGCTGTTTGGCAAAATAAGAAGTGGGTGTTGGTTACGTATGACCATGAACTTGAAGATAGTACAATTTGGATGTGATTGTACATCCTAATGCAAACAAAGGAAGCTAGTGATGGCGCAAACGTTTTGATACAAATATTGTATAGTCAATTAAAAGCTGAGAAGGCAAAGAATTCCATGTGATTAGTGACACATTTCTACGTATGAAAAAAAAGAAGCAAGAAAGAATCATAGTGAGAATATATACTGTCGTAAATAAAGTACATGTGCCAACTGCCAAGCCTGAAACTGGGCAACATAAAGGAATAGAACCAGTGCACTTGTGTCATGTTTCGGTAATACATGTACCTGGCTTTATCTCATTCTGGTGCAATCGTGTGGCTGAACTGCCTTAGTTTGTGCGAACATGATCATTTCTTTTCCTGCATATTACCAATAACATTAGGAAAAACAAAGTCGCGCTGATCTAAGTAAATCAGAGAATCCATGCACACCGGGTGAGATACTGTGAACGTTATATAGCAAATTTCTTATTTCAATCTAACTGATAAAGACTGCTCTCATAAGCTAACTGACCCGAATACTCCGGTTTGAAGACCCCAACTCAAGCGATCCCTGAGCTCAATAGAAATTAACTTAATATCGTAATGAGATACTATTATACTACAGTTCGTCTTTTGAATATTGTGATATGATCATCTTTTAGCATGCGATATAAGAAATGAACTGTTGATATTTCATCGATACTAGCTGCCTACCAATATAACAACATAAAAGGAAAAATCGTATTTTTAAAAAATACGGATATGATACCGCATTTTATGACAAGTTCTAAGTTTGAACTCTTGCTGGAAGCAACAAGAGTCATCTAGAGACTACAGGGTTTGTGTTCTTCCCAAAGACAGAGGTTTTGTGTTTTTACCATCTGAACGTCTCCAGCATCTTTGGTCGTATGCTAGTGTATTTGTCTCTACGAGGCGGATATGATCAGAATAGAGTTATCACCTTTTTCTAGTGCTGCCATGGACTTGCTTGAAATCGTTGGCGAAATACCGCGTTTAGAAATTTAAATGTCAACGTAAGGCATTATTGGAAGCCAAATTTTTCTAATAAAATATTTTTCCTTCTCTACTTAATAAAAGGGATGGTTATCTAAAGGATGACACATTTTATTACACACATTAACAGTTCTCATCAAGGGACCGCTTGCATGAAACTTCTCAATATACTCAGTTCCAATGTTTTAAGCCGAGTTTGCAATAGAAGAAATGTTTGCAATTGAATCGAAAAAAATAAAATTGAACAGGTATAAACACCTGGCAATCATTACATCGGGGAACAATTTCGGGGTGGGGACATCAGTCAAACGCCTGTTCCAGCTGAAATAATACTGTTAAATTTAAAAACACAAGAAACAAATAAACATAAAAACCGGTCAGTTCTTCTTTAGACAACACCATCCACATCTAAACTCCGTTTAAGTAATACTGATTCGCCACTGCTTTATACGGCATAAATTCCAGAAATCCTTATCTGCATATGATTTTTGCAAATTTCCGTTAGAGGTAAAATTTTGAGTTTAGTGCTTTCTCACGTTGAGTCGTTTTGTGAAGTTCACGCCAGGATGTAGCAATAAAGAATGAATGCTTTAATTAATGTCAAATTTGCACTTGCAATGTGTAACTAAGCTTCTTTATTCTTCGCGCTCTTATCAAAATATGATAAATCTACCACTATCTTGATTTATTTTATTTTTTATTTGAATCAATAACATTAATCCGATGAAAACTCATACTATATATATATATATATATATATATATATATATATATATATATATATATATATATATATATATATATATATATATCGATTGAACAAAATATATCAAACTTTAAATAGGAGGAAAAAATAACTATAAGTTGTCGAGTGTGTTTTGCAACCTTCAGTTGGGCAGTTGTTTTTGTTGAAACCGAAGGTCTCCCTTGACGCATATGTTGCAAATTGTTTGTATTAGCGTCTAACGGTTTCGAAATATGCACGAGCAACAATGCTTGAACTATGTGCCGAAATTTTACATTCTTTGCAAGAATCACAAACCCACTCGGAAAACTTAGAGATCCAAACAGCAAACAATACTATCTCGTATAATAAGGTATTATATAATTTATATAATAATAAATGGAAAATCCAACCATAAAATCAATGACCAATGAAGTTCACAGCCGTTGCATGCTGAAAACAAATATCGTGAGTGTGTGTGTGTGCGTGTGAATATATATATATATATATATATATATATATATATATATATATATATATATATATATATATATACACACACAAGAGCATAGGGTCATAATTACTATTAAAATAATGTGAGAACTTGGGGTGTTGCTTTTGCTAAATATAATAATAAAGAGTGAGGAGAGGGAATCAAGAATACGAAGAGTTTAATAAATGCCTCTTTTGAAAGGTCAAATTGATTCCATTTGAAGGTACTTATACGTGTGAAAACAAATAAACATATTTCGGTCAGATGAGATACAAAAATCTGCAGAACTCTAAACAAGTCCCTTTGTAGAAGTGTAATCAAAAACCTACATAAGAAACACTACTAATCCGTTTTTCTATACTATATAATTTAGGTCAGGAAAACTTGCAATGAATTAGGATTTATGTTTGTTCGAATTGATCAGGACTTTGGAAATATTCTAATGAATTTGATAAAAACAAAAATTAACGGACTAAAATTTATAAGAATTGTGTTTATTTTTAAAAATCGGAAACGATTTACAGATTATGGTAAATTTTGATTCAGTAGTTTCAGAAAAGAAACACCAAGACTTATTGGGATTTTTTTTTACCTATTATGATACAGATTACTTGATAAGGGAACTTTGAGTTTCTTGTCAATTTCTTTTCTTGCTAGTTGTTTTTATTTCTGTGAGAATTTTAATCTCTATTTGTTATTACTGTAGTTTCACAAGCATAGTTTAAAGCTTCCAAGACTACTGTTCATATCATAACCCATACATACACGTTTTGGCAAAAGGTACTGTATGGTATTTAATGCCAAAATTGCATTGTATTTTAAATATAAAAAAACGACAATCGATCATCAATTTACACAATGTCTAATTATACGAATCTCGTAAACATGATATACATTATGACTTCCATGACGAAAAAGGTGTCTTGTGCAAGGGTGCCAGTTCTTAAGATTGTTTAACGGATATTAAGTAATATTAATATGTCGAACATTGAAATACTGTACGAAAGTAGGTTGTCTGTACAAATATGAGAATTCCAAACAAAATTGTTTCCACAATTGTTTAAAATTCTAATTATTCCAAAAAGTGGCTTAAATGGGGCGCCTTGATAAAGAAGAAGGAGGAGGAGGAGACGAAGAAGAAAAAGAAGACAAAACTAAACTTTCAGTACTGTTGCAACGATGATCTGCAGTATTTTGGAAATTGAAAATGTAGCATTATCTATTTATGTATTTTCTCTTATTTCCCTTCTTTGATTCAAAATTCCAGTCTTAAAGACACCATATGGTTTTAGCTCATAGGCATATTAAACTATGGTGCGCATACATTTTAGCGTCTTTATTTTTTAAACTTTTAATCATTATTGATTATAAACTCTAATATCATCCTGTCCTTTAGTATATAAATTTTATCTGCTTTTCTTTACATTCTTACAACAAACAATTTCTTAATGAGCATATCAATTTTCAGTGTTGTGAATCTATGTTTACTCTGTAGCATTGTACCATGGATATGTCGATTTATATCGGGTAGAACAGAATAAAACAGAGTTTCTATGATTTGTCACACTCTCCTCCAGTGATAATTGTGAGAAACCGTAGAACATTGATTATTATTGCTATTGTCGATGTTCCAGTGGCATATATTTATCCGAGTTCATATTTCTTATTCAATTAAATATGACAATGTAGAGGTTTGGATAAAACTTGAACAGTATTTTCACATTTAGTTTATTTATTTATGGTGGATTTGGCAAAATTTATGGGTAGTATTATTCCAACGTTTAGACGACATAAACAAAAAAATATGTGTAATATTAACGAAATTAACTAATTTCGTTATTTCTACATGTTAGAATGAAGGAAGAAAAGAGAGCAAAGCCAACAGAGTGATTATTAAAGGACAGATTAGAACGAACGAATTGAAAGAGAATCTGAACCACAATCGATCTGGAGAAACAGATTTTGGGAGAATGTAGATCTTTTAACATTAAAATGTACCTGTATGAATATAAAAGAACTATGATATATTTGAAAAGGTTGTGCAGTGGATCAAGTGGATTATGATGTTTAAAACTAGGAGTCCAGGACTCCTAATTTGGTATAAATAGGTGTCCCACCAGCAAAAGTTGTAGTCCCACTAAGTCTTACAATTGGCTACGGTTGCATCCGAACTATCAGTTATAGCAACTTTAGCACAAGTTGAATCTCATTGAAATCTTCATCATTCTTCGTTTAAATACAAAACACTTGTCTAAATTTGCAAACGGCATTTTGTCTAAGTCTCTTGATTTCGAGATCGCAGGCGGTATTTAAATGGCAATTACTGGAAATGAAATGAATAACAGTGATTGCGCTGGGCTTCGCCAATGTCGCAAATTGCAATTATGTTTTACATATCGGCGACAAAATATACCATCTGGCCATATTTTTGGCTGCAACATTTTTGGCCGATAACGGTATATATAGTCTTGAGTTTGGAGTGGAGAAATTCAAAGACACCATGACAGGAAGCTGCAAACTTGGATATAAAAATTCATTGGAATCAATTGTAACATAAACAAATCCTTATTTCATACGGACTAACCGCCGTAACAGTTAATTGTTAGGTCATAATCCGCTTTTACTGTTATCTGGCCTTGGTACTGTACGATGTACTATAACCAAACTAGCCATGCAACTGACTATAGACCGATTTCAATAACTAAAACGTTTAATGTGATAAAAAGTGCACAGAACTAAGTCAACTAAATCATTGATTTATAATTTCTAACCTGACTGTGACCATAATAGCACCAATATGGCATCCCTTTGCACCTTTCATGCTTAACGGACTTTCCATACTAACATGGCGCCATATTCTGTACACTATGGGGTAGTTTTTTTTCCCCATCCTACAACATAACGACATTATTCATCCTATTCGGTAACTTGCGCGTCATTCCGTAAATTACCATAACGTTGAGTTTGGAATTATATTCTTTTGCACATATGAACATATTAATGAAATCGCTTTTTAAATCCACGTGAAAGACAAATTTTATTTTGTCATTCTTTTCCTTTGCTTGATTCGACACTGTAAATATCGGATGCATACGACATATGGGGGCCCCGAGTGGCCGAGTGGTCTAAAGCGCTGTCCGTTACAGATCACTGCCATCTCACCTCTGTCTGCGTGGGTTCGAGTCTAGGATTCGGCTAATGTAGATATGTGAGAAAGCTTGCCAGTAGCTTCTCGTGGGTCGGTGGTTCTTGTCGGTGATTTCCCGGTTTCTTCATCCACCATTAATACTGACCGCCATGAATAGCCTATCGTGTGCTGAAAAATGGCGTTAAGCCCAACAACAACAACAACAACAACATTATACGACATATGTATGTACATTTTTAGTCGCGCATACAATCCTTTGCTGAAAATGAATTTGTCCAGGAACTAGGAATGAGTCTCAAGCATGTGCGTCTATAATATTTAAAACCTCCGTTAAGCATGAAACGCGCAGACGCTAACGGTGTTATGACCATTCTACTCGCGGTCTGGTTACAAAAAATAAATCAATGAATGTATTGACTACGTTATTTGCACTTTTATCAAATTAAAGGTTTCCGTTATTGAAATCGGTAGGGCGTACAAACAATCAGGTTAATAGACTCGGACTATAGCCACACCTCTAAAAGCGGAATTATGACAGGACTACAGTCAACCACACGACCGCAGTTGAATATATATATATATATATATATATATATATATATATATATATATATATATATATATATATATATATATATAAACAAAATAAAAAAATAGTTTATCTGCAACTTCATCGAAAACTGATCACCTCTGAAGCACATATCTATACAAAGATTTTTTTTTAAAAATTGGGTCAAGGTTCTACAATTCATTTGATGTTGCCGCAGAAATAACAAATGGTTATTTGTTTTGTCCTTCAAAGAAAGCCGGTATTGGCGCCTTCAATAACACGTGCACCTTCATCAAAGCAAGCCGACGACCTTTGAAAAAGAAGGCAATAAACTAAAATAAATGCATTGCTTCAATTTTCATTGTGGTTAGTACACTTTAATTTCCCGCAAAAGTTTCCTCCTTGCAACAAAAACGTGCGTATGGAGGAGTCCCATATAAAAAATTTGCGTATAAATACGCGTAATTAAGCGATTCCGAGATCTATTAATGTTTGTTGATAGATGTGCAGGGATATGCAGTGGATTAAGTGAACTACGATGTTTATTGATAAATGGACAGGGCTTTACAGTGGATCAATTGGACTACGATTAGTATTAATAGATGGGCAGGGCTACGCAGTGAATGTGACTACGATTGTGGGGATTGTTATATCTGGGGTGGGATGCTCCAAGTGTTTTATTTAAACTATTATAGAAGTCCCACCCAGGCTCCATTGTTAAAGATAGATTTAAACCTCTGAGCCCCCAGTCAGCAATGCCGACGGTTAGATGGTCAAATTTACAAATAGGTTTCAAGTCAATGATTAAAAATTTAATAACAATTCAATAGTCAAAGCACTTTAATTCCCAATTACACTCCTTCCGTTCAACCCTTTAATAAAACTATTGTATTACTTGATTAGCAGTGTGAGATTGATTTCCACCTGTCCTTGTATTTCTACTCATCTGGTGTATCCTTTTATCTCTCCTATTTCTCCCACATCCTTCTCATCCTCCTCGACTTTCTCTAGACTCATTCTCCTCCACCACTTTCTCTACCACGACTACTCTTCTGTCGACTTCGATTATCTTGGCTACAGTCTCATTTCCGTCTCCAAAACTCGATAACTATGCACTCAATGGAACCCGAAGTTCTGTTTCCATTAAAAAGCTTCCTTTTTAAGGCTTTGTCTTTCCTTAGAATCTACCTCTGAGCATTGCCGCCAAGTTACAAGCTTCTTTTCGGAGTAAATCCCTGTAGGCGAGTACAAAATTTTTCTCTTACGCATTCTAAAAGTTATCATTCAGATTGGAATTGTAATCACAAGCTCTATCTCAATTCTGTCTGGATATCGCTGTAAACCGATCCAATCAAACTTAGCGGACCATGTCCCTCTTGCTGTCTGTCAACGAGGGGAGGGATGAAAACACCCCGTTCATCCCTTTAATATTTGGACTAAGCTTTAACATATAGGGGTGATAAATACAAGCCTTTGTTTATATGGTGCTATCTATCGCCTTTTCCGATTTCAGATTCAGGTCTCCGGCGGGTCATATAACCTTGCGTAAGAGTTCAAAACTAGCCCGCGGGAATCTTTAGACATCGAAGACATGGCCACGGTAACATTACCAAGACAGGTAAATTATAGCTTACACATCACTTTATGACTTTGGCTTAGCAAATATGACACCGATGTTTACTGATAGATATTCAGGGCGATGCAGTAGATTAAGTGGACTATGACGTTTATTACACATCTGATTAAAAACGGGTAATAATAAGAATACAAAATCGGTTGCTTATGAAATTCCATTAAGTCAGCATAAATGAATCTCGAGTATATCATGTGTGATATATGCAATGCACAATAATTTAAGCTGAGATTTGTAAAGATTGTGGTGTTTGGGTTTTTTTTCTTACTATACCCTTTTAAAAATTAATAAAGTCCTGCAAAATTCAATGGTATCATTAAGACTTATAGGTAGCAATTTTCTTCAGTTGCTGATTATCAAAGAATTATATGGCATGTTATCCGCCTCGCCAATCCAAAAAAGTACAGATTATTTATACTTTTACCATTACTGCTTACAAATACATACATTTTAAATGCAGATAGGTGCTCAGCTGTCATGGATGGAATACCGATAGAGCTGGTATTAGTCATACAATTATAAGCTTTTATCTAGTAAGAATGTACCACCTGGATACAATGGGTTTGTCATGGTGGGGAGCATTCAGAATGAACTGGTGCTACCAAAAAAATGTAAGGTTAACCTGAGGAAGTAATATTGACTTTGATTAGAAAATTTACCCTCACGCTACACACTACTTAAAGATAAACTACTAATTTCATAATTTGTCTTACATGCAGAATATAAGTGATCATTTTTGTTTATTGGAGAGATTGTCAACTGTCATTGGAAACAAACATTAATCAAAGCTGAAGTAACCAAATGGAAAAAAACCCTCATCATATTTAATATTAAATGTTTTTTCCTAAATAATAAATGAAAATTATACGAAATTAGTTGATTGAAAGGAGCTGGTTAATCGAATCGTCACGAAATGTTTGTTTCTGCGTGAAGATTCATTGATTATAAAAAAACCAAAGAGGATCAGGCGAGTCTCGATTACCTCACCTTCTTTGCATCTTCATAACAATTAATGAATATGTATGAGACTGTTCGAGGACTAAATCACGCGTGCGTTTTCTAAAAGGACAAAACAATTGCATATTTACAAAACCATCGAGTACAAGAATCCATTGAGTCTATTTAATTATGTATGGCCCTCATACCACTGAGAGCAAAACATTAACAGCATTTTCAAAATGATAGCGATGATCAAATTCACAATGAAAAACCCCTCGTACCACTGAGAGCAAAACATTAACAGCATTTTCAAAATGATGGCGATGATCAAATTCACAATGAAAAACTATGTTGGCTTAGGCGTGTCACCTGTTACACATATAGGTTTCCAGTGACAAACTTTTGTACACATCCGCACCCAGACATTGTTATCTACTTGACCTTTCCTTCAAATCGCGGACTTATCATTGAAAGTAAGTCAAAGGTCTTCAAGAGGATCACCTAAAGATTCTAACATCTACAATTATAGTAATAAATGCTGCTGAGGATACTTTCTATAGAATAAGTACCTAGCAGTGCTTGATAAGAAAATGAACTAAACGCAAACGTCAACTTAGATTACTTGAGCGTGAAACATGGGCCACCGTAACTTAGTTTTTAATTGAACAGTGTTATACTTCTCATAAAGCTTCTATATACCAAAACACATGATTATGCATGCAGTAGTGTTCAAGAAACTGAGCTGAATATATTACTATATTATGAAATATAGGCCACAGTGACACATTTTTAGTTTAAGGGTGGGCTTCATATATGATCAAAACGCAACAGTGTCAGAAAAACTAAGCTTAGGCCAAAGGTAACTGCAGGTCACAAATGAGGGAAACGTACATCGCAATGAAGTTGTTTTTGCTTAATGACTAATACATTTTTATCCAAAGTTACATGACCCCGCCAGCGATAAGGTCTTCTAACTAGAGCTAATACAAACAACACCTAACCTAGAAAAACTGAGTTTGAGGGAAAGCACAGATAACTAAACCATGACATATATGTTACTGTGACATATATTTCACTGCTTGATAGCTTTAGTACTCCCTATATAAAAAACGTTTTCTGCAATTCACATCACTCAACCAGCAAATGTGTTTACGTAAATGACCTAAATGCTAACACTAACCTAAGCGTTGACGATAGACAGACAAAAAAAATCCAAGCATTCTTATCACTTTATGCAGATAGGTACACTAATTAATTACGTTTATGGCACATTTATATACAGTCACTGTCGATCTGATTGCCAAATCTTCACATGCCTCCACATAGCATGTGACACTCAATTAATGATTTTCAATAATATTAATAGGATAGGTATCATTATTCCATAAGTTGGAAATACTTTGTAATCCAGCCAAAAATCCAATCATTCTTATCACTTTATGCAGATATGTACACTAATTAATTACGTTTATGGCACATTTCTATACAGTCAATGTCGATCTGATTGCCAAATCTTCACATGCCTCCACATAGCATGTGACACTCAATTAATGATTTTCAATAACATTAAACAATATTATATACAATTTATTGATTAAGATAATTATTATAATTAACTATGCTGTAATATTCCACCATCTTTTTTTTTAAAGTGGCATTATTCAAACTTGTTAATAAGGTCAAGAACCATCTGCACGCTCTCTTATCGATTATCTGTTAGACAAACGTGACAGCCGAATCCAATGTATCCTCACCTTGATTTACCCTACTCATACACTCATAGGAAAAACAAAATTTATCCCCATTTTTCACAGAATTAATATTCGTTACAACCATAACTAGACTATATTAACTTTTATTCCTAAACCCTAGACAATTTGATAGATCGCCCGAACAATTTACCACTCCCATTGAACTGTTTGGTAAATCAAAAGATCGTTCATCCCTAATATTTTCGCGTCCTTCCAAGATTTCAGATAAAAACAGGTTCTATTGCCGTCAACGAACACATCTCAATGACACCAAATAAATTTGTTCTCACCGAACTTGCAGATTTGGTGCAATGAAAACTCCTTCATCTCGAGACTTTTTTTTACGTTCCCCCTACGAGATCTGGATAAAAAGGTTATACTGTATTTATTTCCTTTAGCTTGTACTAATCTAATTTGTGTAACAAATAAATATCGAAAAGCGTCGATTAACAGGCTGGGTGAGTTTTAAACATCTGGGTCACATTTTGGCCTTGGAACTTGATGCTCTCTTATGTAATTGACTGTATTTGTCGCGTCAGCAGATACTATCAGATTGGTTCGCTAAAAATGTAACGATTCTTGTTAGATAAATTCACACTAGAGACTATGCATTTTGTATGGGCAGCATATGAGCAGAATTGATGTACATAATAAATATAGATGAAATAAACCGATTCTTGGAGTAGGGCACACTTAACAAGCCATGCCAATTATTGCTCTTGCACTTGTTGCTTCAGCTGGGTAAAACAAGTCAGCATCATTCGTGAATTTGATTCGACAAGATGAAAATAGGACTAGCTAAGTATTCCGATATTTGTTTATAAAAGATATATTGTCTAACAATTCTGATCACAGAAGATCATGACTGTTACAGTTCGTAGACAATATGGTTAACAGTCGGATATCAGTACAACATTAAATACATCACAATCTAACCAGAAAAACAAGAAAAGACGGAATAAAGAAAACTAGCAAATGGTTTAATAATTTTTTGCAAAAATATTTTTTTTTACTTTTGTGCAGACATGACCAGTTTAAGAATTTACGTGAGTTTGATATCCATAGCATTAAGTTTAATAAAAATAAATGCAGAAAACGTACATTTCGGAACTTGCCGTATAATAGCCAAGATATCAATCTACCTATCACTTTGCCCAAACTTGAGACAGCGTTAGTAAATATCGATCGAGCTGAAAACTCTATAAGAGAGATATTGGAGTTTCAGTTAGTGTCATTTAGTAAATTGATTTTGAGTTAATGACTCGAAATTTGAAGTAGTGGCATGGAATTTCAGTTTAAAAGAGAAGTTAATCGGTACTGTTGTCCTGTTAAATCCTGCCATTTACTGAACAAGCCAATGTGGTTTCTACGAACAATTATTTATCATTTTGATTTGACCTTAAGTGTTTGTTTAAGAGCTCAACCACGCTCGCTCTATATATTTGAACGTCTATTCCGTATGTCCAGTGCAAATAGTGAATACCGCATTAGTTGTCACACTTAAAAACAAAAAGCCCAAATCGCCAAAGTAATCCTGATAAACTCAAAATGTCAAGATATTATATGACTCCAAACACCCATCAGTTATACTTATTAAATTGATGTCAATGCGTCTCCATATCTACTGATTTATCCTCTGAGTTTAGTGTATATGCAGTCTTCATATCATTGTCATTTAAATAAAACCATAGACATGGCGAAAAATACACTCCCAGTTTTAAAGCTTTGAAAGGCGTTCATCCTTTATAATCACATCACATATGTATGCGCTATATGAGTAGATAGTAACTAAAAGTTCAAATAAAGAACCGGTCCGTGGAAAGATATGTATTGAGGTAAATATCTCCAGTTAAATAAATTTGGATGTCATTGCAAAAAGATCCCACTTAAATATCAGTACTGGGTATGTGCTATAGTCAAATTATTTTAAAAGTGTTTTCCATTTGTTCCGATCTGAGGTTATAATTTTAAAAAAAAATTATCTGAGTAAACACTGTTAATTTAACTAATCTGAACAATCACTGTAGACCGATTATCAGTGTTTAGAGATTATCTGTTGTCGATAATCATGCGTCAAAGACAAAAAATCTATGACCTTCGATAAAAGTTAAGGTCAGTGATCGAGTAGAATAAAATAAAAGTTTTGTCTAAAATGCAGACAGTTTTCCAAACAAATTTAAGTTCTGAAAATCTTTAACCGTTAAATTATAAGTCTACTTTTACCATTAAATTTATAAATCTACTCTGACCTTTAATAATCAATCTATTTAACCATTACATTATAAACTTACAATAACATTACATTATAAATTTACAATAACATTATACAATAAATTTCCAAAACCATTACATTATAAATTTACAATAACATTACATAATAAATTTACAATATCATTACACTATACATTTACAATATCATTATACTATAAATTTACAATACTATTACATAAATCTACTTTAACCGTTATGATATGGATCAAAATGACTGAACCAAATTGTATCATACAATGCTGCAAAAATCGACACTTCCTAAAATTACGCGTAAAACATTCAAGCCTTTAAATTGCATTGTTTACAAAAACAACTGACTTTAAATGGAATCAATCTTGGACGCCTAACGGCTAATAAGGTTTAAAGCCATTTTTTT
Source organism: Potamilus streckersoni (assembly GCA_016746295.1). Lineage (NCBI taxonomy): Eukaryota > Metazoa > Mollusca > Bivalvia > Unionida > Unionidae > Potamilus > Potamilus streckersoni. The sequence continues at coordinate 834,115 of JAEAOA010000789.1, forward strand.
CAGCACAAGATAGGCTATACATGGAGGCCAGTGTAACTGGTGGAGGAAGAACCCTGGAAAACACGAGCAAGCTTTTTCACGTACCCACGTTAGCCAAGCCTGAGACTCGAACCGACGCTGAGGTAAGATGGCAGTGATCCGGAAAGGTGAGCGCTGTAGGCCACTTGACCACTTGGGGCCCGACACTTTGGACAACTATTAACTAATTACACTTAATTAGCAATCACACATAATCACGCACGATCTTGACGACATACAGCATCTTGGTTAGACTATTTGTGTAAGTATAGTTAAGTGTATCTTTGTAGTTTTTGTTGCTGCATTTAAAACTTATGGAAAAAAAAATCGATTCAGCTTATTAAAAAAAATTACGCTTTTAATACGCAGTTAGAAGTACTTCATTTATGCATTTTAACGATGTAGAGGCATCTCAGAACGTTTGTATATCCTTTTAACACTGTGGATTCATTTCAGAACGTTTGCATATTAAAACATTGCATATTTGTCAACATGTAGAAGAGACAAAATGAGAACGACCATATATATATATATATATATATATATATATATATATATATATATATATATATATATATATAGTAAAGGTTAACTCAAATACTCGCAGTAATTAAATAACATCACTAAAGATCTATTTGAAATAGTACTCAATGGAACGTGTCTGAGTAATAATTTTCGTTTAAGAATATTTTTTGTATGTTTCGTATGAATATGGAAATTGTGCTAAATACGTGAGTCTTTTCTAGATGACGTTATGATAGCTCAATTAAAGGCCTGTCATCTGAAATAATATGACCATTTTCTGGATATACTTGTTTTTGTGACACTCACACCGAAGGTCACCAAAACATACCTGATACCGACGGTTAAAAAAAAAATCTCAATACATGTAATATGATTCTCTTCTTATTAAAGGAAGTGTTCCACAGAGCCCGGTGTCTCATTTCAACACATCCGACCGTCGGGAAAAGTGAGACATGTCGTCGTACGCCCGTGAGACAGAGATTCGATATCTTGAATATGAAAATCTTATTACAATACATAATAATTTAGAAAAAACGTTAGCAAGGTGTGGTAACGGTTGGTAAAAAGGAGAAGAAATATACTTATTTCAGTTTAACCTTTCTTTTCTTTTTCTCTCTTTCACTTATTTACCTTATCTTTGATGTTCCTGTCTATTTCCTGTAAGGGCACACTACACAACTCCTTCGAAATTTCATCCACCCATTCGGGGACAACACATCCTTCTTTGAGTTCAGAATTCCGTTCTTTATCAGCGTCAGGATCTACTCCGGTTTCAAAGCGGAGTTCTCCATCAATTAAATGTGCCTCCCCCGCCCTCTCTTTCCTTTCTTCAGCTTTGATCCGATTACGTTCTTCGTCTTCACATTGCTTTTTCCAAGTTTCTGTCGTAAATGGAATAAACTCTATCACAAGTTCTTCCTCTTCCTCTTCCAACTTGGAATCTTTCTTCTCCTCGGGGATGTCCTTGGGTTTGTCATACTTATCATAGGCAGAGGGTTTTTTCTGTTCCGTATTCGAAACTTCATCCCTCGACATTCTTATGGGAATCTAAATGTATAATATAGAAATGTCCTTTGTCCGAATTTAACTCAAAAAACACAATTCTGTCATCATCCCTGGCATTTGGTGTGGGGAATAACCCTTGAACATATTATCACCAGCTAGCCATTTCCATGTATTCTTCGTAGATCTGACAAACCTGGAAAATATAAGGACCTTTCTTTGAAACCCTTATCTTAAATAACAACCTTTAGCAGAACTTGCCGATTTGGGTATTTTCTTTGCCCACAGTTTGCATTAGTCCACGAATGATCTAGAAGAAGAACCACCACTATGGATACTGTCTCGGGGATAACATAAACTTAACAACCAAAGACACTTATTATTAGATATCTACCGGCCCATACAGTCATATTGAACCGGTACAGCACCTGACCGAAAAAAAAAAAAAAACCTTATAAACTCTGAGCTGAATGAATTATTAACCACGACCAATTCTCCTTTCGCTGTACAAGTAGGTATTCCTATAGCTTGGAATCGTTGTTATATTTTACAAATATAATCGATCCAGTAAATATAGAACTATTTCAGTTGAGAACAAAAGTTGTTGGACAAGAAAAAAAAAAACTGACAGAAGAGATGAATCTATCTAAAACCGTTTGTTCCTCTTCCTAACCGTTCACACAAACACGTTCATCGCAAAACTGGCAAACTGCTCGAGTCAAAAGAGGCACCACATAAATCCACCTATTGAGCAACCTTAATTATTGACATAGAAACTTCATTATAAGCAACCAGGATCGCCAGCCAATTGTTTAGCAATGACGTGGATAGTTGAAGGATCAAGTAGTTTCACTGCCTGATCGACGGAAACCAGAAGATCCCCTCGGATAAATAAATCTTCACCACACCTAATGCCCCCTTTTCTTCATTACTTTCGCTAACTTCTCCTTTATTCAGTCTTTATGCAGGTCTCATACAACCAAATACCTTTGCGGTATACGGTATTCAATACGATTGACTGTCTGAAATACAATTTTGTGTGTATGTGTGTCGTATTGCTACACAAAAGCGAACGGTTTTAACCACACTGAAAGGATCTAATGCCCCATGTTGCCTAGTAGAGAGGAACCCGATAAATAGAATCTGCCTACAAGGTATGTATATAGTTTATATCGCTTCGTTGCATTAAATGGATTGACAATCAGGCATCGTTCAGGGGGCAAAAGAGTAAAGACGAAAGCCACAATTTATGTATTTCGGACTGCTTGGGTATCACGTAATGTACTTCGTTAAAATGTATTTTAGTTATAAATTTGAAGATCGAGATCAGCCACATTTTTGGGGTTTCCAAGTCTGTTTGGTATAACCTCCCCATCTGACCAACATTGAACAAATTCTAACTGTTTAAGATCATGGATAGTACCAGTATATATTGTTCTGTACAAGTCAGCTATACCACAGCTCATTTAGTATATTTAATACTTTCACTGACAACTTCTTAAAAACTAAATTACTATTTGAATTGTCAACAGGATAAGTTGTAAATATATTCGTAGGGATCAATATAAATGTATAGAAGTAAAATTTATCGAAAAACATTAAAAAGTCTAAATTACATTATGTTATATTTTGAAAAGGAAATAATAATAATAATAATAATAATAATAATAATAATAATAACGTTATTATTATTATTATTATTATTATTATTATTATTATTATTATTATTATTATTATTATTATTATTATTATAAACATCTCCAATTTAAAAAGTTGTAATTCATCAATTTCTGAGTCATCAATAATAATAATAATAATAATAATAATAATAATAATAATAATAATAATAATAATAATAATAATAATAATAATAATAATAATAAACTATTTATTTATAAAAAAAAGTAACTCGTTTAGTCATGGACTATTCTCCCTGCATATACAAAAGATAATAGTAATTACCATTTATTTTAACATTTCTATATTTTTATAGATACTTAATTGAAATATAATCTAATAGTAACACATACATATTCATAATGTCTCTTCTTAAATAATCTATTATTTTCTGCAGATTTTACGTGCAGTGTGAGTTTGTTCCATAGAACTGTGCAAACGTATTGGAAGCCTTTCTTAAATTGCTAAATTCTTGGTTTTGGTGGATGAAAGTTTTCATGTAATGCTGATCTCAGCTGGTAAAGGCCTGAGTAAATTCTGGAATATGCATTATTCTCAAAGTAAAATGATGGCTTCTTGTAAGATTTTTTTTTTAATGCGTACCATCATGAATAACAAATATTATTTGCACGAAATAATTAAACTGAAATACTGTTTGGATTTCGACTCGGTAATAATGAATTAGAACACTCTCTGTTCGTCTACACAAACATACACATACAGAGATTATATATATATATATATATATATATATATATATATATATATATATATATATATATATATATATATATATATATATATAGATATATCTGTGTGTGTGTGTGTGTGTGGAGAGAGAGAGAGAGAGAGAGAGAGAGAGAGAGAGAGAGAGAGAGAGAGAGAGAGAGAGAGAGAGAGAGAGAGAGAAAAAATATCAAATATACACCAAAACAGAACAGAAAAAATAATACTTTTATACAAATAATACTATCATAGAGATTAGAGAATGTCCAATTCTTGCTCTACGGAGATTCTATGATATGATAGTATTATCTGCAGGAAGATATTAAAATATTATTTATGCCTATTATACCAAGCATTCTCCTGTAGAATTCAGACCTAGCACGTTCCGTTCTGCTTGGTGTTTATGTGTAATTCTCTACAATTAATCCTATATACCTTTGCTTTGGTAGGTATTCAGAATGACGGTAGAAATTAAGTACTAGGTCGCCATTTGAAAGCCATGCTGATCATGAATGGCAGGACTTGGTGGCATCACTCTGGCGATGTGTACTTAGTCGTGATGCTAATAAGGGCTGGTGAATGCAGTCCAGGCGATTGGGTTAGAATCTCCGTAGAGTACGAATTAAAAATTCTCAAACCAGTATTATAGTATTACATACATACATACATACATACATACATACATACATACATACATACATACATACATACATACATACATACATACACGCACACACACAGACAGAAAACCTCAAAACAGTCCGAGAATGCTCAGATGATGTGTCTCACTACTAGCAATTCTTCCCGAAACATGTTTGCCAAGTCTTTATTATGTCTTTTGTAAAAGTCTTCTGACAAGGATCGTATGATTGATCTTCTCTCTGTTCACATTCTTAAATGTCCTCAGTCCGTAATATTGTACGAATCTTTAAAGCGTTTCATTTGATGACATCATGATTCTGATGTATTGTTATACGCGTGTAATATATAGAGAAAATCTTGCACCAATGTTAACTTTCAGAGAAACTGTATGAAAAGAGTTTAATGTTTTCTATCTTTGCGAGCCTAAGCAAAATAGTGTTTAACCGAAAACCCAGGATACGTGGTTGTTTATGATGACAGTTCTACAGCAACTGTAACACATGGGAGATAATCGCAAAACTTAGCTTTACGTGGTTTTTTTTGTTGTTTTTTTCAAATAGTTTATTTCGCGATGCAGTTATGTTCGAGCCTATTTCCTAATTTGACACCTCATTCAACCTATACAGTACCATCATATATTTTATTATAACCATTTTCACATTGCGAATAGAACCACATCCCATCGATATCACAAAGACAAGTTTCAAGCGCAAATCGGTATAGAATGCGTTCGCCGGTGCCAGGTCTAATTTGTCAAGCCAATATCGCAGGCCTATAACTAGTCAAATTGATCTTCGGATTACATAGTCGAGTAGCGAGAGCGGTGCATCAATGGAAGAATTACAGAAATTCAAAACTCTCATCAAGATGGAGGATGCTAGTTCCCTTAGGTATTACGAACACCCAACGTGTGACGCATTTGTCAGCGAATATGATGTGTTGCGCAACGGTATATTCGAATGACCTCAGTAATTTATAGAAGACAACAATATGTCAGTAGTAGTATGTGGCACGCTGTTTTCAACAATGATACTCTAGGGTCTAACGCGAATTTAACATGGGAATGAGGCAATGAAGACTAACAAAAATGTAACATGGGATGACACTTTTGAGCATAATGGAAATGTAACATGTGAATGACACTTTTGGGCCTAATGGAAATGTAACATGTAAATGACACTTTTGAGCACGATGAAAATTTAACATAGGAAAGACACTTTTGGACACAATGGAAATGTAACATGGGAATGGCACTTTTGGGCATAATGGAATTTTAACACGAGAATGATCCTATAGAGAATAGGGGAAAATTGACATGCGAATAAACTTATGGGCAGAAGGGAAATTAAACATACAAACGGAACAGTTAAAATGTCCATGGGTTAAACCTTATGGCATAGTGTGGGGACAATGGGGAAATGAAAAAAAAAATGTTAAAAATGTCTATATCTTTAGCAATATGGGTGTTTATACGGACAATAGGAATTTAACATTATGGTTGGCTTCCGTTAGTCTTTAGAGACGATGGAAATGCGCCCATGAAAGGTGTCCTAGTTTGTAGCTGTGCAGCGTCTTCTGTGACTATAAAGTCCCATACGGGAGTGGCGATCCTTGCTACAGTTGCTACACTTGAAGTATGAATCAGGTCTTGGTTGGAACTGCATCCTCTTCCTCTGAGATCTTTTCTCATCAGCGAGCTGTCGTAACTTTTCCTCGCTGGCTTTCAAAACCTGTGTGCAGAGCATGTCGCCAGCTGGACTTATCGAGGGCAAGCTCTTCCCAGGTGTTGACCTCTATTCCAAGAGCTTTCATATCCTGCTTGCAGAGATCCTTGAAGCGAAGATGTGGCCGTCCTATTGATCTTCTACCCGAGGAAAGCTTTGAGTAGTGAAGGTCTTTGGGGATCCGTCCATCATCCATTCGATGCACATGGCCCAGCCATCTGATGCGACGTTGGCGGAGGAATGTGACCATGCTGGGAATTTTGGCCTGTTGAAGCACCTCGTTGTTTGTCACACGATCGCTCCAGGTGATCCAGAGTATGCGACGGAGACAACGCATGTGAAAGGCACTCAGTCGTTTCTCCTGTGAGGCGTACAGGGTCCAAGTTTCGCTGGCATACAGGAGAGTGCTAAGCACGCAGGCATGGTACACGGAGATCTTAGTGTTTAATGTCAGCTTGCTGTTGTTCCACACTCTCTTCGACAATCTAGAGAGAGTTGTTGACGCCTTTCCAATCCGCTTGTTGAGCTCGGCATCGAGTGAGAGGTTGTTGGTGATAGTAGAGCCAAGGTAAGTGAACTCACTGACTACTTCTAGTTTGTAGTTGTTAATGGTTATGCTGGGAGGGAGGGTCTGCGTCCTGAGCCATCACGTTGGTTTTCTTTAGGCTGATGGTCAACCCGAATTCATCACATGCTTTAGCAAAGCGGTCCATCAGGCGTTGTAGTTCAGCTTCTGTGTGAGTGACTATAGCAGCAGCATCTGCAAAGAGCATGTCCCTAATGGTTGCTTTCCTTACTTTGCTCATTGCCTGCAGTCGTGCCAGGTTGAACAGTCTGCCGTTTGAACACGTGTAGATCCCTTCTGTGGACGTCCCAAAGGCGTACTTAAGCAGGACAGCGAAGAAGATGCCAAAGAGTGTGGGGGCAAGGACACAGCCTTGTTTCACTCCGCTGTGGATATTGAATGGTTCGGACGATGAGCCATCATACTGCACTGTGCCTTTCATGTCTTCATGGAAGGACTGGACCATGCTTAACAGCTTTGGAGGGCATCCAATCTTCGTCAGGATTTTGAAGAGTTCGTCTCTGCTGACCAGATCAAATGCTTTGGTGAGGTCTATAAAAGCCAGGAAGAGGGGTCTGTGTTGTTCCCTGCATTTCTCCTGCAGTTGCCAGATGGAGAAGATCATGTCGCTTGTGGACCTCTCTGCGCGGAACCCACACTAAGACTCTGGATACACTCTGTCGGCAAGCGTATGCAGTCTGTTCAGGATGACTCTAGCGAAGACTTTACCCACGATGCTGAGAAGTGATATGCCCCTGTAGTTGTTGTAGTCACTTCTGTCGCCCTTGTTCTTATACAGGGTTATGATGTTGGTGTCTCTTATGTCCTGAGGCACTGCACCTTCATCCCATCACTGGCAGAGAAGATCATTAAGGTGTGTGAACAGCACACTGCCGGCACACTTGATGACTTCTGCTGGGATGCCATCCTTTCCTGGGGCTTTACCTGTGGTCAGTTTCTCTAATGTCAGCTTTAGTTCTGTCTCAGTAGGTTTCTCATCCAGTTTGGTCAAACAAGGAAGGTTTTCAATGGCGTTGAGGGCATTGTTGGTCACGTTGTTTTCTCTGGAATACAGTTCGAAGTATTACTCCACCCAGTGCTCCATCTGTTTGCCCTTGTCATAAATGATATATCCTGCAGAAGACTTCAGTGGAGCTATCACTTTCTTCGTTGGACCTATTGCTTTATGCCATTATACATGCCTCTGACGTTTCCATTGTCTACTGCTGACTGGATGCTCTGTCAGAGTAGAAGCCAGTATTCATTAGCGCATTGCCGTGCTAACCTCTGCACTTTGCTTCTGGTAGACCTATATGCATGTAGTGTCCTCTCGCAAGGAGAACGCTTGAATTCCAGGTGGGCACTGCGACGTTCTTCTATTGCTGGCATGAGTGTGGCGGAATTGGCGTCAAATCAGTCATTGTTCTTTGTCTGCTTCTTACCAAAGATTCTTGTGGCTGCACTGTACACAGTATCTCTGATGTTGTCCCATCTCTCTTTGGCACTGCCGTAGGGAGGTTCTGAACTGAACGCCTTGGAGAGGGCGTAAGTGAATTCTTCAGCCTTGTCTGGATATGACGTCTTGCTCACATCGATGTGTGGTTTACCCACTTGCCTAGAGTGGTGGATCTTCTTTGGTTGAAGCTTAAATTTACAGCAGACTAGAGAGTGATCGGTGTCGCAGTCAGCGCTGTGGAATGTACGAGTAAGCTGCACACCCTTAATGGCTGAACGTCTTGTGATAATCAAGTCCAGCCGATGCCAGTGTTTGGATCGGGGATGCCTCCAAGACACTTTGTGCTGTGGTTTTGTCTGGAGATATGAATTGGTGATGCTGATGTTGTGGAACGAGCACATTTCTAGTAGATGTTGCCAGTTTTTATTCATCTTCCCAATGCCAAACTTGCCGAGACACAAAGCCCAGGAGTCGTGATCGACACCCACCCTAGCGTTGAAGTCGCCCAGTAATATCAAGTTCTCTTCCTTCGGAATTTTGTCGATGAGCGAGTAGAGCTGGAAAAACGCATCCTTGGTATTTGTGGTGGCACTGAGTGTGGGAGCGTAAATACTGATTAGATTAACTAGCCCGGTTGTTGTGTGGAGGCGAAGAGATAGTAGTCTTTCTTTTCTTTGTTGGCAGGGTTCTATCATAGTCAGCAGAGATTTTCTGACAGCAAAACCAACACCATACTCCCTAACTTCGTCTGAGCTCTTTCCTTGCCAGAAGAACGTGTAGTTCTTTTCTCTGAGGGACCAAGAATCTGGTAGCCGGTACTCTTGAAGTGAGGCGATATCGACATAGAGTCTTGCGAGTTCGTCGTTGATGACTTTAGTCTTTCGAACATCACTGATTGCCTGGAGATCATCTGAAAGCCCTGTCAGCATAGTCCGGACGTTCCAGGTACCTAGCTTGAGGATTGTTGATTTCCTTGTTTTTCTTTTGTTTTTTCTTGGTGCTGTAGTTGCAGCCCTCTTGTCAGGTACTCACGTATCTTAAACCCTGCGAACCCAGCAAGGCAGGCGAGCTGTGGCGGGACGGCACCTTATTGGCTGGGGGCTGCCTAGCTTGAGGCGGGCGATAGCTGTCCAATGAGATCTGTTGGTCTCTCCCACCGTCGGAAGCATCCCCTGGCGTCTAACTCTACGCCAATCGAGTGGTGACTTATAACCGGTAACTGTTGCTTCCCGTGTTGTGTCAACGCTGTGAAGTGAAACTTGAGTGTCCTCTCCAGGGCGCAAGCCTGGGCAAGGTTATATGGAGAATCAGCTGTTGCCCATGCAACTGACTCCCCCTCTCCACGCAGCTGATGGATCCAAGGGAAATGACAAGCCGATACGTCATGGCACCAGCGACGTCGCAGGAGTTGCCGAGATGTCACTAATGCAGTGACAAGTCGCCTTAGGGACTCCGTCTCCGGATTTTCTGTTGGGGTTTACTCCCTTAGCCTATCCCATGTAAGGGTATAGTCGCAAGGCAGCGAAGGTTTGAAGTCAGAGTTTACCTTCTCCTAGACGGGCTACCACCCAAGGTTAACGGGCCCCATCTGCCCGAAGCATCTGGTTTTGAGGCGCCAGAAACTTGCCTGCCATACCTTCTCCAGTTAGTTTAAACAGGTTCCGCCGGGCTTAGTAGTTAAGCCACCCGTGAAGGCCTGGAGCTGGACTTGGTTGTCAGAGGCTATCACAGACGCAAGCCATTGGGGGATTTCTAAGGGTAGTGGGTGCTTATCTTCCACAACCGCCCCCGGCGATAACAACCCTTGGGATTTAATATTTTCCGCAATTTTTAATATTTATAGGGACAAGCAGAAATGTAAAGTTAAAACTACACTTACTATCGAACACTGTTTATAGTTAACAGTTTTCAGTGATTTACTATTCATTACGCTGACATATCCATTGTGGGTTTTAGAATTATCAATACCGTATTCATTTTTCCGTCCAAATTAATTCTCTCTCTAAAAGTGACTATATTGTCGCGATATAAAGATATTTGCAAAAAGTGTATCGCAATGTCAATGCTTTATGTGGCAGATTTAATTCTTCAGTTCGTTCCAAACTTATGTTTTCCCATCTCAACTTTCGAATGACTTGTAAGTCAATGACCAGAAGTGACATCTGTTGTGGCAATGCTATTTTTACAGACTAAAATTGAATGAATGTATTCTCTTAAGTAGATGCGGTCCATCTCTTTCTCATTATTTTGGATGATATCGACGACAATTTCTCCATCAAGGAGGCATCGATCCTTTGAAGTAAGTATCGACCATTGCCAAAACATGTGCGTAAGTGTATCAAAAGAAATTCCTGCCCAAATCAAACCAGCCATCACACAATCTCAATCCAATCAAACTGTCAGCCGTCCTGACAAGACAAGTCTTTTGCGTTAGTTACGTTACTTAAGAGAAGGGAAAAACAAGTGGATACAACACGCTAGAAACCGCAGTGAAGAAAAGATTAGATCTCATTCTGTGGATAGTTGGGATTTAGAAATCCCACAGACCGTAAAAAAAAAATCGTGGATGTTTATTTCATGGACGCTACATGATGCCCCAGTGCTAGACATCACTATAAACTTCCATACTGCAGACATCGTAGCGATATGACTGAGAAATCGTTAAAGCTACGTTAAAAATCATAATCACATCACATCTTATTTTTTTCTTCTTTTTTTTTGTTCTCCAACAATCAAAATTTGGAATATTTTGATTTCTATGGAAAACCTCCTCTGGAACACGGTATTATTTGCTTTATGAGAAGAAATGCTGTATCGACTTGATTCAATAACGAGAGATTACAAGGATCAAATTCAATAACGTGTGGGTGATGTATTTATTTTATTCATCAAAGTCTTTGGATTTCCCTCAAAATATGTACTGACTTGTTCTGGAAATCAATACTCTAGAAAAGACAAATATAAAACAGTAGTACTGTGAACATTGTGTCATGCTTTTTTCTTTCGAGCAAAAATGGTGGCATAGTGGTTAATAGCGTTCGACGAGAATGCGGGAGGTCTCAGGTTCGAACCAAAGACTTATAAAAATGGTACTAACAGCTGCCTCGCTAGACACTTAGCAATAAGAGATTAGCGTTAGGACTAGTCGGTCTGGTGTCAAAATAATGAGACTGGTTGGGACATCGTGATTCATGTATGCGACATGATGTCCCAGTGCTAGACATCAATATAAACTGCCACACTGCAGACATCGAAGCGATATGACTGAAAAAAATGTTTAAACTACGTTAAAAATACAAACCATACAAACACACAGAAAATGTAGCGTGTATTGATGGCAAAATGACACTGCAACTAGATCACGAGAAATCTTGTCTTACTCCACAACGTTGTCCACCCTGTGAAATACATTCAACGTTAATAATTTTGTCACATGTACAGGAAGTGGAAGCGACTAACTGTAATCTTCCATCTTCATTCATTCGTTAATATCTCTCTCTCTCTCTCTCTCTCTCTCTCTCTCTCTCTCTCACACACACACACACACACACACACACAAACACACACACGTTTGGCACAACAATTTCCATTCTAAACAACGTTTCAAAGTTTGTAAAGAAATGAACCGACAATGGATAAAATCAGTCAGCGTACTAATTCTATGGATGCTTAAAAAAGCAACGGTACCGTAATGCACTTCTTGGCAATGCTTTTATCAAGCGACAATGCGTAGCTGCATTTAGTATAAGAATTATATCTAGGACGGTAAAATGCCAGTTAAAAACTCCACCTGACTCAATACAGGATTATATATCTGTCGTAACATACACTGTAAAAGCAATCTGATATTTAGATTTTAACATGAATTTTACGGCCTAAATTAAAAAAATATATATATACACAAACTAGTTAGTGAAATCCTCTTGATTGGTTCTTGCACTATATCCCCATTGTGGTTACTTGGGGTTTATGTAGTTCTCTAAAAGTGTCTTATTATTGTTGCAAGAGTATTTAATCTTCAAATGCCCTCTTTCTGAGCTCATGCTCTCCCTTTTATACTGCAATTAGGCACCTCTCCTTCAGTAAATCTACTTCTGTCATGGGTAGACAGAGGTTATAGCCAATGTGTACAAGATTTATGAAACAAAAAAAAAAAAAAAAAAACAAGAAAAAAAAAGGTCATGACCTCTGTCATATCAATGCCATGTTTATCAGTACAGATTAAAACAAATCTGAAAATAGTATGCTACAAATACAACCTGTTTCATATTTGCTTTGAGTAATTATAATCATTTTTTAAAAAATGAACTTGAATACAAGAGAGTTTTGTTACCTTAGCTTTCAACTGACACGTTTGGAATAAATAAAAACCAAGAGAATAAGAAACACACAGTGCTTGAAATTATCGAAGGCAGCTTCTTTTTTATCGAGATTTAAACAAATTTTAACATTCTGTAGCTGTATGCCTGAGAATGAGAAATTTGGACAGACCATAAAAAATAAATACGATGAAAATAACTGGAAGGATTGCCAGCTAGTGTACTTTAAATATATGTCATATTAATGAACTCTTCCCCGTTAATTTTGAAAACTACAAATTTCATTTTAGTTTTGTTTGCAAATTGCATTGGCGTATTTAGTATTTATCAAATTTGGTTTTATTTTACCATAAAGTAGTCAGCCAAAATTATAATTTCTATGTCACTACTATACAGTATTGAGAAAGATGGATTGGCCATTATGAAATGTGACTTCAAGTCATGATAACTGGTCCAAAATATAAAAGAAAAAAAAACTGAATATAACTATAGAGCAACTCTAAAGCCGAAGAAAAAAAATGAAGTTTATGAAGAAGGCAATCGATTTAATTAAAGAACATATACCGTCATTTCCAGATTATTTCTGCTTTTATTAGGCGAAAGAGATAGCATTGTCAGATCATGAGATGCTTGTAATAAGTATGCGCTATAAACATCACATACGTTATATATTTAAATAAATAAAAGCTGCTATTCGTGCTTGGAATGTATTTGTGCTTATTTTCACAACGGCCAATCATTTATAGGTAATTTATATTGACCTCGAAAGTTATGAGTCATAGGAATAGATGGTGAAGGTAGGTAGGTACGTAGGTATGCATGCATGTATGTATGTATGTAGGTAGGTAGGTAGGTAGGTATGTAGGTATGTATGTATGTATGTATGTATGTATGTATGTATGTATGTATGTATGTATGTATGTATGTATGTATGTATGTATGTATGTATGTATGTATGTATGTATGTATGTATGTATGTATGCTTTCACTGAACTGCTTTTAATTTTATACTATTAAAAACAGAGCCTCACAAGTGTAAACTTTATCAAAAACATGAACCGCTTTATGCAGGACAGAATCCGGTCCTCCTCAATATTTTGAAGTTAAAATATCCGGAAACAAAATGTATTTTTTGTTGTTTTCTTGGCGAATATGAAACTAAATTGGATTACACCTAAAATGGAATCATTATACACGGTTTCACGTAAATTATTATATTTCTGCAGAATAAATATCATTTCTGACAAAACATTATTGTGATCCTTTGTAACAGTTTGAAACACTGACAGTGTACATACGTCTCAGCCAAAACATATCCTCCGACTTTCCTCATGCTTGCCGAAGCGTAAAATAAGTTGTCGGTCATGATCCACTGATAGTCACTATAACTACAGATAACAGAATACTGAATATAAATCATTTTATTTATTACGCATCGGTACAAACCTATAATAACCGTAATAATCGAAAATCACGATGGAAAATGGCTTGTCACGTATGACGATCTGATGCAAAACAGGTATGTATTATACAAAAGTGGAATTCGCTTGCATTAAAACTATGTCTAAACAAACACAACGCAAAGATAAACGAATAAATGAAGAAGCAATCGAACTTTGCTTCATTGTTTTTTCTTGCAGACCACTTCTCTATAAAAGTTTTAAAGGCATAGTTTAGATCCACGAAGGTCGCCATCTTTAAAGCAGAACTAATATCGGATGCAAGCGTAAATTTGATTGGTTTAAATGTTCCCCAAATTCTATGCTTTACTGCCGGTAAAAGTTCAGCCGAATGCTCACTAGAACCTGGCCCGTATTGTAATGTTCCCAAATCTTTAATACGAAGCGAAATAAGAAGAGTTGCAAGCTTAGTATTGAATAATGAGATGCAATAACCTAATGATAATAATAAAAAAAAATAATTTCTCGGGTTGCTCCTACGACCCGTTCTGACACTTGAACCAAAATTAAAGAGATAAGGTGAGTAACCTCGAAATACTGGGTTCCACACCTGACACTTGATCTCTGGCTGCTATTTCCGTCCGTAGAATGGTACGGACTACATCCGTCCATGAAGGCACTCTCGGGATCAACTCTCAGAATCATTGCCCATTGGAAGAATTACATATGTATGGGCGAAATTCACACATTTGTAATTCCATGAATGTGAACTTCGTAACATCATAAGCGAAGAGCGCCTTCATGGCACACACAAGTCAAAGACGAAAGTTGATTGACTCAAAGGTTACTAAAAAAATGATTGTAATGCAATCATTTCGATTTAAAAACAATTGAGGTAAATACTGAGATTACACTAATTTTTTAATTCCTGAAAAATGTAATTAATAGCTTTTGAGAGAGTCGGTTTTTGCCACTGACTTTGTGCCACAAAGGAGCTCCTCACTTAGCGAGAGAGGAATTTTGTATTCATAGAATCAACAGTGGATTGTTGCAAACACGCATCTGTCTTAATGGAATAGGATTCTGGGAGTTTATTCTAGTGAATGATAAGTAGAAATTTATCTTTGTATTTACCTCTGTATTCAAACTGATGAAGAAACGCACAAGATAATTGCATATCGCAGTAAATATAGGTAATCCGTAAGCATGCGTAACTTTGTCGGACTAGATAAAAAGGCTCACTTTTCAGAGTAAGTAAACTTAGTTAGAACCAGCACAGAAAGGTAAACGACTGACTTGACTAGACAAGCATATCAGCAGTTAAATAAACCATGAATTATTTCTTAAATTATGTCTACTGAAATTGAAAAGAAAATAAAGAAAACTAATTCAGAATTGCTTTCATTACACCAAATACGCACCATGTGTACAAACACATGCACGACATTCTGAGTATTTGCTGAAAGAAACAAGTTCTTTTGTAAAATATTTTTTTAAAAAAAAGTTATTTTATCCAGATTTACAAATGAATTCTGTATGACTTAAATGATGATAAATTTTGGAAGGAGCTATTGCTCAATCACATCTCAACTGTGCAAGAGTTCGAGCCTCGAATAGACCGATGCGAGTATGTGAGAAGGCATGTCCCGTGAGTCTGTCATTCGCATTGGAGTCTTTCTGGATTCTTCCGCCATTCAATATACTGTCCGCCATGCATAACATGTCGTGCGCTGAAATATGGCATTAAATCCCGCAAAATAAAACAAAAATAAATTTGGTGGTTCGAGACAAATATTGAAAACGTTTGTGACTGCTGCGTTGGTACATTTTTTGTCTTCAGTATATTAAAATGACGGCTTTGCTTAATCTTTTCATCCAAACAATTCTTGGGTTGGGTTGATCTGGCTAATAATAAACAAATATCTATTATCTCTCTGATTCTCTAGCACGTTTGTACAAATTACACAAGACGAATTCATATTGATCAGCAATTATTTATGATATGGCACCTCAAACGCTAGTAATATCTATTACTATTAAACAGGATGTTAGCATTAACCAATACTTGCGAATTGTCGGTATTGGATCATAAACAAGAGTCTCTAGCAACGCGCAACTATCTGAAAAGAATGTTAAGGAATTAAAGATAAGACGCTTTCTACTTTTTAATTCCTAAATGTTGAAACCATTTTTAATATTCTTCAGTGACAAGAGTTTTAATTTAGCCATTGCGGCAACTATATTCGATGCACGAAGAGCACCATTTTCACATTTTAAAAAAATAGACACAAGTAGAAGACGTTTAGTGAAGATACCATATTGATATGACTGTCTATTCTAAGAACTTATGATAACAGTTTTAAAAATGTTAAGCATCGCAGTCACATTTGAGATCAGATTGGCATCGTTTTCATTCAGTGCCAACTAGATACCATAATTAGTCTTCTGGTGATATCCCATGTCACTATGTCGTTCCATTTTGGATCATTATCTAAAAAAAACAGATTTTCAAGATGGCTGCCATATAGGTAGGTCACAATGGATGTCAGGTCGGCATAATTTTCATTGAGTTTCAACTAAACATCATAATTAAGTGTTATCTTGGATCCCAATGTTGATATGACTTTCCATCACGGATCAGCAGCAAAAAATATACAAGATGGCCGCTGTTACGGCCATTTCAAATTTCATATCTATAGTGTTTATTTAAGGCTACAGGGGTACCATAACAAGTTATCTCCTAAATACCCTATGTTGATATGACTTTCATCCTGATAGAGTATCAATAACAAAATTTTCAACATGGATGAAGTGATTGTCATACTGTATTTCAAATCAGCAAAGTTTCATTTAGGACAAGCTAGACATCATACTATTTTTTTGTCTAACTGAACATCCTATTGAAATGGAGTAGGGATACCAAGATTTTCATGATAGTAGATGTTGTGTTCATATTGGATGTCTAGACGGCACCATCTTAATTTTGGAACAACTACATATCATAATATGAAAAAACGATGCCAAGATGACTTCCCATTCAAGAGAAGTAGTGGCAAGACTTTACGTTCAGAAGAAGTAACGATAACAAGGTTTTCAATATGGATAAAGCAGCAGCCGCACTGAGCATTAGATCTGAACCATTTGCAATCTGTACCAAGCAAGAATCGTCTTTTATTGCAAGCTCAACATTAATATTAACATCCATTCAGAAAAAAAGCGATAGCAATATTTCCAAGATGGTTGCTTTGGCACACATATCGGTTGTTTCAAAATCACAATTATCAATTTTTATGTAAGTCATATATATATATATATATATATATATATATATATATATATATATATATATATATATATATATATATATATATATATATATATATATACACACACACAGATAGACAGACAGAGATGTGTGTGTTTGTGTGTGTGCCGTATGCCGGCAATCCTCTAAGTGTTTTGGGAGGAGTAGCGATTTGAAACACATGTTATCGGACAGACGGACGTCGAACGATGTGCAACAGGCCATCCTAAGAGCTCTTCTGGTCACTGACCAGTATAACTAATAAGTGACAACAAAATACACCATATTCCAAACTATAATAATGACCTACACCAGGCACAAAATCAGACATATGTTGACAATTTTGATCTATGAATGATTACCAGGGGCAGATCAATGAATGGGGCAAGGGATCCGTGGGAAGAAACACCTATTGAGGGATGAGGAGAGAAGTCCCAAGAAGGTGCTGCGTTGTAAGCATTTTCAGGGCATACTTTTAACCATCAAACTGTAGAAAATTCTGCCTCTACGAAACGCTCCGGTAGTTTGGCGTTGTGCCAGATTGGCGGCGTGCAAAACACACCAACCTCTTTCACTACGGTTCGTTGCTAGGGAATGACCTCCGCGGTGTGATTTACCCAGTGTGGATAGATAGAAAGAAGAATGCAGATCACTGAACAAGTATATTGAAGAAATAAACACGACGAGCCCCCTTTCAATGAACAAATATAAAATTTAATCAGTTTATCAACAGAATTTAAAATGAAAAGAAACCAATGACTTAGTTACAAAAGAAGGAAAAATGGTACTAACATGTACTCAAATAAAAAAGACAATACAAGTTTCTTTAAATGTAAAATTACTTTCCACGTTAATATACTATCTTCATTGCCAATGAGATGTGACCTTTGAGTGCAACGATGAGAGACTTCATCACCTATTTTATGCGGACATCAAGACTTCCTTTCGTCCCTGCTCTGCCGATCTGTGTCTAGTTGTTTCGTCTTGGACTCTTGTCCGTCGAACTCTGACTTAACAATCGTCTCTGGACTTAGATTTCTGCGTAGAATTTGTTCTGTTCCTGTGATTGTTCAGGGATTTCTCATGTGAATCCAGGAAAGCTGTTTCTTTTTATAAATAAAAATGTCTCGCAATAGACAATAGGTCACATTCCCAAGTATATTTATATTTTTACATTAATTCGGCTCAGAAAACAAAAGGCATAAATTCTGCCGCAGTAACTCATTGCTCCTTAACTGTTATGTTTACATAAACGGTCAATGCTTGTCCTGACCTTAATTCGGGTCACGCTAGGGATGGTCAAGTAAATTCAACTCAGCCGTATGAACCCGTATGTACCCCCCCTTGACTTCTTACTCTGTTAAGTTACATATGGCTTAGACCTCCAGATCTAACTATTCTAAAATAGTTTACTCGACCAATTAAATATTACAAACTAGCATATAGATATACACTTAAGTGATCAATTAAATATTACAAACTAGTATATGGTATACATGTAATGTTAGGTCATACTCATTCTAAACAGAGTTAATCCATAAACTATGAAACATTACCCATCATTCCTTAAGCTTAATTCATTTAAATTCCTAATCACTCCTATGTATTCAAGATTCAATTACATGCAATCTTTTCAACTAATCTAATGAAATTTTAATTACATTCAATCTTGCCAATTCTCCAAATGAATTGATAATTAGGAAATCAAAGAATAAAATGTCATGACTAGCATTTCACTAAAATCCTGCAAAATGAAATCATACATACATACATCATATCAAGAATACATTTGAAATAGATCAACAAATGAAATAACATATTAAAATCGGGAAACTAAGATTGCGTACCTTTTGCCGTTTCTTTTATTCGTATCCACGAATCTCACGTATAGTCTGTCTCCTAACTGAGACAACTATCTGGCCCCTTACTCTATAATGAAGACGTACTTTTTACGAATTCAAAATGTAGAGTTTGCCTACTTGCTGGGACAAACTCTCGCTTCACTGCCAAATCACGAGATAACGTCTCACACGATCCCGGAATCATTTAACTTCCCTTGCGAAAGACTAAAGATTGCTGAATTTTCCTAAAGTAAAACCTTTAATTTCTTACAGAGTTACCCATAAATCCATATTAACCAATCGGAATAGACTGTTTCCTAAACCTGTTCGTAGAATTTTTGGATTGACAAGAAAACTAAACAACTAATCATGCCGTAATTAATCATTACTTTGAACTATCATCTATAGCCAGCTGCTGCCTTTAACCCTGCCGATTTTGGGGAAAGGTCTTATGTCATTCTCTTGTACCATAGCATCTGACTCGGTCATGTTACGTCGACTAGAACGAATTCCATTTTGACGTTCAGAGATGAAATGAAAAATAATCATCTAACTATATCTAGCCCTTTCTACTTTAATTAAGTTGACTTTGATACAATTCCTTTAAACAAAGCTTCTAAGAGTTTTCAAAAATTCGACACATCACAGGCGTTCATTATTAATTGGGGCTGGTAAGGAAGAAACGTTACCCCCCTCCTAGACACACACACATAGACACACACAGTTCCTGCTTATATGGCGCTATGAAGCCCATAGCAAATATGTTGTCAATCATAATAGAATGGTCTACTTAGCATGGTAGTATTGGTGATGCCAGACAAATCTTGGGTGGTCAAATAATTTCGCAAGCTGAACGGAACAAAATCATTGGTCATTTAATGTGTTTTAGTTTGGAACATTTTCCGATGGTGTTCCCGTTGTCAAATCACTTTAGTAGTCTGCATGTTTAAGGCAAACTCAGCGTGCTAGTAGACTCCTTGTCAAATATAGCCAACACTGCATTCTATGCGTATGCCCTTCAATCTGGGTTTCTGCCGCTATCAGCCATCCGATAATAACGATATATTAGTTAGCCTCGGATGAATATACAAACTCCCCATTTTCATGCCGATAGTCAATGATCCAGTGTCTTGAGCTGTGGATAATTCCTCGATCCGTTGGGATGGGGGTCTTCATTTGCGCGTGTCCCACAGCGATACCATAAAAGATAATGAATGACAATTGCCACATTATTCTGATACTCTCCCTTGTTTTTGGACAATAATTTAGTTAACGATCTTCTCGCTCTGACGACTGAATTACCTGGGGAAATTAAGTCGATTTCTGCCTAACATGCAACCTAAGGTGAATTGCTTTCTTCTCTTTCGTGATAAAGAGTCTTCAAGAAAGCCCTTTGTAGCAAAGTATTGTAAAAGAAGTGAGTCTTACCAAAGGTCTTCAGAGAATATAAAAATTCACAAGGCCTTCCAATTACAAAGCAAACAAGGTCTTCAGTGAAACACAAAAATTGACATGGCCTTCCAAATGCAAAGCAGACAAGATAAAACAAGACATTTCAGCTGAAAATATTTTCTTGTATACCAACGATATGTAAGGCATGTCCATTTTTAGCACACTGTATGGGGGCAAAAGCTGTGGTCATCTTTCGCTTGGAAAGAGTTAAGAAAAATATTAAAAGGGTTATTTTCAGCTGTTAAAAAGTTAAAGACACCACATACCTAATTCTCTTCATTTTGCAAGAGTCAGCATGTTCTTAATACTTAATAAAGGGACGCGCGAGCATAGCGGACACCTGTTTACAGAGATTACTCGGTCATAGCTGACATTATTGGGAGTGAATACCAGCTCATAGCAGACAAATAGATCCGGGATCTAAATGGCAAATGATTGACATAAACACAAATTACTTAACTGACTGTTACGTGCACTGAAAAGAAATTAAATTTTTCTTATGTGTTTCCATACCAATAAATACCGCTGATATAAATTGTTTTCGTAACACAAACATGCAATATGGTAAATATATCTTAAAATGAAAACTTAAATACCGAATGCATAAATATTAAATCAAGTGAGAACAAGTTACAATCCTTTTATATAAATCTTCAAACAAGAAAAGAAGAAGGATGAACACAAAATGAAAATAACGAAAAAACCTTGAGATTCATTTGTATAAATCTTTCAATTACTTTTAACCGTTTATTACGATGGTCATCATTGAGCAGCTAAACAGTTTGGTTTTCTGTTGTCTTTTTTTCTATTTAGCTTTAACCATTACGCTTACGTATAGACCCAATGAAAAAAAGGGGAGCAAGCTGAGTATATAAATTCGAGTATTTGTATCAAATAACCAGACGTATTAACATAATGAACGGAGGTGAATATAACATATCACCACATGACAGGAAATACAAGATGGGTGTTTGTTAGGATAAAATATAACAAATAAAGGTGATAATTCTTTCTTTTTATTATGGAATCAGTTTTAAATATTCTCTTTAAAAATCGTTTGCTACCAAAAATATAGTTTGATTTGAAACATTGATTGGTTGAAACGATCTCTAGAAAAAAGAACATTATTAAAATTGAGAATGAATTTGACATATTTCTAATGGTGCATTTGATGTTTTTTTTTTAATCATGAAAGAGTGGTATTGATGTTTGCATCACAAAGCATAATACAGCTGAAATTCTATCAAACATGAATTAGAAAGGCATGTTCACATGCTCATGTTTCAACATGTTGGTCCTAATGGCTATAAAGACAGATGGTACTATTAACGTTGAACAAAATATGTTTAAAGATTGGTGTCATCGCAGACTTAATGTTTCAGAAATGGTAATCATTTAAATAAATGAATGATATACCACCTATTGAGATTTCTTGGTGATATTTTTTGTGTAGGTTTGAGTCGAGGTTCGACCAACGTGGGTGTCTGAAAAAGCTAGCAGTGATTTCCCATACGTTGGTAGTTCTTCCCGGGGTCACCTTTAGTTCTTCATCCGCCAAATATAATGGCCGCCATGTATACCTTGTTATGTGGTGATATATGATATTAAACCCACAAATTTGAATGTGACAGATATAACATGAATAATGCAGATGAGAAAAAAGGGCATTTACAATTTTTTAAAAAATACCAGCGTGACAAGTGGATTTGAAATAATTACAAAAGTTGAAGGATGACAATAGGTAAACAACACCTCAACAACGTTACGAAATCAACAAAAAACTGATAAATCTGATAAATATTTTGAGACGCCTGTTATTCAAAACAAAACTTGCGTGAAATAAGGAAGGATGTTACAAATGCATTGAAAAGAGATAATATAACAAAAGCGGAATGCTAACTATGGTATAGTGGACAAAAAATAATTGGTTTACGAGATAATGAAAATGTTAACCGATAATCAAACAAATTAAAAGACTACTTCTCAAGTTGATAAGTTACTTCAGTCATCTGCCAATTTTCTGAAAAATCAGATACAGTAATCCAACTATAAACACTCCCATCTTCCTAATAAAAAAATTTTCCACGCATCATTTCAACATATCTCTACAAGCATCTAATGCGTAAAACCATCATCTATTAAACCAAATTCCATCAATGGGGAGAAAGCTTGGAGTTATTTAGAAACCAAAGGTTAAATGGCAATTACTTCTTTTACAGTAGGACAGAAACCAACAAAATTTTTCGATACTGACGAACATTCATCTGTAATTTGATTTTTGCGGGTTTTTTTTTTAAAGTATCTTTAATTGCGTTGATAAAATCCAAGCACAATCTTGTGATCCAGAGTAAAAATGGAGAAATCAATTTTGGAATTTCTACTGTATCAATATTTGATTATGGATCTATCGACAACTTAAGCAACTTCTGCAAAATCAAAATATGCAACTATCAGCAATTAATACAGCATGGTAAATGGCATTTGTCCTATTTATCATTTTCTTTACATTCAACATTTATTTCTTGGTAAATGCTATGTTATTTATGAGCTGGAAAGACATACAACACTTTGGGGATCGGCTTCTATCTTCATCTTATGCAAATAATCGTTAACAACCCAGTTAAAATATCTTTTCTCTTTGAGCAAATTAATAAACTATTTAAAACGGTTATAGAACCAATTATGAAATATATCTTGTATGAACTTCGGGAAACTTTATTATTTCTGTCATGTCTTCTTGTTTTTTCTTTAAAATTTCAAGTTTGACTATATTTTTCTAGTGAACGTTTGTAATGCAGCTATTAAAGCGCACGAGGCGTTTTACCACCAAATTCACATCGCTGTGGCAGTGGCATAATTCTTCCGCATGAAAGAACCATGGTTATTCGGCGGAAACCATGATTTCTGTTGTTTTTTTTCAGTCATGGTGATCGTGACATTTGACCTTAAAATTAACAGTTTTTTTATATATTCCAAGTTGATTTATTTAAACATATTTTATTAAAACAATAACATACAATGGTAAGAGTATGAGATGTAGAACTATTGGCATTTTGCTGAAATAACTTTTCTTCCGTCAGTCACATTAGCATCGATTCTCACAACTGTCACGTGGCTCTAATAAAGTGTGGCATTTCATTAAAACTTATCAATGTCGTTCGCAATCCGGTTGTCAGTGGATTCAGTGCCTTCATCTTTGTTAGTCATCGGTCATCACACTATGAGCCAACGTACTCGGGACAAAAAAGCTGCTCCAATGAGAAAAGCTGCAGTTGAAATTTCAATGTCGTAAGTGGAGAATTCCAATTTCACAAGAGTCATATTGTTGGTCTTAAAAGTTCCATTTCATATTTCCAGTTTTGTTTCTTTATCTATTATATTACAAAGCAGTAGTTAAAATTTCAACGCTGTGTGTCGAGAATTCCAGTGTCACACCGTGAATAAAATTGCGTTGAAAAGACCAGAGCAATACATCTTTCTATTTAGATCCATCTAGCGGAGTATCATTAATATCAACTAAGGTAGGTCACTATAATTATATTTTTACCCTTCAGTAAATTTGTCAAATAGTTGAGGTTTTTGTTACCTTTGTGAATTTGCGTACATTTCTAAACTCCCTTTGTGGATTCTCATCATTTATACATTCTTATCTTACCAGACATGAATCAATGTGGTTCTGAGACATTTCATTCAATAAAATGTTCACTAGCCCCTTTTACCTAGCGGTCAAGGCCGCATAAAATCTGCGTGGAGGTTTTAGTCAGTTCTTTTTCTTTAAATTAATTTAATAAAAAAATTCGTTAACGGATTCTCATCAAACTTGGTACTCATACTAATAAAACTAAAACAATCTATTCTGTGACATGCTTGCTCACTCCTATGACCTTAAAGATGAGGTCAGTCATAAAATGTTAATAAAATTTTGGGTATAGAACAATTTTGTTAAGGCTTTCTTTAATATTTTCTACATTTGCTTATTTTGTCGGAACCACTGGTTGACTTTTCTTCATATTGGGGTGAATCATTATGACTCTAAGATCGTTCTACGATACGTACTCTCGACCCTTTCATATCTGGGTTAGAGTCATTAAGAACATTTACAGTGAGGCTTTAAAGTTTTTGTTTCTTCATAAGCTTATCTTTGCTCAACACCATAAAGAAGTTTTGTTCATACATTGAATGAATTAACCTGAAGGTAGGACAATTAATACTGTAACATAATCGCTCCACCTTTGTATAATGAGGTCAACGCCATGCGTTTTGCGCCACTGTGTTGACTATAGTCTCAATAAGCAGGTCATAACCTTCTGGTATTCAGTTAGTTTCTCAGCGATAACAGGCATCATAAGCACCCCCACTTGATGTTGATATGTCTTGTCGAATACAACACGCTAGTACCAATTATGGCTATTAATGAAAGACTATAGCAAAGTTTTAACAAATAAATCAACGCACTAAAACTGTACACAGTAAATGTGCACATCCCCGTCTTACTTGAATACATTTTAACCTGCCTTCCCTCCTCACGCGGGCTATTTTAGAATGATCCATGACAGGATTTCATGACATGGCGCTCTATAGAAACGTATTTTTCATAGGGTTAAATTTAAAAAAAAAAAGAATTTCCCAGGTTTTCCTCATAGGTTATACTAGCTTTTTGAAAATGTCCTTGTATATCTTAGGTATTATCAACATAAATTGTATTTCTCTTTATTTTGGTGTATGACTGACGTATATTTTGAGTTATAGAGTATAGAGCTTGGTCTTGCTTCACTTGTGCATCTTCACAAACAAACTGCTAGCTCCGCTTCATTTTCACTTTCTGGACTTCAGAGTTAAGTTGTGAAGAAGTTTGGTAATTCATTCATTACACTTTCCGAAACTGATACAGGCTAGTCTGGCAAAATTAATTATTTTCCTTATTTTAATAACTGCTGAAGATAGTTTACTTTAGAATAATTCAGGCTGAATTTTTTAGTATGTGGGAGCAATCATGTGTGCTTAGATCATGTACAATTTCCTTAAGTATAATATCCAATCAAATTTTAGCCACACAGTACAAGAAGGTAACCTAGATGTATGCCAACATTAACTCCATTGTGCACATCGCAAATGCACCCCCCCCCATTACATTACACCTGTCACTCTCGGAAATTCATCATATATGTAGAGTGCCTCCTTTGCCCTTTTCTTTTGTGCGTCAGGCTGTTTTTTCCCTCACATTTTCCCAGCTGTTTATCCCAACGGTTTGCCCCTTGTTCTGCTTCAAAACGTCACTTTTATTCCTCACGAAGTCAGTGCATAAGCTCCATATAAACATTTTTTTTCTTCTAATTTTACAAATCAACCACTCCCTCTGAAGATTTCCTTATTCAATAACAACAATGGCAACAACAACAACAACAATAATAAACAGCAACAATTCAGAGGCGGATGGGGAGGCAATGCCGAACGAAATCCACGCCCGAAAAAAAAAGCACCAAGCAATAGGAACGTTTCCAATGGCAAGTGTTCTTTCCAGTTAAATGATTAAATTTATGTTCTGGACACTCTTAAAATATAGAGTGTCCTCTAAGCTAAACTTCTCAATCCGTCCCTGCCATTCATGATAAAATGAAATGCCATTTTGATTGTGATATACACGTTTTTAGTACCTTATTTAACGATAATCATGATGCCATTATTAGATCCTGGGGGCAACACTTTTGAAGCGCACAAGTTTTTTCTTACTAGAAGTGTGCGAAAAAGTAAAATTGTCTGCCACAAACAAACTAGAAAATTAATTCCATGTTTACAAGATTATGCAATAATCAATACAGTCATAGAACCGTCAATACTAATATGACACAACCAGAACTTATTCAATTACTTTAAAAAAGCTTCAAACATTGGTTCTTGATATTTTGGTGATGAAGCTTAGTTTTGCAAGGATATAAAAAAGGAAACTTGACATCTATGGTAGGCTAAAAGTATCCTGTAAACAAAACATTAGTATACTTATAAACAAACATACAAATGTATAGATGACGGAAAATATCAATACACCTAATAGGATTTAACACGTGGAATTGTAATTCTCGATATAATTTAAGGGACTTTTACCCACGCTGTGTAACAGCAGATCAAACCCAAGAACTCGTCATATGAAATGAAACATTCAACACAATTTGATTCAACATGTAAAGTTGGAATTTTGAACATACAACAGTGAAATTTCAATACTCAAGTGCAACTGAGCAGAATAAATATCAAATTGGATATATGAGATGGAACTTTAAATGCAAACAATTTGATTCAACATGTGAAATTGGAATTGTCGACATGTGTGATTTAAATTTCAACTGTTACTGTCTCCCTGGACCCTCTTATGGTAAACCCCTCTTCGCTGTAGTTGAGGTCCAGTGGCTGACAGTGTTTAAGGAAAACTAAACCTTACCTTAGCCTGGTATCCTGGCTAACCATCATACTCCACGCATGGCAGGCTGTGTTGAACGAGATACGGTGGAGAAATTCAAGATAACGGAAGTAATACAAAAATGCGTTGGTAGGCTGTGTTGAATGGGATACGGTGGAGAAATTCAAGATAACGGAAGTAATACAAAAATGCGTTGGTAGGCTGTGTTGAACGGGATACGGTGGAGAAATTCAAGATAACGGAAGTAATACAAAAATGCGTTGGTAGGCTGTGTTGAATGGGATATGGTGGAGAAATTCAAGATAACGGAAGTAATACAAAAATGCGTTGGTAGGCTGTGTTGAATGGGATATGGTGGAGAAATTCAAGATAACGGAAGTAATACAAAAATGCGTTGGTAATAAAAAAAAAAAAAAAAAACAAAACCAACTAGCATTGAATCAGTAATTTCCAGCTATATCGCTACCAGCTTTTACGTTGTATTAGTCACAACTAAGTCACTTAAAGCAGTACTGAATGATAACTATGGTAATCAGTCATTATGATCGAGTTGAGGGAGATGAGAAGAAATGAAAGGTACAGTGAGATTGCGAACTCATACCGTTGTGCATTTTGCGCGCGTGTGCGTGTTTGAGAAACTATATTTGAATGAAAGTTTGATCAGTTGTTTTTTTTTAACCGTTATCATACTTTAAATTTCAATATTTTGTAATAAAACGATTTCCAATTCTTTGTGCATACTTGTAATTTTAGAATTCAATAATGGAACAGATAACGGGCTCGGGTGGATGGAATTAGGTTCGTAATACAATAAATACCCATTTATGCGATGCAATTTTTGAAGAAAAATTTTAGTCAGAATCTTTGATAGCAAGAATTAACTAGTATATATGCAGTAAAGAAGGAATAACAATGATTAAATCCTCCAACGCCTGTTTAGTTCCAGCCCAGAAAGAAAAGATCATTCAGAGAGTTATGAAGCCATGCCAATATACCTGGCAGTAACAATATTTATCTGAGTTATATATTTTGGTAATATAAGAAGATTTTTGTTAATAAGTTTTGCCAGATGAGTGCTTATAATGATAATTTGTCGATCTGCAAAATTGTGCTAATGATTCAGGTAATTTGATTTTAATAACACAGAACAGGAAATTGCAAAATCACTATCATGCTCCTCATATCAGGTACTAGGCATTGATATCCATTATCTTTTTTATTTTATAAAAAAGTAGTTATTATAAATCATGACAACCCTAAGATTCCTGAATATTTGTTCAATTACACATTTCAAGTTATAAGCAAACAAGATTAAAACCTGGACACTTCCTTATAAACTTCACCTTACGTCTATGTATTACGAGTTCGTCAGTTTATAATTTACTTACCTAGCTTTACAATCATCTATATAAAATTATTTTCTACACAATAACTCTATCCTAGCGAACAAATTGTACTATCATTTTATCTTGAAGCAACTGTAACACGCACAATTCAACTTCGAGGATAGATGCCTAATGATCCAGAAAATGCAATGACGTCAAACCGTAGACCTTTTCGTGATAACTACCACGGCGGGACAGACATTATGCTTTTGAATAGGTATCATTCTAAATATACAAGTTTTATCTTTTCATGTCTAATTTAAGGTTTCATTCCTTTGATTCTATATGTATGCGCAAAATAGTGTGCTAAAAAAAAAATGAGCGAACAGTATGGATCAAATAATCGGCCCATATTGATACACAAATAAAACATGCCAAAAGAGCCAAACGTGCACTGTCATCTGTTTACTCTTTAATTTGGTCTTCGCTAATTTTTTTTACATATAAAATATATTTATTTTAATATATGAGCCACATGAACAGTTGAATATTTCTTTTCTGCAAGCCGTAACTGGGATGAAACCGTGCTAGATGTACTTTTTCAAGGCAATATTCTCTTTCAAATAGCCGATGGCCGTTCTGGAGACACAAAGATAAAACAAGTGACCTTTACGGCCAATTTTGTGCTAAGAATACATACGTACATACATACATACATACATACATACATACATACATACATACATACATACATACATACATACATACATACATACATACATACATACATACATACATACATACATACATACATACATACGCATAAATACATACATTCATGTACGTATATATATATATATATATATATATATATATATATATATATATATATATATATATATATATATATATATATATATATATATTGGTATGCGCAGATTGATCAAGAAGACACAGGTAGACAATCAGATTTATGCGGTTACAGTTGACTAGCATTTTCACTGCCACTTTTTAACGTTTTCTTCAACACGCTTAAAAAAACCAAGATTTGAATAATATTCCGTATAATTTTTAACATACAACGAAAATATAAAAAAAATTTGGAATTTTTTTTAGAAGTTTCGCACATGAATGTTTGAGACAAAATGACAAGAACAAAGAGAGAGAGAGAGAGAGAGAGAGAGAGAGAGAGAGAGAGAGAGAGAGAGAGAGAGAGAGAGAGAGAGAGAGAGAGAGAGAGAGAGAGAGAGAGAGAGAGAGACTAATTAATTGCGTCCTCTTTATTAGAGTTGGAGTATTGTTTGGCGGATGTGTGTTTTTGGTCTGTTTCTAGTCTTAACGCAGAAGAGCACTTCCTTCAATTGAATGTCTTTCTCATACTTATGCAAAAATATAATATAATAAATCAAAGCTGTACGCGTCACTTATCCCGCAAACAGAATAGTATACACATAGAATAGTTCATCTTCCAGAGTGTGGATACAACCTGACTCCTTTCAGATTTATTCGCTCAGCGCTTACTGATCAGTATGCACAGCACTCTACCTCTGAGCTCAGATGCTTCGTTCATAGTGAAAGCAAAACTATACCCGCCAACGGATACTATGCAGAAAGATGTAGTTCTTGTTTAATGATGGAACATAATAAAGAAATATACAGTTGTTGTTTCCTTTTGTATATATATATATATATATATATATATATATATATATATATATATATATATATATATATATATATATATATATATATATATATATATATATATATATATATGTACATGTATGTATGTATATATATATATGTATATACATGTATGTATGTATGTATGTATGTATATATATATATATATATATATATATATATATATATATATATATATATATATATATATATATATATATATATATATATATATATATATATATATACATACATACATACATACATACATACATACATACACAACGGTGAATCCACTGACTCCATTTCAAAACTGATAATGAATTGTGCCATTTTATACCATTATTGCACAAAGTTTTTTAGATTGTAAAATTTTTATTTTAATATTTAAAAATAAATTCTTAAATTATTTTCTTTTTATATTTTCGTACCGAGGTTTCAGTGGTAAATGGAAAATTTAAAACGGAAAATTGAGTTAAGTGTCATATATTGGATTGGTAAAAGATACTCAGAATCCAGAAAAAGAAAAAGGATATATGCTGAAAGAGTATACGTATGAAACACAGCTCGCAAAAGGGGATATAAGTCTCTAGTACCTGCTTCCAATGCAAGAGTACAGTTTAATTGCATTATCAAAGGCGTTGAATTCCAATACCACCATCTACCTGAATCAATGTGTTCTATTCAGTTAATTGTCAAGGGTTTATCTGGGTGGGTAACTGTTCTCTGAAATAAATGGACTATATGTTACATTATAATTCTTGTACCTGGTAAACTAGCTACACTAAATAACAGGAATGTCTTATTTGAATCAAAAATCATCTTCATGTATGTATGTATGTATGTATGTGTGTGTATGTATGTATGTATGTATGTATGTATGTATGTATGTATGTATGTATGTATGTATGTATGTATGTATGTATGTATGTATGTATGTATGTATGTTGTTGTTGGGCTTAACGCCATTTTTCAGCACACGATAGGCTATTCATGGCGGCCAGTATTAATGGTGGAGGAAGAAACCGAGAAATCACCGGAAAGAACCACCGACCCACGAGAAGCTACTGGCAAGCTTTCTCACATATCCACATTCGCCGAATCCTAGACTCGAACACACGCAGATAGAGGTGAGATGGGAGTGATCCGTAACGGACAGCGCTTCAGACCACTCGGGGCCCCTGTATGTATGTATGTATGTATGTATGTATGTATGTATGTATGTATGTATGTATGTATGTATGTATGTATGTATGTATGTATGTATGTATGTATGTATGTATGTATGTATGTATGTATGTATGTATGTATGTATGTATGTGAGTGTGTGATTTTATAATGATAAAAAGCTTAGAAATTATATAGATCGTGAATTTCTTTTTAATCTTTGGTTAATCTTTAAATAATCACACTTTGCTGAAAACCGGATTTGTTCTTCAAAAACTATCGAAATACTGTTGCATCTTTATTCCATGTACTATTATCAGTGCATCCATGAAGAGGTTTTTTTTGATTCCAATAAGACATTCCTGTGTATTTGGTGCAGCTAGTTTACCAGGTACAAGCAACACACACACACACACACACACACACACACACACACACACACGCACACACACGCGCGCGCGCGCGCGATCTTTTATCATATTTAAAATTCTTTTTTGTAATTGCGGCATCAGGTATGTAAGTATTTGGAATGTACATGAAGCTATTATTTTGTGTATGTATGATTTTAATTATTGTTGTTTCTGCTAACAGTAGCATGTAATTCACCCATTATTATCAGCATGTCCCTCTCATAGACTTCCATCTTGATTAAGAATCTTTTTTCTTATTTCTTTGATACTCTTTAAAGAATTCTGGTTCATAATATATTTAATCTAAATTGCAATTTAAAGAAAAAAAAACAATAATAATCATTTGCATTATTTATCGAACATTATGGATTTAGTATGATTAATGTGTAACAAAACTTTCAAATCTGAGAAGCAGCTATACATAATATATCAAGCAACTGTAAAATTATTTGCACCAATGTGTTTTCAATACATTTTGATACGAAATTTCGTACCACTCAATACTTTAAATAAAAAAAACATTTGCGGTGTAAAAAATTAAAATTGTAATTAAATGTTTAAAACTCACATTTCTTGAAATAAGAAGTGCTTAAATTAAATATGATCATGCTTCATTCTTGTCTTAAACAGATTTCTTACTCGTAGATGGATCAAGTGGCATATAATAATAACTGGTCCATTGGTCGGGTGAATTCTGAAGTTGTTTTCAAGCTGAAAAAGTGATACTAAGCTTGCAGCTAAAACAAATCAATACACATGGAACAGTTGGCAAAAAGATAGCATCCATAGAAAAAGAAACATTCAAATTACATTACAGGCAGCATGAGCTCTGGATCTGACGAAGAAACGTTAGACGAAAGTAAAGCCATTCTTATTGAGAAAACTAAAGGCCACCAACGGAATGCTGTCGACATGGATACTGAAGCAAAAACTGATGTTTATCAGGCATAATTAAAAGAAAGTTTCGTAAAACAAATAAAATGATTGATGACACTAATTTAGACTCAAACTTTCATGAGCAGGAAGGAAACTAAAAACAAAACATCAGCAGTCATCTGAAGAAATATATAAAGATGGTATACACCAGAATGGACAACGCTTGAGAGCAGATGCTGACAATGATGTACAGAACAGTCAACCATAACTGCCGCTTTTGTCCAAACTGAGAACAGCTAACAAATGTCTGACTGTAGCAGAACTTATCAACCTGCATATATTGAGCAAAATGATGATTTAAGTAATGTTATTGGTGATAATACACAAGGAGCGTCTTCAATAGGACTCATAGGTTTGGATTTTGACTCACTGTTTTTTGCTTCTTACAAAACGCATTAAAGTGAGTTCTGCTCAACAAAAACAGATAAACAGCATTAGTTTTGTTTTTAAAATATCTTTATGATATACATAATAGTGTGAATACATTTATGTACCTTTCAACATATAAATATGACAATAAAACTTTATGAAAAAAAAAAACAATAGCTAAAAGAACAACTCTGCGTTGTATTGGTTACCAATTGAGACGTACAAATATGCCAAAAGAGTGTCGGCAAAATAATTTAACGTGGGTTCAGCCCCACCAAACCTGTTATTGAGAATGTATTTCTGACCCAAAATAATAACAATAGAAGTGATCAAATACAATAAATTTTTCAGTTAACTTCATACAGAATATCAAAATTCAAACCTATTTGATAGATAACATCCAGACAGTGATTCCAATGTGTTTCTTATAAACAATATCAGTTACCTTCTTGATAATTATTAATGTGTTCATACGTGGAATTAAAAAGATGGATCAATAAAGCTTTTTATATAAAATCTATTTATCTTTGTTCATGCGTTTAGACGATTGCTGACGGGTTTTCCAACTTACGTTTTAGGAATTATCAAATAATTAACATTGGATGTTTACACAATTAGTATTCTAAAGTATCTAAGTTTTTGTTTGGCAGTGAGAACGTCTGTGTCAATTATATTTAGTTGATTAACCATGCATTTTAAAAATATAACAACTTGAACTCATTTAGTATTGTACTATATTAAAAGTGTGAAATCTGATGTTAGAAGCAACTTGCCTACTTCCTATTTATATTTTTGTATTTATTAGAATACTTTATTAAAAATTCGCCTACTATAATTATTAATGCTTTTGTACAGCTTCTTTCCTTATTACTGTGTTCCTTATGGAATATGTATACACTTATAAAGCAATGTAGGTAATAGTTACCTATCCTATCTGTAATTTATTTTTCGTTTTACGTCTGCTCCTATCAGACTCTTCTTGAGAAGATTATAACAGTCTCTCGTTTGTGCAACCAAATATAAAACCTTTCTGTTATGTACTAAACAGTGTTTTCACTTCACATACAGAACAAAATTTTTTTTTAAATCTTCAAACCATGCAACAAAAATTATATGCAACAAAAAGGCACTAAATACTAGGTCACCTGACATTAGTAGACATAATTCAAAACTAAATCCTAGCGCTTTTCTGAATTCGTTGTCTGATCTTTCCACTTGGTCCTGACTAACAGGCGTGACAGTTAATGGCTTCATCCATCGCTGTAATTATTCCATATCACAGCTTGACCTGATTATATCTGATATCGTCGCAACAATGCTGATAGCACAAATCATAGAATTCGGACAAAGTTGAAAATCTAAGTCATCCATGTTCTATAAAGTTACTTCTACGTAAAACAATTAAATATATATAGTCCAAGTCGATATGGTGAGTATAATCATATATATATATATATATATATATATATATATATATATATATATATATATATATATATATATATATATATATATATATATATATATATATATTCGCTATCATGTTCGCAGAGTATTGGACAGGTATCGCTTTTTGAATTACAGCGTTCGAACACCTGGTGAACAGATACGATACTACTTACATCATGTCTTAATGTCTCGTACCACTTAGACCTCGTCTGTACAAATATGCCATAGATTTACTGCCAACTCTTTCCGCTCAGTACCTTTAGTACATGCTCCTATTTGTACAAAAATTATTAAATCAGTGAACCACAGGTGTACAACTAGTGCACATAATTGTAAATGTTTAGTTTAGGCGTATCTAAATCAATTTAATTCACAATGCATCATACCACTACCTCTCGTTCACATTTCAAATATTCAAAACAATCATGTTCCGAGAGCAGAGGTAGAGAAATTATTACTTTGGTATACAACATGGCATCTGACATCTGATGACGTCTGATATACATACATTACAGACACAATGAAGCCATAACTCATCTCGACAAATCCTAACGATGTAAATCATTTTGATGTCTGACGGAGGACTGATAACGGAAGATTTTTTTTTATCCCCAAATACGTCACGCTTTCAAGAATTCTAAACCTCTCATAAAATCTTCTAACAACCTCTTGTTCGAAGATTCCGCGGTACTGCGACAGGACCTCAAGGATATTTTTGTGGGTATGGCAAACATACGATGCTTGGACCGTACTTTTTGCGGTACTATAATACTATAAACGCTTAATAAAAGTCGAACCAGACTTTTACAACATAACGTATCTTTACGGACAAAGGCTATGTACGACTTTTTCCCCGTTATAAAACATTACGATAAGCCGCTTATCTACCCCCCTCTTTCAAAAAAAAAAAGAAAGCACAACAGCGACATGGATACCATCTTGGTAAGCCACGAGCGATAATCCGCTGCGCTATTTTATGACCCCTGGAAACCGGTGCTAAGATTTTTATGGATATGTATAACCTGTTTAGCCAGTCACAACGGAGCTCACTTAAATGTTTCTCGCCCATGTGACCCAACATGACCTTCCGGCTTTGAATGAACCAAATTGTGTTTCTCTTCCAAACACAGTCACTTATTGGTCGATAAAAAGGACATTGAGATTGTTACATTAACTTGCGTATGACGTATTTTAGTTTATGAATACTCTTGGGAAACGAAAAACTCTCAAAACAGGCAGCCACGTCTGATAAGGAGCGTAGATGATGATTAACCATGGCTTGCAATGATTCTTGTATACGTAGTTTGGTGAATGGAGATAATGTTATACTGAATTCACACCATTGTTTTTCATATACGTGTGTATATCATGCATAAATTAAGATTAGTTAACATTGTAGACTACACGACGGAGGGGAATGAGTAAAACGAATTTTTTAAAAGACCATGTTACAACGTTGTGAAACGAAAAATGTTATTCATCTGAATGTTCTATTGGAATATGCTTCAACAGGCAAGGATCGCACACTTTTCGATCAAGCCTAGTGTCTTTCATAAACTTCAATCCAAAATCGAATAATACCACCGAGAGAAAATATACTAATAAACTGAAAATACCTATCAAATGTTGTTGGACTCGGAAAGAAACAATTTAACATCGGGCGATATCCTACAAATAATGTGTATTCGCAATCATGATATTCATTCATTTTTTTGAACTTGCCTGTGAAGAAACGCATTTTAAATAGCTATTGTTCTTAAAGATACACTTGAATATCATTAAGTATTTTAAATTACGTACATCCGTATGACCTTATGGATAGCATAAAAATGTTTGGACACAACTCGGCGTTTGATATCAACACTACCCGATTATACTTAGCACGAACGATGAAAAGGCAGATAACTCTGTATCAAGATCTTCAATGCGATTAGGCATTTACTATCGCAGAGTTTTTGCAGTGTGTGACTCACAGGACACACGGTACTAATGGTTTGAAAAAAATGGAACCAGCATAGAAATGGGTGAACATAAAATAGAGCATATATGAGATTGGCTGGCCAGGATTGGTTAATTATGTAATTATGTTTTAGGAAAAAGAATCTTTTGAGAGTTTATCCAAGTTGTAAGTGCAAAACAATAGAGGCATTGTTTTATTGATGGAATTTCAGTCCTTCAAGCCTTGGGTTATATATAAGCACTGTCTTGGTATATATACCAGACAGTGCTATCCCTGGATTCTGTAGTAGAATCTTGATAATAGTGGGCAGAAATAATAGTTTATTACAAACAATACTATCATACAGGTTAGAGAAATTAAATTCGTACTCTACCGAGTTTCGAACCCAGGTCTGCGAGTAATCGCCACCCTTGCCTGCACGCACCAGCCCATATACCCTCACGACTAAGCACGCATCACCATGAAGTGATGGCAGTGAGTCGGTGTTATACAAGCTTGTGCGTAGCAGAATTTAGGGACAGCACTGTCTGTTTTGTCTGGTATATATTTATAATTCTTTGTAATACAAAAATCCTATATAACTTGATTTCTTTCATAGGAATCTGGAACGACTGTGCATATATATATATATATATATATATATATATATATATATATATATATATATATATATATATATATATATATATATAGAATACAAATCATATGGCGAATAACAACCCTTTCAAGCGTACTGGATCCACCAAGGGATCACGTGTGTCAGGGATTTATTAAAATAGATGCAAACAACTGACGACGAACAGTACGAAACTAGTAACTAACTAGCCTAAGCGCTTTCGACTCTTAATGAGTCTTTTTCAAAGGCAAATACAAAACATACATACGACAAACAAATAAACACAAAAACGTTGTGTTTGTAAACCTCTACATGGCTATCTCCACATGTGTTAAAACTATAAATACAACCAGCTTGTATAGACTAGTTGCGGAGACTGAAAACGGTGTATAATTCCCTAAAAGTCTACAAGCCAAAGCGACATCTATTTTTACTTTTTGTACATTTATGTAACGCAGATTATATCCCAGATATTTGATTCTATACCGGTTATTCTTATTGTAAAAATTGAAGGATAATAAGAAGATTTAGAAAATGTTAAATTCTACTAGTGCATAGTTTTCATTTTCTAGTCTTCTTGGTTTAGACCGCTTGGTTTCAATGTTCTAAGGCGGCGTATCCAGTATGATTCCTTTTCCTTCCTGGTTTCGGAATTCCAGCTGTGGTTGTTAGCAATAGCGATAAGTATTATATCACTGAAAGTGTGGCCAGGGGAGGAGAAGTGTTCTGCATATGTATGTATGTATGTATGTATGTATGTATGTATGTATGTATGTATGTATGTATGTATGTATGTATGTATGTATGTATGTATGTATGTATGACCGAAAGCGGGTAAATTAACTGCCACACTAAACTATGCCATTTTGCAAGATTCATTGATAACTGAACCACGTCAACTTTGTGCACTTTCGTGGATAGGATCAAATCATTTAATCAAATCGCTTAGTTTCTGGCCTGGTTTGATCTTATAGACAGATATATTGTAAATAACTTATTTATACAATAAAAAATTGACCAATTTTCAAGACTGCTATCTACATCCTGTTTATACTCGGCGATAAAATATGATCTTATTAAAGTAACCGTTTTCCTTTATTATCCGCGTAATAAGTTGACCGTTGGTCGGAGAACACCGCCCAAAGTTACCTTACAATAAAAACATTTCTGGTTATCTATTAATCTATGCACGATAAAACATACAAAGAAAAGAAACACGCATGAACACATGCATATTGCATGTAACCTCATTTGACAAAAATCTGATAGGCTGACACAAGTAACAGTGTATAGGAGGCACAAACTTCGCAACATTACAGTATTAGTTCCTGTTTTCCGCATTGCACAAGTTACAAGTTCATGCTTGAGGCCAAGTTTAAAGAAACAAAACAAATTGGTCCTGTCTTATTTTAGC
Organism: Potamilus streckersoni; assembly: GCA_016746295.1. NCBI lineage: Eukaryota > Metazoa > Mollusca > Bivalvia > Unionida > Unionidae > Potamilus > Potamilus streckersoni. Next base: position 872,510 of record JAEAOA010000789.1, read on the forward strand.
TTAGCAGAACATTTTTCAATGATCTTATGCGCCTAAACTATTTGTTTAAAAAAATAAATGGAAGGATTCTCAACGTTGAATATCCATGTGTAAATATAATATTGAGCCAAAATAAGCAAGACATTACACAAAATGTCCAATTGTTCACTTTCGCTTTAGGACAAATTGACAATATTAGGACAACAAGGTGCAAAGAGTTTAGTAAAAGGTTACCAAAACGTTGAAGTAATATTGCACTCGTAGAACAGATGTTCAATACTTTCATTCTTTCTTACAGAAAGTGCATTGCATTTGTCGTCATCTAATACGATAATTCTTTTAACCTATATTATTTTAATATACCTAATGAATGAATAATTGATATTATATTTAATCCTACCTCATACTCCGGGGCTGCTAGTATATCACATTTAATTCTCTTTACTTTTCCACACCACACAAACTTAAATAAGGTACGATGTAGTTCTGCTTCAATTTTTGCTGATTGATTTTAAAGTGTTGAAAAAAGCTATCAGAATATTGGCAGAACAAGAGTTTTTACAACATTTATTTTGCCTACTAAAGAAAGATATCTTTGACTAAAGCTTGCAAGAATTCTTATTTTTCTTATTAGTTTCTTCCTATCATTAATTTCCACGATTTGTTGTAAGTCTGGAGAAAAATCGATGCCAAGAAGTGTAAAGTCGGAATACCAGTTTAATTCCATATTAGGACATATTCTTTCATCAGAAAATTTCTTGTTTCCAATCCAAATAGCATTTGTTTTTGTTATGTTACATTGAAGTCCAAATAATACAAATACGTCTTGCAATATAATTATTAACGTATCATTATATCTCAGAACCTCAGGTCATTTTAGGGTCACAGCATTGTTGGTACAACAGATTAACCGTCTTATTTTTACTTCTTGGATGATATCCATACATCAAGGCTAACTCTATACCCAAATAACCGGGTTAGCATCTTTCGGATCACCTTGGGTATTTCTGAGACAAAAGTTTGCCTCCGATGTATGTCAGCGCAATAAAATCGTACATTTTGGGCCAAAATGTCTTCGTAAAATATAAACAGCAATCTATTTTAACTATCTCGGCTATTTGTACGATTAAATTGTTGGTAGGATTCACCGAGAAGTTGCGAATGAAAGAAAAAATGTCTGAGGTTTTCGCAACATTTCGATTAATTAATGTTTCGTACATAACAAAGCGATCAAATTGACAGCTATTGCAACTCATGTACGATCCTAAGGATTCACCTCCAAGTTGCGATTACTATCGGCACGAATGGGAGGTATGGTCCGTAGGATTGTCCTGCTAGTTGCGAATGGAATGCTAACCCGAGAGAATATCATAGATAAGTGGCGGAATCATGATTCGGTGCCGAAGGCAGGGCACTCTAGAAAGGACCCGGTTTTGCCTGAATTTTTAAAATGTTATTTTGAAAAGGGTGCATTCTATTTCATTTTTGGTTTTGGGCGTGGTTGGGTTATGATCGTTTAAGGAAATGCATGTTTAAAGCATTTTTAGTGCTTAAGATCATATCCATTTGTTTACCAACTTTAAAACAGAAATACAAATTTCAAAAGTACTGTCCTAAATATATACAACATACCATCAACAAAAAATGTTTCTTCTTGGTTTTTTAAATTGTAAGATTGACTGATTAATGCCAAATGGAAAGAAATCATGTTTATCTCTCAACAGCCGAATATGAATGCATCGTGCAAAGCATACGCGAGGCTATGTTAGCAACGGCGAGTGGTTCATTATTTTCGACTAGAAAGATTTTGCATTATAATGACAGATTATTTCCAGCCGGAAAAACAAAACAACCCCAAAAAAACCCACAACAACTCTGGAGCTTTGGAACAGAGCTACTGTCACAGCTCTTTGAGAATATATATATATATATATATATATATATATATATATATATATATATATATATATATATATATATATATATATATATATATATATATATATATATATATATATATATATATATATATATATATATATATATATATATATATATATATATATACACAGAGAGAGAGAGAGAAAGAGAGAGAGAGAGAAAGAAAGAGCTCTTGTGTTGTTAAGTTTTTGTGTCTATCTTATAAGTTTGTCCACTGCAAGCTATCTTAAATATCAGTCCCGTAACTCACATGAAAACACAAACTTATCACCAAGTCTAGATATTTGTCGTACCATAATTTAAAGTGCACTTCACACAAAATTTATGTTCGTGCTTTCTCTTTGTTATGCTGCAGATCCAACTCAGGAGACGGTAATGTTATTTTTTAATTAAAACAACTGAAGATTTCATGGCCAATGAACCACTAATAGTGTCTAAACGAAGTAAACGACGAAACAAAAACAATAATGGCTAATCAAAAGCATGATATAATTGTGACGGTTTTGCTCCGTGTTGGGGCGGAGAGACAGTTCAAAATGGCGAAAGCATTAAGAAAATGATGCCTGCTCGACGAACAAAAAAGCCAAACGAGCCCACGCATTTCTGAAAGGCATTAAGTGCCGTTTTTTTTTGTGTTTAGAATGAATCTAGGATTTTTCTCGGAAGAATGGCTCAATTTTCATAATTTAGTTACGTATGTGCGCGGAATGGAGCATTGTGTATTCAGGATAACAAAACTGTTAAGTTTAAGAGTGAAATATTTTAAATATACTGATATTATACATACACACGGCTACTAAAGGCGCAAAATAACTTGTTAGTCTATTGAAATGGTTCGTGGTTATTGCTCTTGAATGTCTTCTTTAAGCGCAGGTAAACTGTTTTATTTTTTAAATATGTGATTCAGTTACTAGCATTGTTGGTAATTTATGCACTGTTTTTTTCTTCACAATTTAAATTGTATTAATAAACTATGGAAATAAATACACTTACCACAAACGTTTGGCCTGTTCTGATCTCTGATTCTCTCGACTGGGAAAGCAAGCAAATGCTACGTTCTTTCTCAACATCATTGCTGACGACACACGTGGTAAAACTTAACGCACATGGTAAAACTTAATGCTTAACGTTATCCATTTCTTTAAAAAAAAATATTTTTCAAACAATGCCTTTTGAATGTGATATGCTTCGTGTTACGATGCATTTGTTTGTTTTTTCTTTCTATTTTCTATTATAGTGAAATAAATTTAAGGTATACGCCATTTGTATTTACATCTCCATTTTATAGATTTACTAGATTTGAGTGATTAGTTGTTTGGTTATGGGAAGTCGGTGTTGGAGAAATATTTCATAGCCCGAGTAATTAGACAGTTTCGAGGGGAAAACGTCACAGAGTGCAGTATTGGTGAGATTTTATAATGATATGGCTTATTTTTGTAGTTGAGTTCAGGTCAGACTTGGTAAGTGGGCATGAGACAAGCAGTTCCTAGTTAAATCTAAAGGTGTTACTTGGCTGTGTATCTCTGTGTGAAATATTTGTGATAGCAAATGATATTTTGTACAATGGAAGAACTGAGAAGAGATTGTTTCACTATCTGGAGACGCCTCTTATTATTACTATACGAAGGCAAATTTGGTGGAGTGATAGGGTGAAGTCTGGCTCAAAATCATGGTTCGACGGACCCATGGATAGAGTAGGAAAATAGTTCCTTGTATTGGGAATTTGAGATGTATTTACATGTTCATGGTATGGAGAACTGGCGCAACGTTATGGAATGCTAACAAGGAGAAACCATGCAGTTATGCGGTTGTGGGGTTGCCTTGCAATCATGAAGTTGTGATGTAGATATAAAGTAGCGATATTATCTGGTCACTGCTTGATTAAAGGAACATTATTTATAGTCTTGGCACGTTATTATAACTTCCAGTTAGCAACTACTGTTGCCTAGAAGTCCTTAAACATAGGGGAAAAACAAGAGAAATCGAGCAGAGTTCACGGGAGAGTAAGATTCGTTTGAAGAGTCCATTGCATATAACGATAAACAACATCGGTTGAGGCGTTAAGTGAATCCTCAGGCGCAAAAACTTGAAGTGCCACGTAAAACCGTTTACCGTAACATATTACGTATGAAATTATAATCATATCATCTGATGGTGTTGCGACTTGACTTAAGATAACAGAAGCACTTAGCACGTTTGGATTTCTATCTTTCGATAAAACATCATTCTTTTCGTGATAAAGTAAACGGTAAAAGTGTTCACCCCTTGTGATTAGATACACATTCAGAATAATTATAGAAAAATCAGGTTTTAGATCATTATCCTGTACGTAAAATGTTGCATATTTATTTTATAAAAATTTAAAATTAGTGAAAAGTTCTGAAGATTGCATTAGATAAATTTTTTATACGTACTTGTACCTCCACACTAAAGCGTTGGGTTGATGTGATGTTTCGGTCTCTGTCCAATATTATCCCAGTAACTCTAGCTCTCTTACAGAGTTGGGAGGACACACCCAATTTATTATTTTTGCCTACTAAAAATCATTTATTACTCTCTCTCTCTCTCTCTCTCTCTCTCTCTCTCTCTCTCCTCTCTCCTCTCTCTCTCTCTCTCTCTCTCTCTCTCTCTCTCTCTCTCTCTCTCTCTCTCGCTCGCTCGCTCGCTCGCTCGCCGAAAGGCACTGTTGCCCACCCGCAGTGTCATTAAAGACTTTACGCATCTAAATAATGGCAATATTTAACTTACCTTTAAAAAAAAGCAAAGTCAGATTCTCATACTTTAAAATCTGCACATCTCCAATTTCGCCTCTCTAAGCAGTTGCCCTAATGTGTGGACATCCCCAAAACTCGAGCTACTGAAAAACTAACTTCCCCATTGTTCGAAAGTTAAATATATTTTATCTGTCCCCTTACCCCGTACTAGTGACAGGGGGGGGATCCTTAAAAAAAAATCAAACAATTTATTTTAGGCAAAGAAAAAGAAAAGAAAAAGAACTATTTTTTTTTTTGCGGTTTTCTCTTTTTTTAATACGAAGGTGTTTGCTCGGATTCCCGTTGCAATGTCTAATCGTTTCGTCCCCGGATTTAAAGTTTTATTTTTTTACAGTAACCGGTTTGAACTCCCCACTTCATTACAACCTGTAAGTGTTCTTTTATCTAGGTACAATTTTTGTCCGTTTCATGTTTCGTATTATGCAAGCTATATTTCTGGTAAAAAGTGTATTTAACCCGGACTAGCATTTTCTTGGATCAAATTTTGAACTGCTTATCTATTACAGTATTAAGAAAGAAAAACGTCATGTTATACAAGAGAAAACATGTATTTATTGTGTTATATGTTTGTATGTTCTCTCTAGATTCGTATTTGTTAGCATTTATTTATCTTCTGTTCTCTTACTGTATCCTGCTGTGTGTCTGTTACATCTCTACATCTAGACAAAAGCGTTAAACTTACACAAATATGTGAGAATCTTTCTATTGTTTCTAAATTGTTAATCTAAGTTCAGGTTTTTGTTCTTTTTCCTATGTGACTGTCAGGCGTAAGGCAGATTCCGATCGTAATCGATTACATCGTGATCTGTAATAGAAATCGTAATTATAGACTTTAGAAGCTCTTTGGCAGTGTAATCTCATGGTGCAATCATGATTACAAATCATTAGAACCGAAATACCACTAATTATATTTATTAATAATTGTAAGAATCATAACAGTTTCCACACGAAAAACACCATAAATGAATAAAGACTATTAGAGCAAGGCGTAGGTAATTTTAGGTGGCTAATATATAACCTATTTATTATTTTAGAAAATGCTGGTTCAAAACTTCATGTTCAATTAACAACTCTTTAATCACGTGTAAGTTATCTGTGACGTAGACTTCAGATAAATGTCTCATCTGTTCAATGTTATTGTCGCTGATCTGAAAAACTCATTACAGAAGCTAAGTCTATTGGCTTCTGAGCATAAGTCCAATTACTAAAATGATTATCGAGGCAAAGTACTTTGTTGATGTGAATGTGATGTAAATAGTGCTAAGAAGTGCACAACTGGCAAGCTAATCTTTTTATAAATAATGGTCAACAAAACAATTTCAACGAGTTAAAATTGCTTGTTTTCAGTTATGTAGGGTATATCATCCCTGAAGAAAAAAAGATAAACAGACACCAAGAAATCGTAATCGAAATACCCACCTGTAATCGTAATCACAATCTTCAAAATAAAGCGTAATCGTAATCAGTGCCAAACTGCCTCTAATCCTAATCGTAATTATCAGTGCCAAACAGCCTGCATTTGATTAGTTTTGGTCCTCGCATATACATAACACGAACAAAATTATCTTGGTCTGTTGTTAATTTAGGTATTTACTCACTTATATTAACAAGACATAAATTTGCTTTTAAATTATTTATTGTGCTTGCTGCTGCTTTTTTTTTTTTTTTACCAACATCTGCGTAAACACTTTTGTTTGGGTTAAAAATATCATAAAATTCTCTTGCAACAGTTATAATTCCTGGTTCAGACATTATTTTACAACATTTGATTAAATTTATATATTTGAAATAATGTTAGTCCTGCAAACTGACTTTCAGCTCTGATAACATAACTGTGAAAATACCAGTTGTTGTTATCTGTATTCTCAACTGAAATTAAAAAGTATGGTGCTGTTGAGATATACGTGTAATCTGTACTGTACAGCATTACCCAATTGATATCATTTTATTCCTCCATATTCCAATAAATTTCACCAATACTAGAGTTTAATCGACCGCGAAAATGAAATTGCCACAAGCTACGGCAGCAAGACATTTTTCTAAAATCCAAAAATCTGTCTTTTACGTTAGTAGTCCATTCGTTATTGTCACAAACAGCATAATAAGGATAATTTTCAGGGTAGTATGATGACGCACTTTCCTCAAACCCAGTTCTGTTACCAGTTGACTAGTAACGTGTTCGAATAGACTCAACATTTTTAGTTCTTTTTACACTACTAGATAAACTATCAACGTATGCCTTATTTATCAGAACATTAGGGTTAACTGGAACATATGCCGATGTGAATCCGTTATTTTTCATATTTATGTTACCTGAAATTGGTCCACGGGATTTCTTAAAATATGGGTTAAATTATTCTTTTAACTGAGCATAACTAATAGCACCAGTTTCATTAGCTGGTGGTGAGGTTGTTGGTAATCCAGTTATTTTTTAATTTGACAGATTACGTATAATTGTGTCACCGGCTTTGTTAAATTTATTATCGTCAACAGATTTTAGTTGCGCATAACTTACAACTTTTGTTTAATATCTGATGGTAGGTATACAGTTTCTAACCCAATGTTTTCACTCGACATGTTAATATTACCTGTAACTGTCCAACCGGTTTTATTACATTTGTTATTATCCACATACTTTAACTGTAAATGACTTACTGCTTGAGTCTGACTAAAGTTTGCTGGTGGGTATCCGTTATCCAAATTTATGTTTTCCTGATATATCTAAGTTACCTCTAAAAGTTCCTCCTGTTAGTCATATTTTGTTACTGTCCATTATTATTAGTTGTTGGAAAGTAACAGCTGGTGCAAGATCCACGTTTGGTGGTGGTTAATCTACTTTCAAACATATAACTCGTTGATTCGACATAAATACGTTTCCTGTCAGTGTCGCCGTTTTTTCTTTACTCATGATAACCTATCGGTTATTGCTGGCTCGTCGAATATTGTAAGTGATGTTCCAAACTTTGTGTAATAGTTATTATGTAAATTATATAACATAAAATTATAATGGCGAAGTCATCTATATTATATTATGATACCGAACAATTGATCAGGCATAATCATAATAACCAACTTCCAGATTGTCATTATTGTTGATCGTACAGGATCTGGTAAAACAAATTTATTATAAAATCTTTTGCTCAACGATAACTTTAACTACGACAGGGTATATATTTACTGTTTACCCGCAACAGGATAAGTACAAATTATTGAGCGATTACAACGATAAACTTTGTGATAAACGTGACGCTGGCGATGACATTTTTAATACAAAAACCAGAAGAATTAATTTCAGTTTACGAACTTGATTCATACGAGCGTAAAATAATTGTATGTGACGATATTCCGGTAAACAAAGAGGAGATGAATAAGATAAAATCTCAATTTCGTTGTCACGTAACAATAAATGTAATTCGATTTATTTAGCGCAAGGCTTTTACAACGTTGACGGGTTTATCAGGCGAAATAAATGATGTTTTAAATTATTTCCTGGACTAGATAATGTTGATGTAAGGCAATTTGCAAACGAACAATGGGGATGTGTAATGAAACAGATGTGTTGAATTATATCATAAAGCAACCAAAGAGAAATATAATTTCACTTTATTTGATAAACGAAAGCGTAATCCAGATAAGATATTTCGTTGTTGCATTGACACGTTTCTATAAGCAAATTTTATAAAGCGTATAAAAAATAAACAATCGACAAGCATCAACAAAGAATTGAGTTACTGAAGAGGTTTATTAAAACTCAAGCAGCTTTTAAGAAAAAAGTGGAAGAAGCTTGGCGTGGAAAAGTTCAAGAAGAGGATGAAACTGCTAAACCTTTTAAACCTCTTATCGAAGCAGTACGTGGCAAGCAACCAAAGATATCTGCATTATCTCCAGACAAACTTTAAAAAATTCAAAGAGAAAGTTTGTTAGGTTTACTGGAAGAAAGATCAAAAGAGGAAAAAGAAGATTGTAGAGGAACTTGTAAGAAACATTGCTGAGCCTGCTGCACAAGTTGAATTTGACATGTTAGAAAACAACCCTCTTGCACTTTAGCATGCAATAGCAAGACTGACAGTTAATCCAGCCGGATTAAGGAGGTTAATATAAAAAGTGTCAATACAAACTAAAGAATTGGCTGAGGAACAAAGGGTAATAACTAAGGCTATTGTATGAATGATGCCTATTGAAGAACAGATAACACATCATAGAAAAAAAGCTAGAGAAAAAATAAATGAAAACGAATTGAATAAGTTTATTAAAAATATTTGATAAAAAAACTAACTTAATTATTATAACAATATTTAAGAATGGAGTGATGACGATTGCGATAAAATAGAAAGAATTTTAACAAGTTGATGATCCTTCAAAAGCTGAAGCAGCGTTTACAAAAGCTAGCATAAAGAAGAAATGTGTGATGCGTCCATAGAGAGAATAAATTATTACAAAGACTTAAGATAAAATGGAAAATTAATACAGAAACAGAAGGGAAAAAAAAGATTACGTTAAAAGTTGAAATTTTAAAAGCATGTTTCATCAGTACGAAAAAGAACGAGATAAAAAATAGAGGAAAAAATTGGAACAGGGGTACAAGTTTTTGCGTCTAACGCAGAATCAGTTAACCGACTTCAGCTATTAATATCATCTAAAGAAACTGGTAATGAAAGCGCAGAGATCGACAATGAAATTACTGAAATACTAGATAGCGTTAAACCTTAGATCGAACACATTACTAATATCATCTGAGTACCAAATTTTAGAGTGATTTTATCTAAAAATATTAATATTATGTCACTATTAAATATTGTTACTTGATTCATCGGAAACAACAGGAAACCGCGTAAATTTTTCAGTAACTTATACTCCACCAATATAACTAGATCCAAATAAACAATAAGAAATTGAATTAATTTCCAGTACAGCATGGCATTCTATGGCTAACGAAAAAACTGGAGTAAGTGATGAATTTACATTTGTTTCAATTTTAACTTTAAGAGCTCCATGGAAAACATTTAAAATTACACAAGGATCTTATATCGTTTATTCAAATAAACCAATAAAAGAACTTATAACGAAAAATAATGCCATAGCTGACGATTTTGAGATGACACCAAATTATAAAACTTATGAGCAAGGATAACAATAAGAAATATAATGGTTAATTTTACACTGACAAAAAATATTCCTCCACTTACAGGATTTAATCATGAAAGTTACGGTGATTTAGAACAAGCTATTACACATGACTGTGTACTGTCGGTAAATATGACTGACGTAAACTATTAATAAATTTATCTGGATAATACTTAGCCCAGAGTAGTAAAGGACAAACATTATAGTTTTTTTGGTATAATTGAAAACTTGGTGACGTACCAACAGGTGGTTCGTGTATTGTAGACAGAAAACTTTAATAATGGCTCGGTTATTCACTGGGTTGTAGGCTATGATAATAATTATTTTATTCATTCAGACTCCAAGTGATCATATCAAAGATTATATATAAAAATTAAAAAATTAAAAATAAATTATGTGTCTAACCAAATACAATCGATTGGAACATCAGCTTGTAGCTAATACTGTATTATGTTTACCCAAAAGATGTCAAAAGATCCTAACATTTTAATGTTTATTTTACAATTTGATAGGTATTCGAGCAAGAACAATGATGATACAGTGGTTAAATTTGTTTGATACTGATTACTTAAAATGTAAAACTAAACGCTTAACAAAGGCGAAAAATAGTAAAATAAACCACAAAAAATAACAGAATAATGCTAAAAGGCATATATGCTGTTTGAAGAAAAAGTGTTTATTTCATCAACAACAGATTTTCTGACCTCGAGGTCTGGTGTGGATAAAATTATTCTGGGACAAATCCGGAGAAAATCTTGATTTTTGGATTTGATTGATAAAACAAAAGAAAAAATCTTTAAAAATTATTTATTACATTTTACTGAGTTTTTTCTGATTTTCACATAAAATTTACAGTTTTCTAAAAAGCAAATACAAAAAATGCTAGGTTTGATCTTAAACCAATAAGAAATCCGACAGATTTTCTCAAAATTGACTAAATTAGTCAAAAATTGATTTTTTTAAATAAAAAAAATTATTTTATTTTCCAAATTTTCATATAACAATTCTGTACGAAACAAAATTAAACAAAAAGAAATGTAATTGTGATTGAGATTTGAGATTTTAAAAAAAAACTTTGTATCGAACAATATAAAATTGCCACATACTGTCAATCATGCAATCGCCATGAGGTAATTGGCAGAGGAATTGACAGTCACAAATTTAGTGGAAAGTTACTGAAACCGAAAGGGGGTGGACATTACTTGGCTAAAAATACACTGGACCGTACAAACCACTAGACAAACAGACAAATAAGACAACCCCTTACAAGAACAAGAGCCTGATAATCAAGTTCATATAAAAGCTAAGCGTCATAATATCTGCTATCGTGATGACAAACAGGAAATACCAGGATGCTATAAAATAATGTGAGATGAATTAAGTGAGATGAAACCGGTAAACATGAGAGAACGATTTAATAGCATGTTTGTTCAGGGAATGATAGGAACCAAATACCAACTTGGACTCAGAAAAGAACCGAACGATGACCTTGCAGCTGAGCTACGCAAGCTTTTTTAAAAAAAAGTTGCCGCGACGTTAGGTTGTTGGAAACGCCGTAAATGATATCTGGGCAATAGATTTAGTAGATTGAAATCTTGCTCAATTCAACGATAAAAAATATATATTTTTAACGATATTGACGTTTTAAGTAAATACGTGCTTAGTATACCTGTTTCAGATAAGGAAGGAACGCCGATTACCGATGTATTAAAATAAATAATAACAATGTAGAAAGAAAACCAAATAGAATCTGGACAGATCATTGAGCAGAATTTTTAATAACATATTTGAACAGTTTCTACAACAAAATAAAATTAAAATATATGCTTTAGGAAATTAGGCAAAAAGTGTCGTAGTTAAATGATTTAATTTCACAATAGTCGAACTGTTACATATTCATTTGACATCTAAAAATACAAATAGGTATATGAATGATATTACATAGACTGTTGTTAAATATAACAAAACATATCCCTCTCATTGTGTGAAAGGAAAATGTAACCAAATGACGCAATTAAAATCCAATATTAACAAACAAAAATATATACTGCAAATATAAATTTTAATTTGGTGATAAAGTTAGAGTATCTCAGACGAAAAAAAAACATTTGAAAAAGGTTTACTCCAAACTAGACTAAAGGATTCATTGTTGATAAAGTACTTTTGTGCGTGTTTGTGATTTTTAACGTAGCTTTTAACAATTTTTCATTCATATCGCTACGATGTCTGCAGTGTGGCAGTTTATAGTGATGTCTAGCACTGTGGTATCATGCCGCAGACATGTAGCATGATGCCCCACCCAGTCACATTATCCTGACACCAGGCTGACCAGTCCCAACACTAACGCTGCTTTACCAAATGGTTTTCTATGTTCGATATGTATCATCGACACTAACATATTTCCCGCGTACAAATTATACTTGGGTTGAATATGATAGTCTTCCTGTTCCTGTCGTCAGTCTTGTGCAACTCAATTTTTTTGGTCATTATAATATAAGCTTTTAATATCTCTAATTGATTTTTCAACTAACAATATCAATTAAATAATTAAAATGTTATACAATAAAGATAAAATGGTGATATATTACCAATAAGATCCTGGTAAAAGCAGGGAAAAAAAATGCCATAGCATTTTACGGCTATAACAACAGTTACAAATTTGATAATTAAAACAGGGTTTATCTAAACATGGGATGGGCGAGTGGGTTAGAGTCTAAGATTCGGCGAAGACGGATATGTGAGAAAGCTTGTCAGTGGGTCGGTGGTTCTTTCCGGGGATTTCCCGGTTTCTTCCTCCACCATTAATACTGACTGCCATGTATAGCCTATAGTGTGCTTAAAAATGGCATCAAGCATCACAACAACAACAATCTAAACATGGAACACTGCAAGAGCATCTCAAATAACGTATCAACGTTCAAAAAATAAATATGCCAAGCAAAAAGGAAAAGTGTTAAAATATAAAAATTATGATCATAAGCTGAATATCCCGTTTGTTGTCTATGCTGATTTTGAGTGTCTACTTGTTCTTGTTGATGGCGCAGAAAATAATCCGAATAAATCAAGTACAAGAAAAATACAACACGTCCCTTCTGGAGCAGCTTATAAAGTAGTTTGTTGTGCTAACAATAATTTTGCAGGTACAGTAGAGTTACTCAGGTGTAAAAATGGTGATTCTGAAAGTCTAGTCGCATGGTTACCAAAAAATTTAATAAACGAAGTTAATAAGATTTCTAACAGGTTATTCAAAACAGCTCCAATGAAAATAACATCTGAACAACTTGATTTTAATAATGCAGTTAATTGTTATATCTGCAAGAATTTGTTTCCAGAACAAGGTTCAGGTGATAAAGTGTGAGATCGTTGTCATCTGACAGGTCAATATCGAGGAGCAGCTCACAACAGTTGCAATATAAAATTTCATGCTCCACATTTTATTCCTGTAGTTTTACATAACTTTCGTGATTATGATAGTCATATCATTGTAAAAGCTTTTGAAAATGAGGAAATTAAATCTAAACTAACATTAAATAATACAATAAAAAGTATTCCAAACAATTTTGAAAAGTATATATCTGTCACGCTTGACAAATTATTTTTCACTATCAGCCTGCAATCTATGGTAGCATCATTAGATGAGCTTGTAAAAGGTTGTAGCAAAAACTACGTCCATCTCACAAAAAAATTATCTTTCGTTATGAGCATCTCGACTACTGCAGCAGATTTAATTTTACTTGCAACACAAAAATGAAAATCAGATGATGAGTACAAATATGCACAAGATATTTTGAATAAATTTATTTGTAATATATTTCGTGATTGTCATGATTTATATCTGAAAACAGATGTATAACAAACAGTAGATGTTTTTGAAATTTTTTTGTCAAGATAATCATAAAATTATGGACTAAACTCATACTAGTATTATTCTGCTCCGGGACTGTCATTGGACTATGCTACTAAAAACAAGGAAGATAGAATTGGATCTCTTGACAGACGTTGATATGTATAATTTTATTGAAAAAGGTATCATAGGTGGAATTAGTGTTATAACAAACAAATATGCAGTAGCCTAAAATAAATATATAAAAAAATTATGATAATCTCCCATCAAATGACATTTATCTAAATTCTGTGATATGCAATGTCTGATCCAATGCCATTCGGTGGATTTCATTGGATAACTCCAGGTCAATTTCTTAGAGATACTGAAAGGGTTTACCTAGAAAAATTAATTTTTTTTTCAGATATACTTTGTTAAAGTTGATCTAGATTATCCAAGTTCGATAAATGATCTACATAATAACTATCCATTTTGTGCAGTCTATGATGATTGATTATAGTTTATTATCACCAAAATGAGCAATGACAACATTAAAAAATGTATTGTTAATAAGCTAGTTCCAAATTTGCTAACTAAAAGAAATTATGTTTTGCATAAAAAAAATTAAAACAAGCAGTAGATGCTGGATTAATTCTGAGAAAAGTTCATCTTGTACTAAAATTTAATCAGTCGAGGTGGATGGCAGATTACATTGACTACAAAACTTCAGGCTGTGGGTAAAACTGAATTTGAGAAAAACTTTTTCAAGTTATGAATAACTCAATGTTTGGTAAGACAATGATATATATTAGAAAAAGAGCCCGTCTTGAAATTGTTAATGATATAAATCGCAGAAATATATTTATTAATGATGATGGTCTTGCTAGTATGAAAATACTTAATGAAAAACTTGTTGCAATACAACAATGAAAGAGAAATTTAAAATTAAATAAACTAATTTATTTGGTACAGCTGTACATGATATATCAAAGTGGATAATGTACGATTTTCACTATGTTACCAAAAAACATTGACCAGATTAGGAGTTGATATTAACTGACACAGACTCTCTAGTTTATAATATAAAATGTGAAGCTGTCTATCAAGATATTTACAATAAAAAAAGATCTATATCATTTATCAGATTATCTAGAAGGTAGTTGATTTAATGATGATGCAAATTATAACGTTATTAGAAAAATGAAAGATGAGCTTTATGTTTGTGCCAATTAAGGAATTTGTTGGACTAAGAAGTAAAATGTATGCTGTAATTTTAGATGACAATAACCTGACGAAAAAGCAAAAGGTATTCCCTGTTGGTACATAAACAATTGTATGAAACTGGATGACTTTAAAGCAGCATTAATTAATAATGACAGTATTATTAAGACAAATGTTAACATAACAAATCATCACAAACTTAAAACAGACACAATTATAAAACATGGACAAAGTAATTTTGATGATAAAATATATTGCAAGGATGGAATTAGTATGAAAGCTATTGGACACTATGCAATTTTATCTAAACTTTAGAAATAATGTTCAAAAATTTATTGTCAGCTGATGGAATTAGTAGTAAAATTAAAAAGTTAATGATAAATAACCAGCAATTATCAGTCGAATTTAATGATGAAATTTCAGGTATTTGTTTTAGTAAATATTATAGAATGAGACTATCATTCATTATATCAGAAAACAACAAATATTTTGTTTATCTTGAAAAATTGAGAAATGAGCTTATTCTGAAACACAATAATCTTCATGATCTGATAAATCAAGACAAATATACCAAAATAAACAGTGCCATCATCTTTATTTATTTTTTCAATAGTTTTTAAAATTTATTTCATCACTTTACTGCTTCGTATAATCCAATTTTATGAACTTAAATAAAGGCACAAGAATGGATGCTATGAAGAGACCTTTTAATATTGTTTTATTTTGCTGGGAAGTCACTCTATTCCTAACTTGGACCATGTCTGTTTTTTCTTCTTCATGGAAGACATAAATGGTTTACATACATTTAGATAGTATTATTTATAATGCCTAAAAATATAATATAAATGACAATTCATATTGAGGACTACATAAATTATATAACATTGAAACAAAAAACAACTTTTCTTCTGAAAATCATGGGATGATTATTGGTCTCACAAAGGAATACATGTACTTAACACATTATAAAACACAAATATTTTTTAAAAAATGAACATACTGAAAACATATTTTGCCAGAATATCTTTAATAACAGAAGCAGCAAACATCAGATTAAAAGTTCATAAATATAATTATTATTTCCAATATAAGAAATTAATTTGTGACAAAAACAACTGGGTATTTTTTTTTCAAAAAGATTTTTGGAATTATTTTTATATGAAAAATTAACTAATGTAGTTTATGTCTTTCAAGTTGTGACAAGATTACTCATGAATTTCCGCACATTCTACTGGTATTAGGTACCAAAGTGCCTGTATAGCATAAACATATTGTGGTACATACCACAGGAAAAAAATGGAATACTGGTAATACAGTTTACCTCTATAATCTTTTATTCCCCAAATATTGTTTAAATCCCTATATTTATATATGATTTGTTTAATGTGTTTGTATTTCCTCTATGGTTCTAAATATTTTATAGATTTATTATTTTAAACATTTTCTGTGTATGTAAAGTGCATCCAAACATAGTTACAGATGATTTCTTTTTTGTTTTCCTCTCAAACATTCTATGTCTATTTAATGTTTCTTTCTTTGTGGGTAAGTTTTATAAATTTATCTTTTATTCCCATATATGGTATGTTCTATAGTGTATTCTTACTCCCCAAATAAAAATCTACAAACACTTAGTTAAAAGCATTTCAGTGTCCATTATATAGCATAATTTACCATATACAAATTTTCACTGTTATTTTGTCAATTATGCTTATTTTCAAAAGCATCCACCCAACATCAATAATGGGATATTTTATCCATTAAAACATCAAAAATGAATTCTTTTCATAGTATATCATAGTATAGTCTTCATGATTTTCCAGTATCATTTATATAATGCTGAAGTAGTTCCATTCCAATTAGTACAATTTCTGGGGTATTTTGATGACTGACTTTTTCATTCTGTGACTTTGTCATGATCCGAAAATTCTTTTTCTACATGTCCAAATTAAAAATCGTCCCTGATAAAGTTTCTACATGTATCCATGTGTTGCAGCATCTTATTCTCATTCAAGTTTGGCAAATGTATGCACTTCATGCTTTTGTATTTATTTATTCTTATATACAGTACTCCAATGGCTTTCACATAGAATTACGTCTACAGTGACCATCCTTTTATCATTGATCTGTTTAAGGAGAACTTAAAGTTATTTTTAAAAAATTTGCATTCTTTTAGTGTGCGTATGTGTGTGTGTGTGTGTGTGTGTGTGTGTGCATGCGTGCACATGTGCCAGCCAAGCAAAAAGCATTAAAAATATCATATTACATATGGAACTATAATTATATAATCAGAGACTGCTCCAGTGGCCTTAGTGGTAGGAGTATCCGACTAGGATAAGGGAGGTAGTGGGTTCGAAGCCCAGTCGAGTCTTAACAGTGATACTAACAGCTGCCTCACAATCACCAGCATTAAGAGGGTAGAGGTTAGGATTGGTCAGCCTGGTGTCAGGATAATATGAATGGGTGGGAGATCATGCTACATGCTAGACATCACTATAAACCACCATACTGAAGATATCGTTGTGATATGACTGAAATTTTTTTAAAGCTACATTAAAATAAAAAATCACACACACACACAAACACATTTATATATGCTGCCATGGCAGGAAAAGGCATGATGCCTGTGGCAGATTTTGACTGGGTCAATGAGCACCAAAGGTCGAAGATATGTTGGGTTACAATCATTAAATTCAATCATGTTCTTTTTTGTTTGATGTGTTTTATAGATATGCACTGAGTCTAAGCCAACATTTAACCAAGTGGTTCACAATTAAGCCAATGTGGAGTGAAAAGAAGTACTCCAAGCTGGTCTTTTATGTGACCAGTGACATTACTCTCCCAGCTACCTGAAGAGACCTCCAGGTACGCTTAATTATCATAATCTTAATAATGGTAACGAAAAATAATTTCCTGTGTGTTAAAAAATAAAAAAAAATCTATTTTGGATGATCATCACAATCCTCGTCTTCTACCCACATCATTTCACATCAATGTCATGATATACAATAACTGCTTTCATACAAAACAAATATATTTATGTCAATATAATCTCAGTCACATACAACCCACTGTAGTCCTGTTCTACACATATGAAACCACCATTTAGATCAGCAATTGTTTTTCTCATACATACATACATAAATGATTGCTAATTGTTAATGCATTTAATAATGTGAAATTCATATTATATAACCGATATTAGTCAAGAAGAAAATATCTGGACCTTACAGACAAGTACATATATACACAATGTATATGAATATTACTCTTGATTGACTTGGTCAATATCATAAAATTTCATGTCTGGTGAATTCAGATTTTTTATCAAGCAAGTGGACTGATATAGTCAATATTAATTCCATACACATTGTAAGTATCTTGTACATTTACCATCTAAAACCAATACACCATCCAACATAGTATTTTGCCACTTTTTAGTCCCTCATTTCAAATTTATAAATGATGATATTATTGAATGAATCATATGACAGAGATTGCTCATTTGACGAATATGTGCACAAATACTTATTAGAACACGAAATGATATCTCAGAGCATATCAGTCAATGATTTGCATAAAGGTAGAAAGTCTGTTATTGTCAAACTGATGCAAATTGACACCAATACAACGGGATAAATTCTAAAAATACTCCTTTACATTAATTTTCCCTGAAATATACAAGTCTGATAAAGAAAATGAAAGAAGGATTATTGGCTTAAATTTTGCAAGTATTATATATAATGGTTGTTTGATTTAGGTAGTTGTTAGAATTCTAACTCTATGATCTTAAACTAATTAACAGGAAAAGCAAAATCAACAAATTTAGTAAAATTCAACAAAATAATTTTTTACCAGGAACACAAACTGAAAATTGAAATTTATGGTACTGTGAATTACCTCAACATGTAGAGTATTCCAAAATGAATTCAAGTATTGAATGTGCTGATGTGCCAATAGTCTTCACTTATTACAATGATATAATCCAGAATGTTCTTGAATGAATTTCTAAAAATCACAAAATAGTGATTTTGTCCAAAATATCAATGTGCACTTTGTAATCCCAATTTTTAAATAAATAAATCTTAAATTATATCTGAACACAGTCAAAAGTAATTACACTAGACTGATGTTAAATGAGGAAAGAATAATTTTGTTGATTACAAACCTTACATAACAAACTAAGACACAATATTATGACCATGATATGGGACCTTTTCTCATCAAAGTTGTTAAAGTTCTCTTTCTAGAACCTTCTAAAGTCAAAAATCAATGAAAACATGATAAATATTATCTTAACATTCAACCCACAATCATAGACAAAAGTTAGCTATATAATAAGTTGTTTAATAATGACCCTTACAATCTACATACATGAACAAAAGTTAAACACACAATATGAATACATAATATTAGTAAATCAACAAAACATTTCCCATATGTTGCTTCATGTCAAAAGACAAAATTTACATAAAGAAAAGACCAATAAGGAATTGTTAGTTTTTCTCTAACAAAATATTTTACACTTTTCTGTCTTGCAAAAGGACAATAAAACCTCTCTTGGGATACTAAAATGGAGTCAGCACTTGCATAGTGTAAAATGAGATGTAGCAATATTTGTCTCTCTCACCTTCGCAGTCAGCAAAGATACATAATAAACTATTAGGCAAACTTTATATAAGTTTGTTTCCAATAATGCTGATTGCCAACAACTGATGTCCAGGTATTCACCCCTTCGACAATTATCTAAGACAGAGAGAGAGAGAGATGGACAAAAAGACAAACATAGATTGAGGAAAGAGACAAAGAATATAAAAAAATTGTGACCTTAAAATTCTTACCTGACAAATCTTCAGCCATCAGATTTCTTTTCTTCACCCCATGTCTGAAATCAGTTTATAAACAAGCATTATTAAAATATTTATTCCTGCTCTCTCGCCAACTTTGTCCCACTTTGCCCAAAAACTGTACCAGTGAAGTCAGTTCATTGGAGTAAGAACAGACCCAGAGTCAAACATATCTGATTCTTTTTTTTTTCCAATAATGTAATGTTATTTTGTGGGGATCTCATCAGTTTCTAAGTTATGAACCAGAGGCCTCAACTGTATGCTCCCAAGGCATGACCAAGAGATCCCTACCACATGTTTATCTTACATTTGTTGACTTGGTTCAGTTGTTGTTTTTGTAAGGTTTAACACCATTTTTCAGCACAAGACAGACTAAACATTGTGGCCAGTATAACTGATGTTCATGCAGTCATGTCGGAATTTGATCAAGTTCGCATGTCTTTGGGGTGCTCTTTATGCAAGTTAGTCTTATAAATCCTCATGAACATAAGACAAATCGTATCCTTTATGGTCAAAAGACACGACTTACAGTGGTGTGATTTAGGGCCTGTTGATAATTAAGTGATGTGATGCTCACAACTATAACTTGATCCCTGCTGACAAATTGTGAAAAAAGATTTGAGTTCTGGTGGTTGAATTGTCGTACAACGGGGGGGGGGATTACTCTGACAGTTTATGGTATAAATGAAAGGATGGTTATAAAGGCTTCATTTCCATAGGTGAAATTCTTTTATATATATTAAATTCTTTGATACATGCATAAAATAAATAATTTATCATATGCGAAAACATTTGTACGTATGAAAAGAAGAATACTTAACGATAACATTTACATTGAAAGACAGAAAATCCATGTACAACTCTGTACAGGAGTGATGTTTTATCAATAATGATAGAATTTCTGACAAGACAAAAGCACCTGATCGGTACGTTCGTTCGTTAATTAACGTTAAGTTAGTTTATGGTACTGATAAGGTGATTTCGTGTTGTCGGAGATTTCATCACACTTTATTGATAATATGTCAGATTGCTGCTGCTACTGTTAAATTGTATTTCGAATGACCCGCCAGTGAAATTGTCAAGGGAGATAATTGTGTTAAAATTAAAAACACTACCTGTATTCGTATGCGATGTTTGCTTTGCACTATACAGCAACATCCGCTAACTTGCCAGAAACATCTCAACATTTTATAACAGGACAGTTTATGTACATCTAATGTGTGCTTTATCTAACACCTTAATAACGGATGTGGAGTGATATCTTCGACGCATGCGCTAATGCAATGTTCTAGTTTGTAAACTTCCGTTCACATGGCAGATGTCGAAGTACGGGTGTGTGTCTACCTTTGCAACATGAATTCTTTGCTATAAAGTAGATTATAACAGAGTTTAATTGCATTCTTTTCTTCTCACAAAACTGAAACTTTGACGC
Source organism: Potamilus streckersoni (assembly GCA_016746295.1). Lineage (NCBI taxonomy): Eukaryota > Metazoa > Mollusca > Bivalvia > Unionida > Unionidae > Potamilus > Potamilus streckersoni. The sequence continues at coordinate 893,648 of JAEAOA010000789.1, forward strand.
TTTAATTTTTGCTTCCCAGCAAAGGATTCCACATTTGGTATTTGTCTGAACCTATAACACTGTTTCCTATGACATTGGCTATGTATATTCGAAAATGATTTACAACTGGATCAGCAAATAGGGATCTCGGCTGTTCTGTAAATTGTATTCCAAAAAGAACTATACACTGTCAGTAACTTAAATTCAAAATGTTTTTAGTAAATTGACAATACCATATAATAGTCAAGTGGATATAAGCAATATTGACCTTACAATAATTTTATATAGAAAATTTAAGTATATCTATATTGTGAAAGAAATAAAATAAGTTAGTACTTGCACATACGATTGACAGTACTGGTACCGATACTTTATTTTTCTAATAACATTCTTTTGTAATATAACCAAAGAATACTTCTGACAGTATTGCACATGCATTATCAATGACTTAATTATTTGATAAATTTGTGGTCTTAATAGAAATTTAAGCAGTATATCTATCTTATTATCTGGCATAACAAATACTAGAACTATGATAGAGTTGTCAAGCGATATATTTGGTGATAACTTTTGAAGAGGTATGGAAAGGGCATATTTCGCATTATTGTTCACAGAAAAGAGGAGTCTTTTGATCAAAATTAATTATGCTATGTACACAAAATGAAATATGAAAACGTTAAAGTTTGCTCTTATTAAAATTGATTAAATGTATATAAAATACTGTTTTAATTTAATGCACTTATCCTTTGGAAGCCTCAGAGGTAATGACTGCTTACCTTGCTCCTAGAGTTCCTTCTGATTTTTTTCCTATTTTGTTTATATGTGGGCTTTCCGGGGTTCTATAATATGGTAATAATTCAGTTACAGACATTTAGCATTGAAAAAATGCTATGCTTATAAAACTCAGCTAGATAAACAGAATATTTTGCATTGTGACAGATAAAATGGTTTTAGCAGAGAAACCGTTGAACTAGCTAGCTTAGGACCAGCAGCGTATTAAATGATTAACCATCACCATGCATATGCTTTAGTTTATCCATAGCCGTGGGCCCATGGTGACCAAGTGGTCTAAAATAAATGCCTTTACTGATCACTACCCTCTATTCATGTGGGTTCAAGTCTTGGGTTCAGCCATTGTGGGTATGTGAAAATACTTACCAGTAGCTTCCTGTAGGTCACTTGTTCTTACCTGGGTTTTCATGGGTAATTTCTCCAGTCTACCAAGAATGTCATATCTTGCTCTGACACATAGTGTTCAGGTTTAGTAAGGAAATGGATGAATATCATATTCATGGGGATAGAAATAAACCATGTGCATATATAGGTTGGCAACACAATCTCATGGTGGGTAGAGAAGCAATAAAAAAATTTGTTAATTTTTTCAGTATCTACATTTTAAGAGTAGGCTTTGTTACATTTAATTCAAAAATAATTATGTTACTCAGATTTAATGCATGAATGTACACAATATGCAGAACAAAAATGGTAAACAGCTGAAATATCCAATAAATCTTCTCTTTTCAAACTCTAACTACACTGACTTGTCTGGGCTTAAAATGAAAGAAAATATGTATGTTATGAGTGAATAATTGAACAGGTTTATCAACTGGGTTACAATAAGGGTATTTTTTTTTACCAGTGAGATTCACTCAATATTTATTTGAAAATTTCTGTTTCTGCTGCAGCTGGAGGAGTATAGCACAGTACTAGTTTTAACTAACAGTGACTTGTAAATATTGATACAGTTGCAAAAATGAGTATGTGTTGCAGATCAGATCTGTAGCAGCCATTCAAATGGAATTTTGTCAATTACATACCTACCCTGCTGCTGTGCAAACAGTCATTCCAGAAGAGGTACATGGAGGTCATGTGAATACTCTTTTGCAGTTAAGGTGCATGGTGGCCTTATGAATAGTCTTGGCCAACAAAATTATTAAGTTTCATTTCAGTGTATTTAATTATAAATTAATTGCTGAAAGTAAAATAAAACTTTTTTTTTGTTTTGTTTTAAACTTGGTCCTGAGGTCTCACTGGATAGTTTATCTGATACATTTTCATCTGACAATGACATATTGCAGAAAAATGAAAATATTTTGCACTGACGATACAAATATAAACAAACTAATGATTTTTATAGAAGCATGTATGATAGATTTTAACTACATCAATCAGGTTAATTCCTTATACAACAGGTGGCTTTTATACTAAACCTACACTGCCACCAACCCACCTTTTTTGCATTCAAGACAGGAAATAGCTATTTTGAATATTTTCCTGTGGCAAGGCAGCTGAAAAAATCAGTATGTGCTGTATGCATAAAGTTCACTGGTACTATAACAAATTAGCATACTTTTCATCACCCCTCAACCATCTCTAGTTTTAGATATTTCTGTAGCAGACATGCGAAAATACATAAGCCATGTTGTCTGTTCATTTGCAGCCCAAGTTACACATTTGATCTCCAGTGCTAGTCTTACTGTGTCCAGTGCTAGTCTTACTGTGATGGGCAATCACCAAAAAAGCCAATCCATTTTCTAACCTAACTCAAAGTAAATCTAAACCATATTACATATTTAGCTTCTGTGTGAATTTATAAATGATAGGCTTATAATTATGCTCATGTCTTAGACCTTAAAAAGTTGGGAGGTGTGAAAATATGAAACTTTCTAGTGAGATGCGAGTAAAGCAAAGTGTTGAGCAAAGGGATATAATTCTGGTTGCAAATATCATGTAATGGATATTTACCACATCAAACATGACACTGCCTTGTCCTTGGTTATGCAGTCTTGACTAGAAATGGAGTAGCTTATTACCTGATTTGCTAACCTTCTTATTTTAGTCTGGTTGTCTTTGTTCGCTTGTCTTGGTCATGGTGTCCACACACTAGGAACTACTTTTGAAAAGAAAAACTCTTGTCATTTGTTGTGCCGATATATCTGTTATAAAATCAGATAACAACAACATACAGCAAAATATGTTGACTCATAAAGCAATTTGTTCTTTCCTACTCTGAAAACACAGCACATAAAACATTGAGAGAGAAACACACACAAACTGGAGCTATTACTTAGAGTGCTGGGCACACAGGCGATACACATCCCTAGCTACAAAACTTAAAACGTGCTTAGGAGCTACTACAAAGCCAGCAACAACCAGAAATGTGTTATGTCAGACCTACATTTTCAGACTTTATTAAAAAAGAACCTACATCCAATCCACCCATTGAATAAAAAACCCAATATGATTGCAAATGGAAACTCCTCAACATACCATTCAAAATAGTTTATTCATCAGCCCACACACATGATTTTCATGTGTATAATTGCACTAGTAATATCAGCACTTGCAATGTTTCCATGACAGAAAATATAAATTTAAAAGAAAGTCTTGAATTTGAAATCTGACAGCCACTGCATACTTTGTTAGAACTGTGCATGTGTGTGATATAGATTTTTACTGTATCTTTAACAGCGTTTCAGTCATATCTCTACAATGTCTACATTGTGGTAGGTTATAGCCATGTCTAGCACTGGGGCATCATGGAATGGACATGTTGCATCATGACCCACCCAGTCACATTATCCTGACACCAAACCGACCAGTCCTAACATGAACCTCTTAATGCTGAGTGCCTGGAGAGGCAGCTGTAAGTACCATTTTTATAAGTCTATGGTATGACTCAGCAAGGTTCAAGGTGGCAATGTTCCACATCCAATGTGACACCCTAACCTCTAGGCCACCAGAGCAGTCCACTGCAGACATCATAGCGATATGACAAAATAATTTTAAAACTATGTTAAAAATCTAAATCACACACACATAAATACAACACACACAGAGATACAAATGCTGGTGTCAGATACAGTCAAAGCTATGTTCATTTACCATGCTATCATTCCTTCTCATACTCTTATAACTTTTAGTCAGGTGAGCAATATTGCTACTACAAATTAATGTTTAAAGATTTGTAATTATATTATGACTGTTGTAGACATCCTGTTCAAGAACACAATTTAAACCAGTATCATATTTCGCTGTGTATGAAGAGTGCACAGTGTATTATGTGATTGTCTACTTTATTCTTGATATTTCTTCTTTTGTTTGACAGGTATGTGTTCTGTTCTTTGCAAAGAGTAGAGAATTAACTGGGTTGAGAGATTCCATTTTATCCCTTCCTCAGGTGACAACATTCCAACAAATCCTTCAAAAGCTGGTGGATGCCTTTCCCTGGTTTGTAAACAGAATATAAATTTCCATACTGTTATTGTATAGCAGTCGTTGCTTCTATCTGTCCATCCATCCTGAACTCATCATGACAACCAGTCTTGCAACTAGTCCATCCATCTTGCACTCATCACGTCAACTAATCCTGCAATTAGTTAATCCATCTTGTGCTCATCATGACAACTAGTCCTGCAGTCAATCCATCCATCTTGCACATATCAAAACTAGTCCTGCAATTAGTCAATTTATATTGTGCTCATCAGTGACAACTAGTCATGCAGTTAGTCTATCCATCTTGCACTCATCTGAACAACTAGTCCTGCAACTGGTTCATCCTTCTTGCCCTCATCATGACAACTAGTCCTGCAACTAGTACATCCTTCATGCAGTCATCATGACAACTAGTCCTGCAACTTGTCTATCCTTGCAATCATCTGACAACTAGTCCTGCAACTTGTCTATCCTTACAATCATCATGACAACCAAACCTGCAGCTAGTCAATCTATCTTGCACACATCATGAAAACTAGTCTTCCAGTATGTGATGGACTATCATATATCATAAAAGTTTATAAATCTTATTGTCATCACCATAATTTGCACAAATTAGCAAATCATTACAATTTGTATTATGGCTTTTTTTGTAGCAGTTTAAAGAAAACAATCTTATTGGTACTAGTCCCACTGTGTTTAGTTTTACTGGACATTGACTATGGGAGCTCATGGAATTTTCTGTGGTCCATAATCCATCCATCTGCTTATGCAAGTTGTTCAAGTTATTCCTAAACTGCTTGGAATATTGCCATGAAACCTTACAAACACATTCATTCCAAGGTCTTGCTTATCCTAGATGAAACTGTTACTGCTGAGAAATCCAGTGTGGCCATCACAGATTGAAAATCTTTGTTATCACCACTCAATGGATGGTCATATCAACATGGAGTCTTCACTAAATAGCTTTTTATGATATCTAGTTGGTTCTAAATGTAAATGGTGCCAATCTTATAACCAATATGGCCACTATAGCAGCTCCTGATGAATGGAAAGGCATGTCAAGATAGGGTTTTCACCAGAAGTCTTCATATTATGTCTCAGTGGTCCTGAATGAAAATGTTTTCGCTTGGAAATTTAGTATGACTACAATAGTTTTCATGTTAAAAAAAACTTGCTTTGGCTTTTCCTCCTGAATGGAAAGTTATATTAACATGGGGTTTTATTGAAAGACTTATTATGGTATCTAATTGGTCCTAAATAAAAATGATGCCAGTCTGACATCCATTATGGCCACCACTGCAGCTGACTTTTAAAAATCTTGTTAATGCTTCTCCTAAACTGAAAGTCATGCTAACACGTGATTTTCACCAGAAGAATTTTATGGTGTCTCTGTGTTCATAGATTGTTTTGCTCAGACATACAATGTTACCACTACCGCAGTCATTTTTGAAAATTGTGTTATCACTACCCATCCTGAATTCATGACTACTATAGCAGTCAGGTATGGAAATGGTGCCGATCTGATATCCAGTATGACCATCATGCTAGCCATGTTGAAAATATTTTTATTGCTACTCCTTCAAAACAGTTACATAAGAATGGGAAGACTAATTTATGATACATTACTTGTCCTGAATGAAAATGCTCCCAATCTGACCTAAAATATGGCTGCCCAAGTTATAGAGATCTTGTCATCAATTTTCCAGACTGGATGGTCATATCATCATGGAGTTTTGACCAAATGCTGTGTCCCCTTTGCCTTAAATGAGGGAGCAATGTTAGCTCAGTTGGTAGAGCATTGGACATGTAATCTAAGGGTTGCAGTTTCAATACCCACCTGTGTCAGCCCAGGTCAGCTGCCTTGGTGTGTCATTGAGAAAGGCACTTTGCTCTGAATTCCATGGTATGATTAGCAAAACAATATGATAAAAAGTTAAAACCCACAAAAACAAAACCTGTCCTAAATGAAAATGGTGTCGATCTCACATCCAACATGGTTTCATCCATGGCTAATGTCAAAATCTTATAACATTAGAATAACAGACTTAGATGGGTTTTTTCAGTACTCAGTAATTAAAAAGAAAAAATTGTCTTCTCTTTAAATTCTGGAATTCATTTCAGATAATAGTGTCAGGCTTTTAGACAGACATTTGGTCTTAAGACTTATTGGTGTTTTTGTCTTGTAGAAGTGTATAACAGTCTCATTGGCACAAATAGTTCCCCTGTTTTAGCTCTACTGGTCATGGACCAAAAGAGTATATGAGATGGCCTGATGTCCGTTATCTGTGATCCATCACCTCTTTATTGATAATCACAAGTTTGTTATCATGACTTCTTCTGTTTTTTGGATCGCCATGAACTTCCAGTTGGAACTAAATGAAAATGCTGCTACTTAGACATCCAGTATTGCCCACCACAGCACCCATCTTGAAGATTTTGTTTTACTACTCCAGAATGGATGATTACATTGGTTTTGGGTCTTACTGAAGGGCTGCTTATGATGTCACATTGAATTCTTTGCCAGATGTCTAGTTGGTCCAAGGTAAACATGGTGCTAGAATAGGCCTTCCACAGCAGCCATCTAGAAATTTTTTATTATTGGTACACCTTCTGAATGGATGACCATGAAAATATAGGTTTTAAGTAAAAGACTTTGTCCTAAATGGAATTGATCTGACTTCTGATGTGGCCACCTTGTCTGCTATATCTTGTTATTGCCACTTGTACAGAATGGGAAGACATTTTGACATGGGGTTTTCACAAGAAATTTCTTCTGTCTTGGTCCTAAATATACCACTCCCTCGATAACTCATGCACAATGGGTTCCAAAAACATTGACCACATTATAAGCGATGTCACGTGTTATTGAGGGACCTATAACAAACAACAAAACTAACAAAGGGATCGACATAGAGGCAAAAGGGGAGTGGGTTGGGTTGGCATGTTAATCATTCTAAGATTAACTGTGAATAAATATATCTTAATAGCAGTGTATTTTGCTTACTTATATTCCTCATAGAGTAACATTAATTTCAGGATAACTTGCAGTATATTGAGGAGATCATCAAAACATTATTCTACATGGTTTCCATTTGCTTTACAGATGTACAATTTATCAAATAAAATGAAATTTGAGAACGATAATGACCACAACAACTTATGCTGTTATTGGCATGCCTTTGAATTTTCTTTAATTGTACTACCCCTGCTTACTTTGATAGAAAAGACATATTCAAAGTGATAAAACAATACAGGTCTCTTTTAACTGATTTTTTTAAAATGCAACTTACCCACATTGTTGATCAAATCAAAGCCGGCATGTAATAGGTTCTCACAGAAGTACTCACTGATTTTGATATGACGGTCAAATGACTCTTTTCGTGTTTTCACTAATTCTTGTTTATATCTAGTTGTTCCTAAATGACTGGTGCAAATTGAACTCTCATATAACCATTATGACAGCCATTTTAAAAACTTTATTGCTTTTCCTTCCAAAAATATACCAGTAATGTCTTATTGACATTGCTCATTCACCAGTGGACTTCTTATGAAGTCAAGTTGGTCTGAAATAAAAATGGTGCCAGTCGTACATCTAATATTGCCACCACATTTACTATCATGAAAGTCTTGCTATCAGTTTTTCCTCCACAATGAATGGTCATATCAGCATTATGAGCAACTTGTTATCTCTACTTCTGGATAGATAATCATATAGACATGGGTTTTCACCAGAAAAACCTCTTATGATGTCAGATTGGTCATGAATGAAAATGATGCTGATGTGAGAATGCAAATCATATTATTGCTACTTTTTCTGAATGAATGGTCTTATCATCATCATGGATTTCTCCAAAAGACTTAAGCTATCTAATTGATCCTAAATGAAAATGGTGCCAATCTTATGTCCATTTTGACTGCCACAGTAGACATATTTTGAAATTTTTGTCAATTTAGATTGTAAGGAGTATTTACAACACTCAGCAGTTAAAAGAAAGAAGTGGTTTTATCATGGATTCCTTGATAATCCTTTCAGCTAGTAGAGTGTAAGTCCCATTGAAGGACTTTTATTTGACTGTAGAGTCATCTTCACTGGGGGTAGGGGAGGCATGACTAGAGCCATCTCCATTGGGGGTAGGGAAGGCATGATTGTAGAGTCATCTCCATTGGGGAGTAGGGGAGGGATGATGGTAGAGTCATCTCCATTGGGGGTAGGGCAGTGATGACGGTATCTCCATTGGGTAGTATAGGAGGCATGACTATAGAGTCATCTCCATTGGTGAGTAGGGGAGAGATGATGGTAGAGTCATCTCCATTGTGGAGTAAAGGAGGCATGACTGTAGAGTCATCTCCATTGGGGGGTAGGGAAGGCATGACTGTAGAGTCATCTCCATTGGGAGTAGGGAAGGCATGACTGTAGAATCATCTCCATTGTGGAGTAAAGGAGGCATGACTGTAGAGTCATCTCAATTGGGGAGTAGGGGAGGGATGACTGTAGAGTCATCTCCATTGGGGGTAGGGGAGGCATGACTGTAGAGTCATCTCCATTGGGGGTAGGGAAGACATGACTGTAGAGTCATCTCCATTGGGGAGTAGAATAGGCATGACTGTAGAGTCATCTCCATTGGGGAGTAGGGGAAGGATGACGGTAGAGTCATCTTTATTGGGGTAGGGGAGGCATGACTGTAGTCATCTTCATTGGGGATTAAAGGAGGCATGACTGTAGTCATCTTCATTGGGGGTAGAGCAGGCATGACTGTAGAGTCATCTCCATTGGGGGTAGGGAAGGCATGACTGTAGAGTCATCTCCATTGGGGGTAGGGAAGACATGACTGTAGAGTCATCTCCATTGGGGGTAGGGGAGGCATGACTGTATAGTCATCTCCATTGGAAGTAGGGGAGGCATGGTATCAATTTTATTGTTTTGAAATAGCAGGTGCTTGTCCTAAGCTTGATATTTGGATATTAATTTGTTCATGGTACAATTATGAATCACTTGAATTTTGTAGTCCTATTCAATGTTGTTGGCAATGTTTGTTAAATAGCAACTTATTTTTCATTATTAGTTGTAGTAGTAGCAGTAAATAAATCATCATCATCATCATTATTATTATTATTATTATTATTATTATTATTATTATTATTATTATTATTATTATTATTATTATTATTAATTTCTTGAAATGTTTTCAGGAAGTCCAGAGTATCAGGGTCATCGAGTGAACATTTTCTTTGAAATTTTTATCTTGCTTTTTCCAAGTCAGACTATATCAGAAAGCATTAAGAATGCCTATGTATATTATTTTACACTTGACAGTCCTGAGTTTAATATTTAATGAGTTAAATGTTTTTTAGACATACTGTATAATAATCTTATATTCATCATCAGATAACATCATAAAAATCACACTGTGGTATAATACTTAGCAATGCCGCATTGATACATCATGGACTAATGCAAAGTCCTAACATTATGTGATAAATGGAATTATAAACTGTTCATTTGAAATTAGATTTATGAAACTTGTTGAATAATACAAGATACACCAATGGCACATAAAATTTTTCAACTCACTAAATGATTGTATAAGATCATCTCCAAACTGTTAACATAAATTAAGCAAATATTAATTTTAATCATCTTAATTTTGATTTATTTAAAAAAATTTATTATTTTTAATATCAGCAGAAAATTAGTAAGAATTGGAAAGATCATTACAATCTGGTTGTTGATTCTGTTTCAGCTTGACTGTTATTGCTGAGAGTATTTTGTTATCATTAAATCAGGAGTACATCTCAGCTGACTCTGGCTGCATGCACCTTCACCAGGGCGATGAGATAGCAGTAATACCTCCCATCAGTGGTGGTTGATTCATTTATGGTGGTCGATTCATTAAGCTGTAAACTAGGTAGGTCTAACTGATGTGTGTGTGTGTGTGATTTGGATTTTTAACATAGCATTACAAAATTTTCATTCATATCTCTACATTGTCGGCAGTGTGACAGTTTAAGGTGATGTCTAGCACTGTGGCATCATGCCACAGACATGTAGCATGGTGTCCCACCCAGTTATATTATCCTGACACCAGACTAACCAGTCCTAACACTAAACTCTTAATGCTGAGTGCAAAGTGAGGCAGCTGTTAGTACCAGTTTTGTAAGTCTAGTATGACTCAGTCGGTGATTCAACCCACGTCCTCCCACAGCTGATGCGGACACTCTTACCACTAGGCCACCAGAGTGGTCCTAACTGCTGTGAAATAAAACTTTTTTTCATTAGAAAGTGAAAGAACATTAAGTTAGTATATTATTCATCACTGTGACTCATGTTAGGGTAGTACTCCTCATGAATTGTCAGGTTGCTGTAAGTCTTGGTTGAGTCCAATTTGTCCTTCTATCACTTCTCATGTACAGCAAGGCCTCCCTCTCAAATTAGGACGTTAATTACAGCTTCATATTTTGCATATGGTTAGATTTTCAAAGAAAAAGAACTTCCCATGATTTCTTCACTGGTATCTTGGCTATTTAAAAAAGACTTTGTATATCTTCATCATCATCAGCAATCCCATTAGGTTGTTTAGGCACTACAGATGACTTCACAACCAATTATATGCGTTTATTTCGGTTCTCCACTGCCCTTTGGAAATTTCTGAACCCCATGCATCACCACTCTTTAATGGTGTCTTTCCACCTCTTTTCCTGGCTGTCTTTTCTTCTGCACCCTCATACTATGCCTTGCAAGATTGTTAGTCCAGATGATCTTGAGACATGACCGTACTACTTCAGTTTGCATTTTTTCCACAGTGGTCAAGAGGTCTTCATAGGGTCTGCTGACTTGTTGGTTCCTGTTGTGTGACCTCTTCGTTGGTTACATAGTCAATGTATGTAATACCCAAGAGAGCTTCTCATTTAGAAGGTTTGGATACTGCTTTGTAGATTTGATATGAGCATCCATATTTCATAAGCATACAGAAAAATGGACATGACAATCGAGCACATGAGTTACATTGTGGAACCAAGTGTAGTGTTGGTGTCCTTCCATATTGGTCTCAATGTTGCTATTGGTGCTGTTGTTTGGGAAATCCTGCAAAGTAGTTTGAGCTTAGAGCCCACATCTGTGATAATTCATCCCATGTACTTGAAGCTTGTGACTGCTTCTAGCTTCTGTCCATTGACCTTTATTTCTGAACTGATGCCATTGGTGTTGTCTGTCATCAGTTTGTTGTTTTGGCACTAATCTCTATACCTTATGCTGTGGAGGTTGTGCCAAGTCACTCAACCAAGTTAGCCCATTCTTTATTCATCTCCTGCTAAGCCATCCATATCATCTACAAAGTAAAGGTTGCTTATTGTTCTTCCTCTGATGTTGATATTGCCCTTGTCTTCCAAGGTATCCACCAGGATCATTTCAAGGAAAATGGTGAGTGTATGTTGCAATATACATCATTGTCAGACTTTAGTTGTTGTTTGGAACCAATCTCCTCTGCTGCCATTGATGAGAATAGCACTGGTGGCTTTGTCAAAAACCCACACCAGATTTCAGCTCAAATCTGGTTGTATATCTTAGTAATTGTTAAAAGAACTTTTGATTCCAGTTAATTTGGTGAATGATTGATGGGTGTAATTTGACTTATAATGTACACAGCTTGACCTTAATTTATATATACACATATTTTAAAAAGACTGCTAGCTCGCTTGGTCCTTTTCACTACCTTGATTTCAAAAGTAAATTGCGAGAAACTGAATTAACTTTTTTAACTTTATTTTTTGTAATTCATTCAATGCACTTTCAGAAGCTGTTATTGTCTACTCTGGCAAAATTCATTTTCTCTGTTTTAGTAACTGCTACAGATAGTGTACTTCAGACAAATCCAGAATGATTTTTCTAGCAAATGGGATATGCCATTTTGTTTATCAGTCTTCTTCTGTCATTAGTTTCCATGAGCACAATATGCAAAGAAATTTCAGCCATAGTACATGAAAGGAGTGTAGAGGTATGCCAACATTCTCTCCATTTTCCATTTTCCAAATGCAGATAATTTCATGATACACCTGTCACTCTCTTAGAAGTACATATCTGTAGAGAACCCACTTAATGACTCAAAGAAAAAAATTAACTCCTCCAAACTTTCAATCTTAAATACACCTCTGTTTGCGTGTGTTCGAGTCTAGGATTCGGCGAATGTGGATATGTGAGAAAGCTTGCCAGTAGCTTCTCGTGGGTCGGTGGTTCCTTCCGGTGATTTCCCGGTTTCTTCCTCCATCATTAATACTGGCCGCCATGAATAGCCTATCAAGTGCTGAAAAATGGCGTTAAGCCCAACAACAACAACAACAACAACATCAATCTTAAATAAGCTTGTTTTCACAATTTTATATCTCTTTAGATGACCTGATAAGATTTTCCTGATAATGTAGTAATATTTGAATTTTTTCTAAATTTTTAATTTCTTTTAACATACCTGTTTTACAAAGATGAATTATTTCAGAATGGATCACATGGATATTATTGAGGAGAAAATAGATGTGGACAAGATAACCAAATCTGTTACCTCGCCGTCTTGTGGTGCCATAACAATCTTCATAGGTAAGTTATAATACCTGTTAAGTATGTAAATTAAAAAAACACTTAAACACACAGGATTCACTTGAACATTAACAGTCTCACTTTCTTTGTCCAAAATCTGAGTTTTGTATAGAATTACATCGTAATGGGGTTTTGTGTTTTTCTCATTAAAAATAAATGGTTTTCTGGCTACTTTCCAGTTACTACTACCTCAGAGCCTTGCTGATAAGATTGTTAAACAAATGCTAAAGTGAGATATCTGATAAAGGGACATGTATGTTGATTAGGCAACAGATTTGCCCAGATATTGAGTTTGATATCACTAGATATAGGAACTATACACTATTCCTCTTATCAATCTGTCAGTGTGTCTGTTCATCCATACAGTGTAATCTGTGTAGTACACTAAACACTTCTCATATTTACATCACAGAATTTTAAAAAACTTTACATCAGATAGCAATGTATCTTTTCTGCCTGTCTGATTAGCCATACAGTCTAATCTGTGTAGCACACTGAACACTAGTCATATTAACATCACAGTATTTTATAAAACTTTACATCAAATAGCAATGTATCTTTTCTGCCTGTCTGATTAGCCATACAGTCTAATCTGTGTTGCACACTGAACACTAGTCATATTTACATCACAATATTTTTAAAAAAAATTTACATCACATGGCAGTGTGTCTTTTGCAGGATTACTCACTGTACTCCATTTTTGACTGAGTTAAAGTCCTTTTGTGTTGCTTGTATAAAATGTCATAAAGGGAAGAAATAGTGGTCTGTTCAACCAGCATCAACTTTTGGTTAAAGTTTTTTGAAGATAATATCATTTATTTATTAGAAAATTATCTTCAGGCTTTCCAACAATGCATGATGGGGGTGGAATATTCCTTGAGATTGAAGGTCAAGGCCACAGGATGAAGTTGTTTACATTTTAGATGGATGTCCAAGGTTAAAGTTTGTGGATATGGTAATTTTATCAACTATTGCCATGGATGAATTGTCCTAGGACCAAGTAAAGATGTTTTCCATGGGATATAAATATTGCTACTGGTATAGGTCAGAAGGTCAAGGCCACATTTACCTTTTTTGGGGGAAGGGAGAGCATGGAATGTATGTTATTTAATGGTAGGCATTCAGAATTACTCTATTAACATTGCACATCTTTGGGGATGATCCAGGAATAAAAATTCCAGGTCACTGGGTGCATTGTTAAACTCATTTTAGTCTTTGTGGGTGAGTGTAAATATTTAAGAGCTGATTGATATCTCTTTTGTTTTTATGTATGTATGCATATCATATTTGTTATATATTAGAAGAGGAATGGGGTGCTTATACATTCAGAAGTCAAGATTAGAGGAGTTATTTAGTCATGTTAATTGGGCATAGTTGCAGTTGATGATCCCTGTATGAGCAACAAGCAATGCTTGTAATGGCTAAGCTTGCTACTGTTCAGTGTATTGTATTATTTTACATATTAACTGTCTTATGGATGTATATTTGCCTTGTTTATATATTTATCTCAGAATGAGAAGATAAGGCATGAATTTCAGATTTTAACTCTCTTCAGTAAAAGAATCAGTCATCATCAAAATCATCATCATCATCACAAAATTATAAGCACCGTATTCATGTGTTCATTTGTCAGTTCTATGTACATTCACTTTTTCTAATTGTTTGAGGTAATCTTCTTTAGTTGATTTTATTTTTTAAAAAGTGTATGTGTGTGTGATTTAGATTTAACATAGTATTAATAATTTTTCAGTCATATTGTTACAATGTCTGTAGTGTGGTCTATAGTTTTGTCTAGTACTGAGGCATCATGCCACAGATATGTGGCATCATGTCACACCCAGTCACATTATCCTGACACCAGACCGACTAGTCCTAACACTTACCTCTTAATGCTGAGTGACAAGCATGGCAGTTGCTAGTACCATATGTTATAAGTTTAGAGGAATTTCCACAATGATACTTGTCAGTGTTACTACTATTATTAATAATTTGGTTGGTCAATATTTTTTTATTTGGTTAAATTTTCTTCAACCAAAATTTGCTATTTTTGAAATGCTTCAATATCAGAAATATTTCATATTGTTTTAACGTATAAATTTAATTCAAGGAATGTACTGTTAGTATGGTCAAACCAGCTTTAGCAACCCTCTTTATCACTATTGTGCAAGAGTAACATTTATTTATTTAAAAAAAATGAACATTGTATCCAGAATTCATCAGTTTCAGTGATTTCAAGCATGCACTTTCATCTTTTCAGAAATATACTCCAGTCATATTGATACTTCTCATTTCATTTGAAAGATTAATTATTAGAGTAAAGGATATACATTAAATGTCAGTATAATCCCACATACTCATCGGGGTATGCTTACATTAATATGAACCCTTTGTCAGAAAGTGTTTGTTTTAAGTCTCATTTTTTATTCACTTCAATACTTCTGCCTGTAACACTGTTGTACTAGTGATCTAAAACAAAATTGTATAACAGAGCAAATATAAACAGAAAATAGAAAGCTTAAGTTTTTACGGGAAAAAAAACAAAAAGAAACTTACAGTAGCATTCCTAAATCTCTTTTTAATTTATCTTAATTTTGAGAAAGATTTATTCTCAGAAGTTAAAAGAATCAAAATGTATTACAACAGAAATTGTTTGCTTGTAAGGAGAACCTGTTAGACTTAGCTGATGAACTATTTTTTAAAAAATACTTGGCATGTGGGGTGTACTGAGTATGAATCTCATAACTATGAACAAAAGATATGTCGTTACAAGAGAAGGGTTTTGTTTTAAATTTATTATTATTCTTACAGATATCTATTAAATTAGGAAAATAACATAAGGCAAAATAAATTGAAAATCATGATTCAATTAAAGAATGTAGAAAAATGTATTGTTAAAGTAAAGTTGCCTTTTTTCGCATGAGATAGAAAAGACTAATAATTTGTTATATATGGGAAAAAAACCTAGTGGATATTGGTTTAACTGTAGAATATATGGTAAGAGTATTTTTCATAAAAATATGCAAATTGTAAGAACAGAACGTTACCACTGACAACAGTTCTACATGAAAGTTTCCAATGCAGTTCATCATTCTAGACAGTATTATGGACAGAGATATCCACTATGAGTGACATTGCTATCACATGTTGAGTAGCCCACTGGAAGACTTTGATGATGGGATGCTGATTTTCCCCATCATGTAAGTTATTAAGGATATTTTATAAGGATTCACCAATTAGAAAGTTTTTCATGGCATTATCATTTTTTCTGTACACAGCTAATAAAGATATAATTTTCAATGAGTTATTTCTTTTCCATTACAAATCAGTGTTGTCTGTTGTAAACAAATGTGGTCATGATGTCATAGAGTTCACTCTTGTAAACTGGGTATTTATGACACTACTTCAAAACAAAGTAGTATCAAAATGGAGTCCAGGTTCATATATATTTCATATAAAATTAACCTCCATATATAAGCCAAATTTATTTTAGTAGTTTTCCCATTATAAGTCCAACATCATAACGTTTTTAGCAAGTTGAGAGTAGGTTTTGTTGTGAAAAAGTATCTTTATCAAGTATTTGCAAAAACAATTTTTAATTGGGGAAAGTGGCCTTATCAAGCATTGGTCTTATAAAAAAATATAGTACAACCAGTTTTAGTGTGTCTCACGAGTGGCTACATTGTATATATGTCTGTGTCCCCAAGGTACCACACGAGACAACTGTGATGGGAAGAAGGTGGTGCGTCTGGAGTATGAGGCATACAGACCAATGGCCATGAAGAAGATGTCGGAAATTTGTCAGCAGATCAGAGACAAATGGAAAGTTGAACACATAACCATGGTACACAGAATAGGGTGAGTACCATATATACTCGCTTATAAGTTGACTGCACATGCCTTTATCTGCCATCCCATAATACACAGGCAGATTTAGGTCTATGGAGTTTGTTGGAAGTAATAAGTAGAACAAGCAACACAGACACTGCTGATATCATAGATCTTGGAATTTGTGAATTGCTATATTATTGTATGTGTAATGCCTGGAAGAAAACAAGATTGTGTCCATCTCAACTTTGACAGGACTATTATTCATGGAATTGTTGGATGTCATGTGATATGTCAGACAGGAAACAAAGATGCAGTTGCCACTAGTGCTGGTGTTGAAAGCATGTTTTCTACATCTGGATTGTTAAATCCAAGGTCAGAAAAAGTCGTGGCACTGAGAAAGCTGGAAAAAAACTTTTATCTGTTATGCATTAAAAATTAGTATTTAGTTCAGCAATTTCATGTTTCATCTTATTGAACACATAGCCATGGTACAGGGCACCAGCTGAAGCAACAGGTCACAAGCTGATGAAAAATTGTGTGGCAATATGTGTATATACAAGGCATTTTGTCTTCTGCAAGTTTCCTCTGCATGATTAAATTGTAGTACAGTTAGCAACATAGGAAGAAATCATCACCAAAGTTTAATGTGTCATGTAAATGGAAAATTATAAATTTAGAAGAAAAAGTAAAAGTACTTAACTACAGTTGGGAATGTTCAGTAATTCTTGCCAGAAGATTTTGTGTCTGTAAAATCTAAGATAAGGTATTTTGCAGCATTGGAGAAATGGAGTAAATGGACAAAGAATGAGTCTAAATGTCAAGCAATGTTTATACAAAGATTTAATACATTTCATGAGTAAGAATCAAGAATTTTTAATGCATGTTCACTTAAAATAAGTCTGTACTTAAGATGAACCTTATAATAATGTTGCTTTCAAAGATATTAAATGCTTTGTGTTATACTTCTCACAAATATAGTTCCCCCACCGGAAAGGCTACCAACAAAAGCCACTTTCCTGGTGCACAATAAGAGAAGGATCATTGAAGTCTTGAACAGGAATAACAAACATGGTTACCTTTCCTGGTAGAATCAAATAATAATTTTGTCATGATGTATTCAATTAGTTGAACCTATTTAATTTTATTGTCATTTCCTATGAATTTGTGATAAAGCTGGCCATGTGTTACGAGGGATACTTCATGTACTTCATGATGCTATCTGACATCGTAAGACCAATGATGTCAAGAGTACCCAACAATATCAGGAGTTTATGTTGTGTCTGCAACGATTTAATTTTTTTTAAAAAATGTGATAAAGTAAGTATATGAGTTCTTTGTTTAAAATGAATGCTTTATTGTAAAATAACCTTTTTTGTTTATCAAAAAAGGGACAAAAGGTGTCCCCCACCCCCATGTTTAAACCATTTAGTCAGGTGACATGTATACCTTCTTTGTCCTTCAGTTTATTTTAGACTTATATTTTTGAATAAGAAAATAAACATTGAAATGAAACAAAGCAATATGCAATGAGTTTAGGTTTGCAAACCCACACCAATGCATTTGATTGATAAGTATTTTAGCCCATTACTCCAGTCAAATTAGGAAATATTCATTGCTTCCATTTTCAGACTGGTCCCTGTGACAGAGGCCAGTATAGTGATAGCAATCTCATCAGCACATCGCAGAGAGTCACTAGAGGCTATCCAGTATGCAATAGATACTCTGAAGGCCACAGTCCCCATTTGGAAAAAGGTATGCAGTATACAATAGATATCCTGAAGTCCAGTCCCCATTTGGAAAATGATACACAGTAGAAAATAGATACCCTATAATCCAGAGTCCCTATTTGATAAATGATACACAGTATACAATAGATATCCTGAAGTCCAGTTGCCATTTGGAAAATGATACACAGTAGAAAATAGATACCCTGAAAACTGTCCCCATTTGGAAAAAGGTACAAAAAGGTAGTTAATTTCTGTTTGGTATGCATGCCATTGAAAAATATCCAATACAATAGATATCCTGAAGTCCAGTCCCCATTTGGAAAATGATACACAGTAGAAAATAGATACCCTGAAATCCAGCTCCCATTTGGAAAAAGGTACACAGTATACAATAGATACCCTGAAATCCAGAGTCCTTATTTGATAAATGATACACAGTATAAAATAGATACTCGAAAGGCCACAGTCCCCATTTGGAAAAAGGTATACAGTATACAATAGATACCCTGAAATCCAGACCCCATTAAAAAAAAAACACAATGTTTGCAATAGATACCCTCAAAACCTGTCTCAATTTGGAAATATGGTACACTGTATGTAATAGATTCCTTGAAAGTCCCAGTCCAAATTTGGAAAATGGTACACTGTATACAATAGATACCCTGAAATCCAGAGTCCCTATTTGATAAATGATACACAGTATACAATAGATATTCCGAAGACCACATTACAAATTTGGAAAAATGTATACAGTATACAATAGATACCCTGAAATCCAGTCCCCTTTCGAAAAAAATTACAATGTTTGCAATAGATTCCCTCAAAGCCTCAGTCTCAATTTGGAAATATGGTACACTGTATGTAATAGATTCCTTGAAAGTCCCAGTCCAAATTCGGAAAATGGTACACTGTATAAAATAAGCCACTTTCCCCATTTGGAAAGAGATACACTGTATGCAGTAAATACCCTGAAAGTCACCGTCCCATTTTGAAGAAAGGTACACAGTCATTCATGTAAGATATATTCCACTTCACAACCAGTCTAGATTTAAAAGAGGGTAGATTTTATTGATCAACAAACATAACACTTTTGTAACACTGGCATTGTAAGAATGATTAATGAAATAGAACAAGAATATTCAGCATTAAAAGCCAGAATTCTGTGGAATAAACTTTCTTCATATGCGAAAACAGTACTATTATGTTTTTGTTGTTAAAAATTTGATTGCAAAAACTAAAGTGTTGACAAAAACATTTGATGTGTTTCTGTCAACAAATGATTTGGGCAATTAAAAATGTCCAAGTTCTTTTAGTTAATTTCTGTTTGGTATGCATGCCATTGAAAAATATCCAGTATATTTTTATTACACTCATCAAGTTCTAGTCATGAGTAATTGTCAGCCCACTGTGGCTGAAAATTTTTTGGTCTCATTGGCTGCCAGTCTAACTTGTGTCTGAAAAAATATTTTCCTGACTCAATAACTGCCTGACATTGTATCCCACCACTTTCATGTGATTTTTCTTCCCTGCATCTTCTTTAGTATCTTCCTAAATAAAATAACTAAGTAAACTAAATATATCAAAATAAAAAAGATCACCTTCCTTTAAAACTACATGCAAAGTGATGATAACATTTTGTTGTTTAAATATCAACACAGCATTTTAATTGGCATAATTTTTTCACTTACAGTGCAATATTGAATCCTCTGTATAATTTTTTTTCAATCAAAAGAATCATTAGTCATTTAATCAGTTCAAGGAAACCAACTCCAGTACTGAAAGCATGCTTTTTATGAATTTAATTGCAGTGACAACCTTGATGGAAATTGTTGGTTGATCAATTCATGAGTATATGGCTTGAATAAACACAGTATAGAAAGGCTATTTAGAACACTTATAGCTAATAATACCCGTTTTAAATGTTTTGATTGGCTAATAATTTGGTTACATAGCCCAATATGTAGTCCAGTAGTAAGTAGAACATAAGCACATGCAACAGTTATTAATGGTGACTTATGGTTGGTGTGATGTACCACAGGATGTGAATGAAAAGAATGGAGAAGTAGATTCAAGCATTCTCTGTTTCCAGAGGTCTAGAATAGCCGGCTAAATATAAAGTGATTTAAGCATGAAAATTTGAGCTTTTCTGACTCATTTTAAAATAGTACAGGAGTGCTTGTCCCAGACTAGAGCATAAGAAAATGGTACATGTCAAACTTTTAAAATTAATTTTCATAGATATCTCACCTTTGGATTTGACCATCCATACCCTTTTTGTAGATAAATCAGAAAAATCCCTTTAGTGGATTTTATTGTTTATTCATGCAAATTCATTTTGACTGTTAGAATGTTAGTCCCATTGGGAATTTTGGTTCCAGATTGACTGTATACAAACATTAATGTTGCACTGTATGTCAATATGAATTATGTTTACATCATTCATGTATGAAACAAATTCAATAATTTTAACTACTTTTCAGATGCTAACATGAAAATTCAATGAGAAACAGACTCATATATAATTTATAATGATGTATAGAATGGACTATAAGTATATCCTCATTTTTAACTATCAATAAAAATGTTGCAATATTAAAAACTGTGTCAGTTAAGAATTTTTGGGAAAATTAAGTTTTAGGGAAAAATCTAAAGACTAATAGGTCTAAAAATATGTCTATATTTTATACACTGCATACTAATTCTTCCTTATTCACTATATATGAATGCATTTGGAGTAGACATTGATGTACCAAGAATATATTTACACAGAGAAAATGACCTTTTTTTTCATTGGCATCATAAAAACCACAAGCTTTAGCCCCATAGTTAGAAATGGGAGCTATCTTTGTATTCAAGAAACAAGCAATCCAGTTATAGGAAATCTGCCAAATTTTGAAAGACTGCTTCAAAATATGCATAGCCTTTAGCGCCTTCAAGGACAGCGTTTCAGCAAATAATTTAAAATAACATCTTTTTAATTATATTACAATAATTAGAATTACAAACTTTTTAGCAAAAATAATTTTGGTTTATTTATTTTTAAAGTGACGTATTAACCTAAAACCACATGTTTGTACTTTAAAACATCATAAGAATATGCACATGTCAGAGCTCCCATAATGATAAACTGAATTTGCACTTGCATGCCTTAAAAGAGTTTCTCAATCTTGTAAAACAAGACCTTCAAGAAACCAACCACTGTTAAGCAACCAACTGTCATCAGAGGCCACCTTTTTAATTTCACAGGTGACATCATAATGGATTCTACTCTGTAAACAATTATACCATATATACTCTTTTATAAGTAGATTCCAGCTGCAAACAACAGTCTCTGATTTGCTGTTACATTATGCAACATCAGCTTATAGTCTGTTGTTTGTTCTACTTACAGCAGACTGCATAGACCCAAATCTGCTTGCATGATATGCAGTGGTAGGTCTGGATCTGTGAATTTTGCAGTTGGACTAGACTTTTAAGCTCAAGGTCTGCAAAAGCAAAGCCTAGTGACCTATTGTACTACTTGAAAACTTTGTTGTAAAAAGTTAACTCAAATACTACTGTACCTAACCTAGTGTAACATTACCAGGGCCATCTTAAAATTTCAACAGTACTTATTGTTTCTCACTGCCAGCAGTAGAGAAATTAGAATAAGAGTCCTTACTCTAACAGTCTCTCTTTGATTGTCTCCGTGCAATTATTTCTAAGTGTGATAGTCTGTGTGATGTAAGACTTTTTGATGTTAAATAGGGCTTCTTTGTTTTCTACCACTTTCTACCACTTTTTCTTGGAAAATGGAAGATAATAAATTGAACCTGTCCATTCTTTTGTCTGTCCATCCATCAGACTTTTAACTTTTATTTGTTTAGTATCCTTCCTAATTATTACTGGAATTGAGCAGAGTTATAACCCCTGATTACAACATAAACCCATTTTCATTTCTGCACAAGTCATGTCCTTTATTTATGTTTGGATTTCAACAAAAACATGGTAGACAACTGGAATATTGGTAGGACATTGAGTTGGTTATTGGCATTCTACATGATGATTTAGTGGAGTTAAAACAACTGGTTGTCAGACTGAGTCACTTTCATTTCTACTAATTAACTCGTTTAATTTGAATTGGATTCAACTATATTTGGTACACAGCTTGATGTTAATGAAACCAGTTAAATTGTCATTGTTGCTTAACTACTTTGCAGCATGCAGCATGGTTGTCAGACTTTCAGCATGGCACATTTTCTTTCTTGCTCCATCGATATGCAATTTTATGTTGACAACACCTTGATTTAGTTTTATTTCTCAGCACTTAGTCTGCATCATTTCTGCCTCATCATTTAGTGGAGGTGTGGCCTCTGATCGTTTGACCCACCTACTTTTTTTCTGCACAATAATTTTGTGCTTATTATTGGATACAGGAACATTATGTTTATACTTAATCATTTATTATCAGCTTCCAGTGTCATCATTTAATGTTCTTAAGGCCACTTAATGTTGGACCATAATTTGTATGGATCAGACCTCGCCTTTGTTCATTTGTCTGGACAACCTAGTGACTGAGTGGTCTTAGGCACTCATCTAGAACAATCAGCTTTGATATAATTTACTGGATTTTGGATTCAGATTTTTATTTACTTATTTATATACCCAGGTGTTAGTAACATAAGATGAATTATTATTGTTATTATCCTTGATTATGCTTTCATGGGTCAACTCATGGCCAAAAAAAATTCTCTCGACCTCAGTAGAAACAATTTAACTTCCTCTCAGACGTCATTACTGTGTGGTAAGACCACACTTTTGTTGCTGCAAAGTTAAACTGATCTAACTTTTGTTTTACAGGAAATATATGAAGATGATACCTGTTGCTGGAAAGAGAATAGAGAATGTTGCTGGAAAGCCCACACTTAACACTCCTCTCATTTTGAATTAAATTTCTACTTTTGGTTTGTTTGTGTCTTTTTGGTTTGTTTTCTTTTTGTTGTTAAAACTCATTGTATATATAGGAGAGTAAAAGTCTGAATTTATGTAAAGTATATATTTGTTTGTCAAGTATTTTATTTGGATTCAGTGTATTTATCTACATAAACTATATAATGTATGTTATGCTGGAATGAATTTGTCTTTATGATTTATTGCAGATAGGTATCTTGCAGACAAAAAAATAGTTGAATGATAATTATAAATAGGTAAAAATACTTTAATCAGGAAATTAAAGTATTGTAATTATTCATGTATTATAATTAAAATTTTAATTCATGCAGTGCTGTTGACAAGTTGGATTACAGTCAAAATTCTCAGGAATAAACAATGAATATCTTGAATATGTGAAAATTGTATGATTAACCCAACTAACTGCAACATTGTCCCTTTCCATAATATACAATCCCACATGAGAATATAAATATTTGTTTTCTCATGAAACACAAACCCAGTTAGCTGTTATCTTTGTGTAACCGATGCATCTAATAATGAAACAGCAATAAACAACCACCGGTAAAGAAATAGTCACCAATTATAAGTATGTAGAAAGCCCTTTGCTAGGAAAGGGCAAATGATTTTTAACGGAGAATCTATTCACATTCATTATATTGCCCTTTGTTTTTTGTATCGGAAAGAGAATATAATGATTTATGTCTTTTTTCTGTTGTTGTCATTATAATTTATACTGTTCATTAACAGCTGAACAACATCCTTAATGGGCACTCTTTATTACGTCATTAAGTAGCCAAGAAACTTGCGCATTTGAAAATGAATTTTGAAGCCGTTTGAGTTTATTTATGCAGTAAAAATATCTCATTTGCCTTTTTTTTTAAAATGGCTTAAGCACATATATCAGTAGATTAATATTGTTCTCAAGTTAATGGGCTTGTCTTACACATTTTCAACACCCCAATGGTAGCCTCATTTCCCTACAGAGAGCCTCCTTAATTTGTTCTGTAGAGGTCTTCAATCCAGTATTTACTGGAAAAGACCAGGCCTAAGGTCAAGGAGTATTTAATTAGCATGTATATTATGCTTGCATAGCCATGTGGCCTACTGACCATAGATCCCATAATTACCTGCACTACAAAACAGATTTATTTATAAAGATTTTAATTGCCAATGGAATATAATAGTGCCCTTGTAGTGTTTATGTAACTGACAGGTAACTGATTCCTGAACAGTAGAGATTACTCTCTCTCTCTCTCTCTCTCTCTCACACACACACACACACAAAACAAAACGGATTCTTGAGAGCAGAATGAGACAGAATTTGTACATTGTTTTTGTATATTTTGTCGAGTGTTGTGTGCTGTGTCAACCTTCTTTGGGTATGATCCCTTTATTTTTCGCACATGCTCATTACCACAAAATAATTATTTATTTTACATATAATTTTTCGTACACTGAAATTTTTTCATGTACAAAAAATAACATTTAATATGGTACATGTTATAAGGGGGCAACTTAAAACATCCTGCTTACTATGGAATGTAACCTTTTGTGTTGTTCCTATTGTTTTTGATATTTTTTTAAATGCATAGTTTTTTGAAAAATTTGACCTTATATCTTAATAATTATACATTTTTTGACTCATGGTATAGCCCTACATCTATTGAGGTGTCTTTTGACCCTCAAAATGGTACATTTCCTCTGTGCTGTCCACATTTCTGATCATATTCTGATCATACTTAGAATGTGTTTTATTTTTTAAAAATCTCAGACATGCTCCATGATGAGTGAGATCCATGTATATTAGTGAAATGATGTTACATCTAATTAGCTGACCTAATCATCACTTGAGGATATATTATATATTTATATTTCTTATCCAATTTTGATCAATCTTGCAATTGATGCTAATTGGCTACGATTAATGCCACACTGGAAGCCACATTTCTGTTTTGATTTTGATCCAGTTTGAAATTTGGGCTTATATCATCACAATCAAGAATATATTCAATAATAACAATTTCAAGATCAAGATCAACATGTATCAGTGAGGTAATCTTGCATCCATTTGACAGCTTGCTTCCACTCTGGAAGCTATAATTTAGATCAAACTTGGAATATAAGCTTATTCCTTCAGGAGCTTGAAAGAGTTCAGCAATGAGTAAGATCTGAACACATTTTGAGGTGATATTACATCTGATTGGCTGAGCTTATTACCAGTCTGACAGCCATGTTTTTGATCAGATTTTGATCCCACTTTGAATATGTGATTGGAATCTTGCACATTGAATAATGCATGAAATCCATGCTTATTAATAAAGTAATCTTGCATAGATTGGCTGAGCTTGTTACCACTATAAAGACCATTTCTGATCCAGTTTGGATCAAACTCGATTTGTAGCCTTACATTATCAATGTTTTTTTATGAGCAAGATCTACACTTTTCTTGGGATCAAGAGCTTCACATATTGGTGATTGATCTTGCAAGTAACTGAAAAACTTTTTATCACCTGAGAGTGTATTTCTGACCTGACTTTAATTAGGCTTGGCTGTCACCAAAATGTTAGGCAATTTATTTTATGAACAAGACCTATGCATTTATGAGAAGACATCTCCTATTTTTCATTGGAGTGTAAATGGGATAATGTCAAAATCTTTGTTGGATAACTTTGTTTATGAATGGAATTCAAGCTTATTAGCTCATTCAGCCCCCAAAACACCCATACTCCTGATTGGGGGTGGGGTTTTCATTGGCCAATCCCACCTATACTCATGGTTTGTTTACTGCAATTTTCATTCCCCTTTTTTTCACACCTTGCTGACATGTAATATACTGCTTTTGAGCTTGTGAATGTGATCTGGCTTAAGCAGGACAAGGCATTTCCTTGCTAATTTCAAACAGCATCATACAATTAACATCACTTTCATTCTGTTGGCAGGGTTGGTTGACTCAATGTTTCAAGTTGCCGACATGGATTATACTGTGTGTGATTAGGATTGATTCTGAATGGATTAAACATGAATTGATACTGACTAGCTTTTTAAAGAACTTAATATGCATAATATAGGGTCAATTTGGCTTCAGTATTTCAGAAATTGGAATTGCAGTGGCTGGAATCAAAGAATATGAATATGCTTGCTGCCCTTCCCATAAAGCCGATTTTAACATCTGCTCCAGTGGCAAGAATGATACTGTCATGCAGCATATTAAATTATATTAAACACAACAAAAAAATGAAATCTATAGATGCAGATCCTGGATCAAATATAAATAAAGATAAATGTTTGACGCTGTATGTCAACTTTATAGCCAAACATTATCTCCCATTTTTTTAGATATAGTCAAAATAATGTTCTCTAACTCAGAAATCACACAAAAGTTTTTGTACAGATGGATGAAAACTACTAAGATAGTGACCCAAGTTTTGGGCCCCTCACTAAAAAAAGAAAGAGACATTCTGCAACAAAAAGATTTGCTATTCTCACTGAAAATCTTCCCTCTTTTGATGTAAACACTATCAACCAAATACTGCAAATCTCCAGACTTGTCTTAAGTTCACTTCTCTTCTCTGTTGCATTTATAAGCATAAAGTAAAAATGAACAAAATGCATTTTACTAAAATAGTAAAAAAAGATAGACAAATAAATCTTTAGATCAAGACTATTTATTTACATGTGTACTTATTATGCTATGATACACAAGTTTCTCGCTCTGTGTAGAAAAGAAATGTCTCTAGTATAAAAATGGTGTCATCCAGTTGAAGTTCTGCTTGATCTAACCTGGAATTGTAAAAATAATATAAACTTTTTTCATAACATATGAGAATTGCATGGACTATTAACAAACATATTAATAAAATGCTTCAAGAAGTATTTACTATGTATATGCTGATGGTGTGTGTGTGTGTGTGTTTTAGAATAGTGTCTTGCAAGTATCACATTAGCTGTCAAATTATAAAAGGTGTATGATGTATTACATAATATTATATATATTTTTTTTCTTTCTCCATTAACTTTACATTATAAGAATTGTGCAATATTTTACAATATTGCATTCTGGCACACTTGATATTGAACTCGTACACAATAGTGTGCCTAATAGTGTATTAGAAACTAATCTGTAAACAAATCATGTACACTTATGTAGTAGACCCTTTTATTCTGGTTGATTAAATTTGTTTCTGAAGGAACTAAAGCAATGTTTTGTGGACTGCCACATACCAGCTACTTTGGCACATTCCAAGTGAACTTTTTTGATACAATGTT